>CM041778.1:54940595-55383869 GCA_023374045.1 Limonium bicolor
TGATGATCTGCATAGGGGATACACAGGAGAAGAGCCGTCAACATGTTGAATTTACGATTTTTCCATGGTCAAACTTAACCGAAACAAAGACAACACCAATCCCAATCCACTCTGTCACACGGTAGCAGAGCCAACATGATCAGCACAACTATATTTAAGGCTGCAATCCAATATTATAATAATTGTACAGTACCTATTGTACAAGTAACGATTATATTCTTTGACTAAGAAAACAGAAAACCCAAAATCAAACGAAAATCTCATTGATCTACGTCCATAAGAGTCTTATTCAGTATATCCTACGCCAGGTTTAACTCGTTCAATGTAATTATCTCGTCTACAAACCATACTTCTTCTTCAACTTACATCCAAAAAAGCGTGAACTGAGGAACTTCCCCAAAATGAACCCGATATAGTAAAAAGCAAAATAATGGTGATAAAGAGGCATCAGTTTATGAGTACTCAGAACCTTACCAGAATTTCATCATCAAGGTAAGATATCATAAACACTCTCTCAAATTAGTTCCACCTGCATCAATGGAAGGATGATTGGACCTCATAACAAACTTAACCCTCAAACAGTACTGAATATCAATCGCTGGGCCATGGAAATTGGCCAGTAGGAAGATTCATGGACACATTCATTTGTGGATTATGGAAATAACACACCGTTTATTACAGTTCTTGTGCGGTGGAGAAGACAGAATACTCACTCAGGGGAAGTTTGAAGCCATTAGACACTGCATCCGATATTGGCGCAGGCAGCTGCTGTACAGTGTTGATGGCTTGTCCAACAAACTTTTGAGCTGTTCTGGCACTGATTCTTCAATAATGACAGGTGATTCAATTAGGCCTTCGGAAAGTTCTTCCTTCATTCTAAGTTGTCCCTCCACAGAGAGCTTCGAAGTTAGACAAATCTTACTTGTACCTGAAATGAACACAGACACCTGTTATCAGTAACAGCAACAGATACTGAGAGGACACTATTACTTTTATGAAAGAATAATCAACGTTTGAATCACAATCAACATGTCGAGAAGCACTCAAATGAGTTTCTTGCAGAGAGGGCCACTTCCATTCATTAGTTAATACCATTTGATTTCATCTGGTGCTAGCATTTTATCATAGCATTACACCCCCGTGTCCTTTATTGTAAACAAAGCAAGTGATTTCCATACACACTCCCAATTCCTTTTAGTAAGGATCTATGAGCACATAACCTGCTAAGGTATCAAGTAATTCATTGAGGAGATTAAGAATGAAAAAACGGCAAACGGTTGATTAAGCTCCTACCTAGCAAATAGAAATTCTGACAACACCAAGAATAAAATTGCACACCTATCAAGCCATGATACTGGGACTGACCATGCTACTGTATAATCTTTGAGAAAACTTAGAAACTGGCTGCCCTTTCTTTGTCAGGGTTTCATAGCTTAATGTAACTGTGTGGATTTTCATAGTCCTATTCATATATGGCACCTTTGTAGTAACCTTATAGCTCAGAAAATTGCATAAGCAGAAGATGGAGTGACTGAGAAGCTACTACCGAATTCAATAATCTCATACTTGCGTGAGCTTTGTATACCCATCCTGATCCAAATGTCTGGTCTCGACAGCTTTGCCATTGTCATGGGTATTCTCCTACATCATTAGGCAGAAGAGTTGTGTACTGCTTCAACTTAATTCAAAATTCATCATGTCATGGAAACCAAAGGAATTAATGAATCACTAAAATACGGAAAACCATAAAATTGAGTTGACGTGACTTACTCAAATATAAAGCCAGCAGCGGCTAATCCTGGACTAGTAGCGCCAAACCACTCCAAATTCCACTTGCCTTCCAAATAAGGAGACCTGGAAAGAAGCTGAAAAGAGCAGATAAATTGTTCGCACTTAATTTTGAAAAGTAAGATAGTGTTGTAGCTTTCCGTGACTTAGCACCTACGTTGTGGGTCGAGGGGTTGGATTAAGGCGTTCAAGACTTGTTATCCGCTCAGTCACATCAATTCGCTGCATATCGTTCGTCCTTCCACTGACTAAAGCATCAAAGCCTCCAGCATCTTTGAGCTGTAATGTGGATAAGAGATACAATGCAGCTAATAAAATCATCTGACGTAAAAAGAAAATGCAAGACTTTTCACGGTGGTCAGCACAAAAGAGGTCGAAAGAACAAAGAAGGTCTAAGACCATAGAACAATCAGTGGTCTATATAAATGTTAGAAAAGCATTCTAAAAATATTAATAAGTCATTTTTGGTTTACTAAGACTACTGAAAAGACAAGCAGAACAGGAAGAAAGAAGTATGAATCTAAATACTTATTGGGCAAAACAATAGCATGGGTGAGAATCGCATGTGTAGAACTGAGGCTCGCCTAAGCAAGTAAAGTACGAAATAATGTGTTCACTGATAAGACAAACCTTCAGCTAACCATCTCTAAGACCAATTCCAATTAAGTGTAAAACCAAGAATTCAAGTTCATATATATTACGCATCTAGTGGAAACAGAAACTTATTCCATTGCTTAGGAAATCGCTCGAAACATTTCATTCAATTAGAAGAGTGATTCCTGCTCTAATTTCAACACACAATTGAATTCGATCGCCCACTACCTGCTATCAGTATTTTCTTAGTCTTAGAGCCATATGGATCCATATGAGGAACTGCAATTTAATAAACCACTAATTCTGATCAACCAGCACACTCGCCAATTGCAGCCCTAGTGATGAAGATTTAATTTGATTTTGTTTTATGATTTCAGCCAAATTGAAAGGGGGATGTACAAGTTGATCGCATTTACTTAACCAGAAAGAGCTCGAAGAGACCATAACCACCCACAACTCGATTATAATTTTATACACCTCTAAGGCCTTAAAAAATTCCTTAAAATTCAATTCATACTGATTTTCAACAAACATCAAACTTAATTCAATTAGCACAGAGAAGGAGTCCGGCTTACTGCCAGCAAAAGAGATTCCTTGGCAGAGAGACGTTCCATCTCTCTGGCATAAACAGCCGAAGGACCCTGCTGCACTGCCTCTTGGACCATGGCCCGGATTCCTCCACCACTAAACCTCAGCCTTAAACGGCCACTTCCTCTTCGTTGATGGCGAGATTTTCTCATGCCATTTTCCAGGCGATTTGAGATGGGAGCAAACGACGAATAAGAAACTGGAAAGGTTGAACCCTCGGACGAGGCTAGAAAAGGCGTCGCTGCCAAAGCTTGAGCTGATGCCATGTTTACCAGGTACAAGGGGGGAACCAGAGGAAAAGCAGAGTGCAGCTGCCGATTGAGAAATTAAGAAGCGGTCCGAAGTGGGTCGTCGACGGGCGAGGAGGAAATACGCTGGATAGATGACGACAACAGAGCGGAGGAACAGATGACAGGGGTATCTTCGTGAACGTGTTGACTCGCTGTCTTGGGGGAGAGAAGGCTGGAACTGCACAACCGTCAAGCTAGTAATAACAACACAAAGCCACAAAAGCAGGGCATGTTAATGCAGCATATAACTCAGCCAAATCTCATTGGAACATAAAAATGGCTCCCTCGCCTTTGGTATATTTGATAGTATATTTATGGCATAAATATATGACTCCCATGTAGATTCTATGTTCTACCCTAATAATATATTGTTACATATAAAACAGCTGAAAAACAGCCAGATCGATAGAGTTTTAAAACCTGGCTTGTCGATGATAGAATGTTGTTTGTTGTTTGCTATCCTTCAACTGAAACAGTTTGTTTCGTAATGCATCAAGTTGCACGACCGTAATTTAGACCGAATTTTTTCACTTATATCCAGTTATTATGTGCGTCTTTTCCTCCTTTCCCTCTACAGCGAGGGTTCTAAAAGAGAAGTTTCTAGTTTCCAGCCCCTTCATCTTTCAGGCGTGTCTGGGGAGCACCGTAACTTTACTTTTCTGGTGTCTCCGCCGGCATGGCATCTACTCTGCATTCTTCAGGTTGGTAGAGGTAGCGTGGTAAAGTTGCTCAGTACAAAGGAAAGAAAGTACCTCTTAGTCTTCTGTTATCTATGATGATAGATGCTAGACTACATAGACCACTAGATGAAAGGACTTGGTTTCCAACCCCTCGCAAACCACTTAACTTTTAACTGTGCGGAGAGCTACCATTCACAACCATCTATGGAGTGAAATCTTGAAAGCCGGAGAGATCCCCTTGCAAAGAAAAACACAAAAAGTAATAATCACCATGGAGCCTAAACAAAACCAAGTGGAGGAAATAACAAATTGATGTGCAAAGCTTTCCCTCACCAAGGAGGAAGGTAAGAAAATTACGGCTGACGATATTGTTGAATGCAACATCCCTTTTCCAATGAAGAAGTGCCTCCTAGGAAAACAGTTTGGCTCTAGGTTGGCGGATGTAAAAGGTTTAGAAACCTCTGTAACAAAAGTCTGGAATATAACAAGGTGGCGATAAAGAGGAGTTGGAGAGAATCTTCCAGACAGGGCCATGGTCTTTTGATGGCTTCCTGCTGGCCTTGCAAAAGGTGGAAGGGAAGAAGGCACCAAACGACCATTCTTTCCAATGGGTGCCTTTTTGGGTGAGATTCCATGGAGTTCCATTCATGTTCTACCACAAAGAATTTGCTAATCGGATGGGATACAATATTGGTAGATTCATAGATTTTGATGAGGAGGAAGACAAGAGCTCAGGTGACTTCCTAAGGGTTAAGGTGCTGATTGATGTCATAGTCCCAATAAAGAGATGCATTACGATGATGATGGGTGGGGAAGTGACCAATCTGATGCTCTCTTATGAGAGACTCCCATCTATCTGTTTCAAATGTGGCATGTTCATCCATGGAACAAGAGAGTGTGGGATAGTGTTGGGGGAGAAGGTGACTGACTTACCGTATGGCACATGGTTGAGGGTCAGTGGCTTGAAGCAAGCAAACTAGGTTGGAAGCAGAGTTGAGGAGGTATGGAAATGACAGAGAAATGGGGAAGGGGGATGTGTCATTAGTAAAGACTGGTGCATCTGATAAAGATAGGGAAGAGGAGGAGGGAGTTCGTGAAGAAGAAAGAAACACCATTATTATGATGTCATGGACCCCTGGAGCTGCTAACACGGGGGGAAAGAAAAGGTAAATGGATAGGCTGGAAGGCGAGAGTACTTTTGATGAAATTATTGAATTAAGGGGAGTCCAAGAAGAAAGTAAGAAAGGATGCAAGGAGAGTCAGACTAGGAGTGTTGCTGAAGAAAGAGTTAAGAGTGTGGGAGAGAGGGAGGAAATACAAATCTGATACCAGAGGCGCCCTTGGGGGAGACCCAAGGCCACCTGAAACGATGAGTTGCCTAGCATTAAACTATCGAGGGCTGGGTGAGCCTTGGCAATTCGTGAACTTCTGGACCTAGTCCAGAAGGAATCACCCGGTTTGGTCTTCCTTGCGGAGAATAAACTTACTACTGGAGAAATGATGGAAATTATTAAAAAAGCTAAAGGTTACAATGGAGTAGTGGTGGATAGTATGGGTAGAGCGGGAGGTTTGTGTCTTATGTGGAAGAACAAGATAATTTTAAAGTTCCTCTCTTCCTCTTTGCACCATATTGATTGTTTGGTGAAACTGGGTGAAACGGATTCGGGATGGAGGTGCACAGGATTCTATGGATGGTGAGACAATAGGGGGAAACACCTCTCATTGAAGCTGCTAGAGGAGCTTGACATAATGGAGAACAGTCCTTAGATGGTGTGGGGGGACTGTAATGAAGTATTGTTCAGCTCTGAGCATAAAGGAAAGGGCCACCGGAATAATAGACTGATGGAAGATTTCAGAGTGTGCCTAGAGAAATATGGCTTGGATGATCTACGCTACGTGGGAGAAAAGTTCACCTATTTAAACCTTAGGGATGGAACTGAGAACATAATGAGCAGAATTAATAGGGAAGTGGGTAACCTGGATTGGAAAGCGAAATTCCCTAGGGCAAAGGTGTCTTATTTGGAGTGGGGTAGATTGCATCACCAACCGATCAAAGTTATCTTGAATCCATAAAGGAAGAGGGGTAGTAAACCCTTCCGGTTTGAAGACTGTTGGGCAGACAAAAAGGAATGTAGGGATATTGTTCACCAAACATGGGAGAAAAATCGAAAAGGGCCAAAAAGTTACATGGATAAACTTCTGAAATGTGGTCAGAAGCTAAAAAAACGGGGGAGAATGGAATACATGAAGGAAAACAAACTACTAGCTGAGAGAAGGGAAGAGCTTCAAAAGGTGCTGGAAGAAGGTATAGAAGAAACAGATAGGGGCCACGGGAAGGATATTCTCAAAGAGATTGATGCTCTTCTTCTAAGAGAAAAGATCAAGTGGGCGCAGAGAGCAAGGTTCTTAACCCTTAATGAGGGGGATAGAAATTCAAAAATGTTCTTTGCAACAGCAAACGCTAGAGAGAAGAGTAATGAGATAATGGAGATTATGGACAGTTAGTGGGTTAGAAGGAAACAATGGGAAGATATCGAGGAGGCGGCGAGGAATCATTTTATTGATTTGTTCGGATCCTCAAACCCGGAGACAAATCAGCATCTGCTTGCTTGTATTGAGAACAAAATCTCGGATGACATGCTGGAATTGATGAATGGGCCATTCAAGAGAAAGGAGGTGATGGATGTGGTCAAGAAATTGACTAGATGGAATAAACGGTATGTTCTTGCATACTTATTGGAATATTATTGAAAATGATTTTTGTGATATTGTGCTTAATATGTTAAATGAAGGTTTTTATTCAGAGGGGATTAATCATGCTCATTTAGTTCTTATTCCAAAAAAGAAAGATGCCTTGACTATGAAAGATTACAGACCTATAGCATATGCAACAGCACATACTGAGTGGCATCTAAAATGTTAGTGAATAGAATCAAAGGGTTCATGGATGAAACGATTTCACTAGAACAGGCAGTTTTCATTCCAGGTAGAATGATATCTGACAATATAATTGTGGCACATGAAGTTATGCATTATTTGAGGAAATCTAGAGCAAAACTAAGATAATCCTTTGCTCTCGAATTAGATATGAAGAAGGCATATGATAAAGTCGGTTGGAAATTCTTATTCGATGTGATGAAGAGGATGTGCTTTAAAGGTAGATGGTTCAGAGCCGTCAAGCAGGATGTTACCTCTGGTACGATGACTGTTAGAATAAACGGTTTCCCTGGAAAAAAATTTAAACCAAAAAGAGGCTTAAGGCAGGGGGATCCAATATCCCCATACCTTTTCCTTATGTGCCTGGAAACATTATCATCCTCTATTCACCTAGTGAGTCATGTGGGGAATTTCAAGGGTATCATCAAATTTGAGTTTTACAGATGACTGCATTATCATTGGCCAGGAAAATGAAGATAATGCGAGGAAGTTGGGAAATATTCTGGAGGACTTCATGGAGGCTTCTGGTCAAAAGGTTAATCATGAAAAATTGGGTATATGGTGTTAAGTCAAGATCCTTTAGTTTTGATGATAGCAAACCTTGTATTGTCTATCTTATATGTTTGTCAAGCTTTAAGATTCAGATAGACAGGCAAAGGAGTGGCTTAGCAAGCAAGGTTGCAAGTGCACTCAGTTCATGTGTCCAACCGGTCGGGCACCTGTCCAGGAGAGCTCACGCTAGAACTTCTAGCACACACAAGAAGTCAGGCATCACACGACCACATCTCTCATGCTCAAGGAGTAAATCAAAGACAAAAGACTGCAAGAGGATCGATACTCATACAGACTCATATACCCACATAATCAACTAGCACAAGACAAGAACATAACTCATTAATGTGCAAGAGAACAAGATAAGTCAAGGGCTATTAATCATAAGAAGTACATAGCCATAATGATATCTAAGAGATCATTTATGAGCATTAATGAGCCAGACAAGTGGGCACACAAGTGGTGCTCGACCAATAAAGAGAGCTGCCACTGACGTGACCAACCATAAGGCGACACGTATTCTAAACGACTTCAGATCAAGTTGAAGACTCTTTACAAGTCTAGTGTGGATGTTATGTGGAATATAGGAGTTGTAGTCGACTCCTAGAGTCTAGGGGTTTATAGGATGGTAGTTATACCTTAACTAACCGTATATATACTTGTATTTAATTCATATATAAGTAAGCTTGTACAAAAGAGAAAAAGAGAGAGAGATAATCAGGGCAAGTGTGGATCAACTTAAGTATGTGTGAGTGCTAGAGAGTTGGTGAGTTGGTTAGGACTGGAGTCGAGTGACAATACTTTATATTTGGTAGACTGATCAGTCGGGGAGTGGTTGGGGAACCGTAGGCCGGCTGTTATGAGAGGGTAGAGGACTTTAGGATAACGTCCTAAACTGTCCATGAGTCCGTGTGTGAGGGCGAGGGAGATTGAGTGAATTGCTGTGTGTAAATTCTCAATCGAAATGGAGTTTCCAGTTTAAGTTTATCTCGTGTCTTTCCTTAACCATCAAAGTTTAATAGAGTCAATGATATGTCCACGATCGATCGGGGACGCATCAGGACCGCTAGCTATTTCAATTGGTATCAGAGCGGGTCTCTTCTAGAAAGCTAACTGTTTTGGAAGACGATCGAAATGTCTCACGCAAGCCTACTAGCGGCAAAAGAAGGTTCTGCACCAAATCGACCACCACTCTTCAATGGAGACAACTACACTCATTGGAAGAATAAAATGGAGTTTCACATGAAGTCTGATGATCCAAGGATGTGGAAGGTTGTATCACGTGGTGAATACACCTTCCAAGATGCTCAAGGACAAGACATATCGGTTGACAACATGACGGATGATCAAATCAAGAAGTTGGTATTCAATGCTCGAGCTGTGAGGATTCTACATTGTGCATTACTACTTGAGCAATACTTTAAGATAGCCTCAGCTAAAACAGCTCAAAAGATTTGGAAAATTCTTGAAGTCATGTATGAAGGGAATGATGAGATCAAAAAGACTCGCATTGAGTTGCTACTCACTCATTGGGAGTTAATCAACAAGGAAGAAAAGGAGAGCATTTCTAAAATGCATACAAGATTCACCAAGATGATCAACGAAATGTTGGTGCTTGGAAGAACTATCTCAAACGAGGATCAAATTCGGAAGTTCCTCAGATCTCTTCCTGCCTCCTTCAACAGCAAGGTCAATGTCATGCAAGAGGTCCATGATCTATTTAAGATGTCCTTGGCGGACATGTTAGGTTCCCTAATGGCGTTTGAGTCAAAACTACAACAACGAAACTCAGAAAGTTCAAAAAAAGAAATGGGAAAAGGCATAGCCCTTCAGGTAGCTGAAAACTCCGAGACGGGAGAAGATAATGATGAGATGGTCCTCTATGCTAAGAGTTACTTTCAGAAGTTCATAAGAAACAACATGAGGAAAGGAAGAGAGCCCAAGGAGATTGACGATCATCGCAAAAAGAACAATGACAAGTGTTTTGGGTGCTCAAAGCGTGAGCATCACATCAAAGACTATCCTCAACAATCACGAGAGGACAACGACAAGGTCAAAAAACTTGTCCGAAGATCGTTCAACAAAGGGCCAATAAAAGAAGCGTTTGTTGTTGCATGGGGCAGAGCTAAGCGACAACAATCAAACCTTAGATAGTGATCTCTCGGAGGATGAGAAGGCTCACGTATGCCTTGAAGAAGTTTGCTTGATGGCTGCTAACTATGAATTTGTAGGGTGAAAGTATGTACAAAGAATAAAACAATAAAATAATAAATAAACCTACAACTCTATACGGGTAGCAAAAATCCCGGTCGGAGTACAGTGTGAGTAGATTATGACCGAGAGTATCGAACCCAAGGGACTTAATAGAAAATCAGTCCTAATCCTGGTAATAGCCTATTCTAAAATAGAGGGGGAAATGTAAATAATAATTCTAAATTAAGGAAACTAACTAAAACCTATCTAAATGCATGGTTCGGGTGTAACACCCCTACCGCTAATCCTGTCATTACCGTCTAATCACCTCGTACTTCCATACTTACGCAGCGGATAATCCATACTCATCGGCGGGTGATACAATGTCGTTAGCCACCCACGTGACTAACAAGGCCTACTTCCACTACAGCATCGGTCTGATGGACTGGAATACCCGAGTACTAAAACAATTACAATCCACACTTCAATTACGAAACGAGTACAACAATTCTCCATTCAATACATTGCTCAATACTTACCATACAATGTACCGAGTCTACTAGTTTACCATCCAAATTACAATATTCTCACAAGTCTATACATACTTATTAAGGGTCTAACCTCCTATCCATGTTCTCACAATTCTACATGTTCTTAAATACATAAGGGTGCACCTCTTGGTACACCGGTAATTCAAATGGGCTACAAGCCCGTATACAACAATTCACTATGCAAGGTAATCCCTAGCTAACTAAGCATAACAGCCCGGTCTCACTTTCGACCTCTTAGCTTTGTCGGGTACCTGAAATATAAAAACAGTGCCCCAAGGGGCTCAGCAAAAGTTGCATATGAAATTTGCATACCCCATGTGCTAACGGGGGTACGCCGACTACTTGGTCGAATACATGCGGTTCATTTTATACATGCTATTATGGAAAGCATTACAATCATACAAGGTACATACACACAAGGATACCGTACTTACAATGGGATACAATTCACAAGTCAATCATCAAGGTAATACACTTCACAAATCTGTACTTCATTCTTTGTTAGCCAGTTACCCATCTGGGTTAATCGGATGTTCTATACTCTTTTACTCGGGACCATATGACTTACACCAGTCTTGGTCTTACTCATACAAATACTTACTTACTTACATTATACTCAAGTTAAGTCGGTGTGACCTCCGGGCGGGGACTACACCATCCCACCACCGGGCTTTAGGGTGGCTCACTAATCCAGGTTGCTACCCATTTAAGGGGTTTGGACCATGGAAAAGATTAAGGCCAGGAATCGTATCCAACCTCTTGTGTCTCCTCATCCTCACGCGTGTCCGAAACTATATCGGGCTTCTTACTTACTCCATTTTACCAATTTACTCAAAGTTAGAGGGGTTACATAGTTAGTGAGTTAGTGAGAATCATTCACAATCACTAAGTCAAGGGTGAGCACAAATGCACAACCACAATCAAGCAGCTCATCATCATTCACACATTTTATGCATTATACAAACTACAAGTTCAAATACAATTCAACAAGAAACAATACGTTACAAGTACAAGAAGGTGCAATAAATCCGATTCGTGCGTTTTATCCTATTTAGGTGATCACATAGCACACAAACACACAAATCAGAGTAGCCGAGGTAGCATATGGGGCATGAGAAAATCATACCATTCACCATAGTTTTCGATCCCCGACTTTCCTCCGGAGTCCAACCATTTGAATCCTATAATGTACACGGACTCAGACGGTTAATTCTCTATAATTAACCTAACTCTTTTAATCTTTAGAGTTTCCCGACTTACAATTACTTACCCCTTACATTTAAAACTTATTTACATTTATTACTTACTTCTCACTCACTTCTAGAACTTGTTTATACATCTTAGGACATTTATTTGTCACCAAACAAGTCTTAAACAACATCTAAGACCAATACCCATCAATCCCCTATGATTTAAAGCCTTAAAAACACATTCGGTTGATTTTTGTGCTTGGTCCGGGACATGGTTCAGGTCTATAGTCCTGGACCCAAGCATAACTTCACTTTCGACAATTTTTCTACATTGGTCCGGGACATGGTCCGGGTCCCTAGTCCCGGACCACTACATTTCTGAACTTTCGGGACATTTTTCTTGTTGGTCCAGGACTTGGTCCGGCCCCTAAGTCCCGGACCCTGCTAAAAAGATGTCAAAACTTCATTTTTCAACCCCTAATCCAACCTTAATCCTTACCTAATCATTCCATAATCACTTCTAGAACTTGTTTATACATCTTAGGACATTTATTTGTCACCAAACAAGTCTTAAACAACATCTAAGACCAATACCCATCAATCCCCTATGATTTAAAGCCTTAAAAACACATTCGGTTGATTTTTGTGCTTGGTCCGGGACATGGTTCAGGTCTATAGTCCCGGACCCAAGCATAACTTCACTTTCGACAATTTTTCTACATTGGTCTGGGACATGGTCCGGGTCCCTAGTCCCGGACCACTACATTTCTGAACTTTCGGGACATTTTTCTTGTTGGTCCAGGACTTGGTCCGGCCCCTAAGTCCCGGACCCTGCTAAAAAGATGTCAAAACTTCATTTTTCAACCCCTAATCCAACCTTAATCCTTACCTAATCATTCCATAATCTCTCCACATGTTTTCTACATGCTTAAACACCCTAAAACACTCTTAATCATGCTCTAAATCCTTGGTCCAATTCATTACCCAACTCTTGTTCAATTCTACCAATTTAAATTTCCATTTCAACACTTTTGCACACTAGTGCATTACCTAACTCCTCTTGACAGTTCTTACCTTGTTCTCACTCAATTTGACCATTACAATTCCATCCTAGATAAATGCATTCTCTATACCCAAGTTCAACTCTTGTTCTCAAAGTCTTGCGCACTAGTTCTTATCTAGCTATTCCAAGATCCTCCTACGCCATTTTGCTACAGATTTTGCTCTCCTCTTTGCTCATTCCATGGCTTACACTTAATGTCATTATAGTGCACACTTACATCATCATTCATTCCCAAACTCACCCCAGTGTTTAGCTACTCAATTTTACTCTAAACATACATGGTTACACCTAGGTCCTTCTTACCTAATTTTACACACTTAAGCCATTTAATTTCTACCAAAATTTGGGCAGAGTTTCCCCACAATCTTAACATTCCCAAAGCATCATTTCCAGTACCTAAATAAATCCCAATATCCACATCATTCTAACAGCACATACATCTTCCCGCACATTCATTATAATGACCCCATTGTGCTTAAACCTTAATACTTGGCTCTAAGGCCCTTAAACATTCATACTCAACACTAAAATACTTTCATTACTTGGTTACCAATACATTACCTTACACAATACTAAAGCCATTTAATTTCTCATACTACAATATACAAAATTTGTACAAAAGTAACTCCATTACCTTAGAGTTCCTTAATTTCTTTCCCTTCTTTCCTCATTCCTTTCTTGTTCTTTTCTTCTCTTCTTGTTCTTGTCCTTGAAACCGGTCAAGGGGATTTACTAGCTAAGCTACATACCATGCCCAAGAATACTAATGAGCATTATGGGAATACATAAGCTCTAGAATTAATTCTAGAATACAAGAGGGTGGTTTAAGACTTCAAAATGAGGGATTACCTTCCAAATCTCTAAGTGGATGTTTGGCTAGCAAAACCACAAGGTTCCAGCACCTCTTTGAAGACTAAATTTAGGCTGGAACACATAGAACAAGGGGCTCAAAAATCTGAAATTTTCGGTTCCAAAAAGAGAGCTAGAAAGAGAGGTTTTTGAACTTCTTTTTACCTTAAACAAACAAAGGAATGACTTGGATTCCAATGGTCTTCTTCAAACTTCAAAAGAGCTACACCCATGGAGATGAAAGTGGTGCTTTTCAGATTTTGAAAAGAAGGAAATACTCTCCTAAGTGAGGGGATTTCAATGGTACAGTTTTTGTGATTTTTGGACTTGATTTGTGTCTTGGAGATGAAGAAGAAGGGAGAGTTGGTGTGGAGTGCTTGAAATCGCCATTGAAGGCTTGGGGAAGAAGAGAGAGTTAATATGGGAAGGTGGGTACACGGAGAGAGAGAGAGAGAGAGAGAGAGAGAGAGAGAGAGAGAGAGAGAGAGAGAGAGAGAGAGAGAGAGAGAGAGTGATAGAGTAGAATGGGAGAGAGAGGTAAAATTTGCTTTTGTACTTTTATCTCTCTTTTTACTTTATTAATTTGTCTTGTAGTGAATAAGAGAGAGTAGAGATAGTTGGGAGGGAAATAAAAACGTGGGCTCCCTCAATATGCCAGATTTTTATTTCTTATTTGCAAGGAAAGGGGAAGCATTTTGCTTTTATTACACTTAACACCCTATAAGTTCTAGTTTTTACACTATTTACTCACCGGAACCCGTTTTCCAGAATTGTAACACCCCTACCTCTAATCCCTTACTTACCGTCTAATTGTCCCGTTCATCCTACTACTCGCAGCGGAAATACTACTACGGCGGTGATACAACGCCGCTAACCGCCCATACGGCTAGCAAGGCTTACACTACTTACAGTAACGGTCTGATGTCTAGAAAATACCGAGCCACTACTTTACTTACCAAATATAAAGTATCAAATACTTACAAAGGTGATTACCGAGTATCCAAGTATATTATATTACATCCCTTCTCTAGTTTACCAAAAATAATGAGTTTCCACAAGCTACTCATCTACACCAATTCATAATCCTTTCATTATCCAAAAGGGTGTACCCCATGGTACACCGGCTAAACAAAAGGGCTTATAGCCATGTACAACTTGGTACACCTTTCCAAAATCCACTAACTACATCAAAAGAAAACATCTTGATCTCATCAAGTCTTCACCCTTCACGAGCACCTGTAAAATATTAAAAACAGTGCCCCAAGGGACTCAGCAAAAAGCTGCATATAAACTTCGCATATACCGCATGCTAACTAGGATACGCCGACTATTTAGGGTCAACTATACATGCGGTTCATTATTAACATGCTTTACCATACCACACATTCATACACAATACATACGCAAGCCAAACCGTGATACAATAGCACACAGTACTTACCTTCTCACGGGTTAGCCAATTACACATCCGGGTTAATCGGATGTTCATTACTCTTTACTCATTACAGAATACTTACACAATCACATTCATACTTTGCTTACGTACTTTTCCATACTCATTTACTTACTCTTACTCACTTACTATTACTCATGTTAAGTCGGTATGACCTCCAGGCAGGGACTACACCGTCCCACTACCGGGCTTTAGGTGGCTCACTAATCCAGGATGCTACCCATTTAAGGGGTTTTGGGCCGTGGAAAAGATTCAAGCCAGGAATTGGATCCAACCTCTTGTGTCTCCGCCTCCTCACGCGTGGCCGAAACTATATCGGACTTCTACTCATTCCAATTTACCAATTTATTATGTTAGATTGGTTAGTTGTTAGTAATTAGTTAGAAGTCCATCACAATTATATTTGGTCACTATGATGTACATCAAACACTCACACTCATTCATTATCAACCATACATTTCATGAATTATACAAACTATGATTTAAAGATAATATTCAACAAGGAACAATATCATATAATCACAAGTAAGCATAATAGTTCCGATTTGTGCGTGTATCTTATTAGGTGATCAATTAGCACACAACACACAAATCAGAGTAGCCAAGGTAGCATACAGGGCATGAGAAGTTCATACCGTTCACCGTTGTACTTGTAACCGACTTTCCTTCGGTGTTCACAATCCAAGTCTTATAACATACATGTGATCGAGTGATTAATTATCTATAATTAACTTAACTCGTTTATCTCTTACATTTCCTAACTCATACTTACTATGTCTTCACAATTCTTACACTTACACATGGTTGACTTACTCTTCATTACTTTTAAAACTTGTTTATACTCTTAATGACCTTTAAACATCATTAATTAGGTTCTAATTATCTTATACTATCATTACCATCCTTTACCTTATCTTAAAACCACATTTTTAAACTTATTTTTAACAATTTGGGTTGGTCTGGGACCTTGTCTAGGTCCTATGTCCCGGACCAACCTGTGGTCTCAACTCACGGGTCAAATTTTCACCTGGTCCGGGTCTTCATGCTGGACTAAAGTCCCGGACCAGAAGCTAGCCAAACGCTCGAATAGATTTTCCCATGTGGTCCGGGTCTTGTACCTGGGACCAAGTCCCGGACCGAGGTAACTTAAACTCTCGCATGTAATTTCATTTTGACCCGGGCACTTATACTCTACCTAAGTCCCGGACCTATATTTTGCTAAAGTCTCGGGCATGTTTCTAGGGGTGGTCTGGGTCCTTGTATGGGACCTAAGTCCCGGACCACCCTCCACTATCTACTCTCGGTACGTTTTTGCATACTGGTCTGGGACTTAGTCCTGGACTAAGGTCCCGGGCCCTGCTAAGTTTTTACAGTTTTAAGTCTTTCCAAATCTGTTACAATGCTATCTTTGCCTAATTAATTGCCCATTGTTCCTACACTTAATCCCACATACTTAAGCAACTAATTAGTCTCCTAAACATGTCTAAATCCATTACTAACCTATTACTTCTTTTTATACTAATTCACACACATATTTTTCTAAGTTTTCATTCCAGCACTTGTATTATTTTTCCTAATGGTGTTTTGCTACAGATTTTGGTTCTCACTTCCTCCATCTATAGCTCCTCTTCTAATGTCATTCCTAAGGCTTATAATGCATTATCCACCTCTCCTAACCTACCCACTACCCAGCTCCATTTAAAATTTGTTTCAAAGGTATTTTTCCACCTAGTTTCTAGTTCTTAAGTGTTCTAGTTCTAGGTAAAATTTGACATGGTCTCCCCTAAATTTTTACATTTTCACCACATGTTTTATTCACACAATGCTACCCATATCACCTGTTTATCAACCACAACAATATATAACTCTCCAACACAAATACTAAACATTAACACTCCCTAAATTCCTGCACATTCACCATTTCCTTCCTTAAGGTTTATATAAGTTTTTCATCAACTTTTGAAGCTTTAAAACGTTTGGGTTCTCACACACATTACACTGCTACTCAATACTATTTCCAATACTCATTTAAACTACTAAAAATCTGCTACATGAGGCATTACAAAGCTACTCAAGGTGAGCATAATTACCTTGTTTTCCTTCTAGCTTTTCTCTCCTTCTTATTTCTTTCTTCCTTCTTTCTTTCCCTTCCTCTCTTCCCACAGGTTGTGAAGGTTCAATATTCTATAGCTACAGCCCATTACATACCACCATTTCAATACAATTAACCCTTAAATTATCTTTAAAGCTTTAAGGTAGATTTTTAGGGTTTAGAAAATGACATTACCTTGCAAGTGATGAGATGGAGTTTAGAACAGCACAAGAGTAAGATTTCCACACTCCAAGGAAAGCCAAAATCGGCTGGGAACACAAGGAATAGGAACTCAAAACTTGGAAATCTTTATTTTGCAAATAAGAGCAAGAAATGGTAGTATTTTCGGATTTCTTTTTACCTTGGACCAACAAGGTGAAGAAGGGGCTTCTAATGGTGGTCTTTATCTTCAAAACCAAGAACATACATGGAGATGAAGTTGCTTGTTTTCGAATTTGGAAAAGATGAAATGCTCTCCTTGGTGAGAGAAACACAATGGTACAATTTTAGTGATTTTTGGTGGAGATTTGAGTAGTTAACAAGAGGAGAGAAGTTAGTTGTTGGTGTAGGTTCTCAAAATCGCCATGGCTGGCAGCTTAGGGAAGAAGAGAAATAGAGAGGGGGTTGCTTTACGGTGGGGGTGTGAGTGACGGTAGGAGAGAGAATTTATTTGCTTTTTACTTATTGTTTTGTCTTGTAGTGTATTAGGTGAGTGAAGAGAGTGAGAGAGGGGGGAAATACCCAGCCGGCCACACACACTCCCTCACACAGCCTTTTAATTTTTTTTTCTAAAAGTGGACACATTATATTAGTCTATTTACACTCTCACCCCATAACTTCCCGTTTTTGACAGTTTTCTAACCGGAACCCGTTTTCCGGAATTTCCTCGTTTAATTAATTTTGTTGGTTCTAGACCTTCACTAATGTTTATTAATGACTATTTGGTTGACCAAAATTATTACGAGTCTATTGACCCGCTTAAAGTCGCGTTTTCTCGGTTTCCTCGAAAACGCGCTTTAAGGTTCATTTGTGTTTTAATCCATTTTAAGGATTTGTTTTCTTCGGAATTTGTTCCCTCATGATTATTTATACATAATTAAGCTTCTAAATTACTTATTAGCCTAATTAATCACTATTTTTAATTACGTGGTATTTCAATCTACCCCCCTTAAGGAACTTTGCCCTCAAAGTTTGCTCAAGGTTAATGGTTTAATAATTCTACTCATTAGGTAAACCATTGCCATAATGTGTCTTACTACCACCTATGAGGTGTTTACTTCCTCTACATTACAAGCATACACAAAGCAAGCACAATATGCAATTCACATACACAATACACCATTTCCATACACATCATATCCGCATTACACCGATACACCATACATTGTACATACACATCCATACACTACACAATACACATACATACTCAATACACTCGCACTACATGTGCCATCAATGCATACTACAACGCATACACGCTATGCAATGCTAACCCGAAGCAATGCAGAAGCAAAATGGCTCTACCCCCCCTTAAAAGGGGTACGCCCCGTACCCGTACCCGCTAAGTACTAGACTATCTAGTCTATGAATAAATGTGGTTACTTCGCCTTCATGGCGTCTTCCAACTCCCATGTTACTTCTTCGACATCATGGTTTGACCATAGGACCTTGACCATTCGTATAGACTTATGGCGAGTGTCTCTAGTCTTCCTATCAAGAATTCTAACAGGAGTCTAGACATATCTCATGGTCGGCTCAATGGATAGTCGCTCGGGCTCTAGGACATGAGAAGGATTGGCAATATACTTCTTGAGTTGTGACACATGAAAAACGTCATGGACACGCCCCAAGTCCTTAGGTAATGCTAACCTGTAGGCTACATATCCAACTCTCTCGGTATAGTGTACGGCCCTACAAACTTTGGGCTCAGCTTGCCCTTCTGGCCAAATCGGAATACGCCCTTCATAGGTGAAACGCGCAAGAACACTTGGTCGCCCACAGCGAACTCAAGTCGTGTCGTCGCACATCCGTATAGGATTTCTGTCTATCTTGGGCTGCCTTCATATTGGCTGGGATTTGCTGCACTTCCGCTTGGACTTGTTCTAAATACTCCGGTCCTATGATGACCGCTTCACTCGACTCATCCCAACACAAGGGTGTACGGCAAGGTCTACCGTATAGGGATTGGAAAGCGACATCTTAATCGAAGCATGATAGCTATTATTGTACGAAAACTCGATAAGATGAAGCTTGTCTAACCAACTCCCCTGAAGTCTAAGGCACATACTCTAAGCATGTCCTCCAGTGTCTGGATGGTCCTTTCTGTCTGACCGTCGGTCTGTGGATGGAAGGCGGTACTCAACTTCAATTCTGTACCCAGCGCTTCCCGTGTAGCTCTTCAGTATCTCGAAAGAAATCTGGTGTCGCAGTCAGATATCATAGTCTTTGGGACTCCATGGTGTCTGATGATCTCCTTGTCGAATAGCTCTGCGAGCTTCACTACCTTCCAGGTGTCCTTCATCGGTATGAATCGGGCAACCTTGGTGAGGCGATCGACTATTACCCAGATCATGTTGAGTCCTCCCCTGGCAGGTGGGAGTCCTACAACAAAATCCATGGAGATATCGTGAAATTTCCACTCTGGAATTGGCATCGATTGTACCATTCCGCCCGGTCTACGATGTTCAAACTTCACTTTCTGGCATGTTAAGCATCTCAATACATACTCTGTCACATCTGATTTCATTCCAGACCACCAGAAGTACCTCTTCATGTCTTTGTACATCTTGGAGGCTCCTGGATGGACTGACAATGTAGAACTGTGTGACTCTCGCAGATGCGATCCCTTAGCTCAGCATTACTTCGGGGGACGCATAGCCTGGCATTCACCCGAATCAGACCATCTTCATGCAACTTAAAATCATACTTCTTCTTCTCGAATGTACCATCAGTGATCTTCTGTCTGATTTCAGTCAGGTAAGGGTCGCACAACTGAGCGTCTCGCACCTCGTCAACCAAGCTAGAAGAAGCGAGTAGCGAATGGAGCGAGTGTGCTCGACGGCTCAGGGTGTCGGCTACAACGTTTGCCTTCCCTTCCTTATACTGCAGGTCGATGTCGTAGTCTGAGAGAAACTTCATCTGCCTTCTTTGTCTCAAGTTCAGTTTTCTTCTGCGTGAACATACTGTAAGCTCTTGTGGTCGGAGTAGATGGTGATGCTTACCACATAGAGATAGTGTCGCCATATCTTCAAAGCGAAGACAATGGCTCCTAACTCTAAGTCGTGAGTCGGGTAATTCTCCTCATGCTTTTTCAGCTGGCGAGAGGCGTAAGCTACAACCTTGCCATGCTGCATGAGCACGCATCCCATTCCCTTGCTCGATGTATCACAATACACCTCGAATCCCTCTGTGCCCTCTAGAAGTGTGAGAATCGGCGCTGAGAACAATGAGTCTTTTAGGCTCTGGAATGATACTTCACACTCGTCTGTCCATACAAACGGTGCATCTTTCTTCATCAGTGTAGTCATGGGCTTAGCGACTTTCGAGAAGTCCTTTACAAATCTCCGGTAGTAACCGGCTAGACCAAGAAAGCTCCGAATGTCGGTAACAGTCTTGGGTCTAGGCCATGATCGTACAGCTTCTATCTATCTTGATGGGTTAACTGAAATGCCTGCGCTCGAGATGACATGACCGAGGAATGATACCTGATCTAGCCAGAACTCGCATTTGGAGAACTTCGCATAAAGCTGGTTCTCGCGCAGTGTCTCAAGTACTTTCCTCAAATGGATTTCATGCTCTTCTACTGATGTTGAGTATACAAGGATGTCGTCGATGAAGACAACAACTGAAGTGTCTAACTGCTCACTGAATAGTCAATTCATTAAATCCATGAATTTGGCTGGTGCATTTGACAAACCGAATGGCATGACGGTGAATTCGTAGTGGCTATATCTGGTACGGAATGCCGTTTTCTCAATGTCTTGCTCTCTGATAGCAATCTGATGATACCCAGAATGGAGGTCGATCTTGGAGAAGACTGAGGCTCCTTTCGGCTGGTCGAATAGGTCGTCGATGCGTGGCAATGGATATTTATTCTTGATTATAACCGCATTCAACTCGCGGTAGTCAATACAAAGTCGGAGGCTACCGTCCTACTTCTTCACGAAGAGGACCGGTGCTCCCCAGGGTGATACGCTCGGGCGTATAAACCCTTTGTCGAGAAGATCGCGTAACTGCTCTTACAACTCTGTCATTTCTGCAGGTGTCATACGATACGGTGCCCTAGCAATGGGACCAGTACCTGGCAAGAGGTCAATCTCAAACTCTACTGCTCTCTGAGGTGGCATACCAGTAGAGGTGGCAGTTCGGGTCAATCGGTTCGGGTTCGGTTCGGGTTGATTTCAAATCGTTCAATATTTGGTTCGGGTTGGATCGGTTCGGTTGAATTCGGTTTGTTCGGGTTGAGTTCGGTTTGTTAAAATTTCGGGTCGGTTTGGATCGGTTTGGATGACTTTCGGTTAGGGTGACTTCGGGTCGGGTAACTTACGGTTCGGGTTAGCCTCTGGTTCATTCGGTTTTTTCGGGTTATGGGTCAAATTCGGGTCAATTATTCGGTTAAATTCGGTGGCCATTACAGAATCCCGCAACTCAATCATCATGATATGCAAATTTGACTTCAATCAATCTCAACACGTAAAATGTATATAAAGATTAATTTAAAAAATAATTATAATTTGCATCATGTTATACTTTAGCAACTAACTCTGAACTTATCATAATTATTGATGTAGCTTTAGATTATTTAATAGTTTCATTATTTTGAGAGGAGTATAAATAAGGTTGTTTGTGGATAATTATTAAATTGTATCAAAGTGTAGTAACTTGTATTTTCAATCAATTAATAGTTAGCGAATGGAATTAGTTAATAAGTTTTGATGACTTTTTTTACGGTAGTTAAAAACTGTTAATGATGAAGAACTATTCAAAAGCATGAGAATTTTGCTACATAGGTAAAAACCTTCAAGTATATTAAACATTTATGCTAAATTTCTAATGAGGGAGAATTATTCACAAGATTGGATAAAGGCTTGAAAAATTCTAATTAATAAAAACACCTTCAATATATGAATAATTAATACAATAATGATATGAATTAGTGATAAAATTTGAGTCTAAATATACAAATATTTTTGATTCTTACCAATCTATCATTGATGAGTAACGCACTATCATTAATTCATTATTAGTGTGCGATTAATGAAAATGCATGATAATTAATTACTTTAAAATTTTATAGTGTAAAATAT
This sequence comes from Limonium bicolor, assembly GCA_023374045.1. Lineage (NCBI taxonomy): Eukaryota > Viridiplantae > Streptophyta > Magnoliopsida > Caryophyllales > Plumbaginaceae > Limonium > Limonium bicolor. The sequence goes on from CM041778.1 coordinate 54,962,722, forward strand.
TTGTGGTATATTTAAAATAATTTCTCGTGTATATAAGTTTATTAATACTTTTTTATAGGTACGCCACTTACTAAGTAATGATTAATTGTAAAGTATTGTGGGGCATTGTTTAGTGTTGTATGATACAAATGCTAAATACTGATTTGTATTTAAACTAGATATTGGATATTAACATTCTGTTTTATTCTCATTGTCTCCTATAATTAATGCAATATATTCTTTCGGGTCACATCGGATATATTAGTTCGGGTCACACTGGTTTCGGTTCGGTTCGGTTCGGTTGGTTTTCGGTTGGTTTCGGTTCGGGTCACTTCGGTTTTCGGGTCATCGTCGGGTTATGGGTGACTTCGGTTCGGTTGATTTTAGTTCGGATGACTTCGGTTCGGATGATTGTGGATTGTGGTTTACTTTCGGTTTTACAATAATACGGTTCGGTTTGGTCCGGGTCGGTTTATTTCGGATTTCGGGTCATTTTTCAAGTTATAGTTTTCGGTTGAGATTCAGATTCAGATCGGATTGGTTCGGTTCGGTTTTTCGGGTTCGGGTTACTTTTGCCAGGTCTACATACCAGGTAGCTCCTTAAGGAATACATCGGGAAAATTGGATACAATTGGTACTTCAGGATTGAACTCTGGATCTCTCTTCAGGTCTTGTACATAACACAGATACACATCATTGCCCTTTCTGAGCTCCCGGTACATAGCCATAGCGGAAATGACTGTGGTCGAAGGCTCTCTCGGTCTCTGGCGGTAAGATACGGTAACCCCAGAAGGACTCTTCACAGCAATCGATGCTCGGCGCAGAGGATTCGCCCCTTGTGCCGCTCCAACCAGTTCATTCTGACTATTACGTCGAATCCCAACCCATTAAACTCGATGAATGAGATGGGAAACGCTTTGCTTTGATTTGGATCGTGGCTGACTTGTAGTATTTGGTACATCGTATTCACTCCTTCGACGGGAGAGTAACCAAGAAGTTTGGCAACTTATCCGCATCTAGCCCCAACTTCTTCACGAAAGATGGTGATACAAAGGTGTGAGAGGCGCCAGAGTCGAATACACTAAGGCTTCAATGCCATTCACTGGGAAGATTCCCGTTAAGATGGTGCCGCTTTTACCGGCTTGTGCTTCGGTGAGGATACTCAGGTTACCTTCGGTACCGAGTCCCAACCTATTGAAGTCACAAGTTCGTACGTAATGATGGTGAACACAAGTGGAATTTAAATCAACACTGCTCTTTATTGATAAACAACCATCATACATATCGCGTCTCTAATACAATACCAAGTTACTATACTTACATGATACTATGAATTTAATACTTTCTAAAGGTATGGTTCAGGCGTCCTGGTTTCATATGTGTGGCATTGATTATTGCCGGCGGGTGTGCCGTATTCAACTTGATCTTGTTGATCCCGTGATACAGCATCCTAGATTTTCCACCCATGATTAGGACATCTCCTGATCTCAATACCAATTTCTCTGCGCGGTCCACACGCTTCTGCTCGCTATACAAAAGTACGACGTCATCACCAATGGACCAAGACACTACGGGCACTCCATGTTCAAGAGATTCCGCTGTCTCGTCCTTGTCTTGGTGTAACCCAAGTCGCCCTTCTTTCTCATAGAAGTTGACGACACAAAGGTCCGCTTCAAGTGCGGGGATTGGATCATTTTCACATTGTTGTGCAAGTTCTACTTCTTGTGTAACAAGCGTCTGGAATTCTGGGGGTATTGTGGTGGTGTCGCTCCGTCTTGCATCCGTGTCTTCTGGTATGTCTTGGTATAAGGATTCCAATCCTTCCCAAGCACATCATCTTCAGCTTCATCTTCGCTCCGCCGGGGAATTCGAGTGTATAAAAATCCTCCTGGACCCGCTCCTAGTTCGTTGCATCATCAGATGATCGTAATCTGGGCTTCGGGTGTCAGGTATCCCTTTAATAAAAGCATACCTGGTCGGATGACCTGACACTGCTCGCTGGAGTAGTGGTAAGTGGTGATGTCGGTCTCTTGTTGATTTGGGTTTGAAGGTATCGGGTAGTAGATATTAAAGCTACTATGGTTGTAAATTTTATTTACGGTGAGTACTAGTCTCAACTACTTCATTTCATGCTCAATACATACTTCAATTCTCATTACGCATGCATTCATTCACACAAATACTTCGATACTTAGACATGCTTCACAAGGATTCAAGGTTGAGTTAATTACCTAGGCCGGACTTAGAACCGGTCCCATCTCGGTCGATAATGTGCAAGGCAGGCTGCCTCTGAGGTGCGCCCCTCTGAGGACCTCGGGATCCCTGTCCCTGCGGCGCCTGCTGGGCTGGTGCATCGCCAGATGCAACCTCCTTGCCTTCCCTCTGCTTATAGCTCTAGAAGTTCCCCTTGGGCTTGGCATTTTCTGGGCACATATTAGCTCTATGTCCTGGTTTCTGACAATTGTAGCATCAGATTTCTCTCCCTTGGCAATCCATGCCGGGATGGTCTTGGTTACACTTTCTGCACACATAGTTGCGGCCATCGGAGTAGTTCTTGTTGTAACCGAAGCCAGAACCTAAGGCTTAGAGTGTTAGCACATTTGTGTGGGAACACTAGGTATGATAATTATACGAATACGAGTTTAGGTTAGAAGTTTACCCTTTGGTGGGTGTGATCTCAGTGGCTTCGCAGCCACTGGCGCAGAGTAACCTAGCTGAAGAGGCTCAGCTGGTTTGCCCTTCTCAACATGGGCACTGCTCTCACTTGGGGAGTTCTTCTGCGATTGCTAGAAGAATTTCCCCTCCTTCTTTTTCCAGCTCTTGCCCTGGTTTTGCTCCTCAGCACTGGTGTTTTTGCTGTTGGTCTTGCGCTTAAGCGTTGTTTCCTCATCCCTTAATTGGCAAGTGATCTCAACGCGAGATGCCACGTGATAGCACTCCTGAAGTTTCAGGTATTAGCCGGGATTCTTACTCAGAAGATAAAGGTAAAGTATTTACAATGGTACTAAGGGTTTAAACCACTATTTACCTGAAGGGAGGTAAATCTGGTGTAGCCCATGCCATACCGAAGGCGATGGCTCAGACTGCCATAGAAGCGATCGACCAACACCTAGCCGGTGTACCCAAGGTCGGGTAGAAGACGAAGGATAGAAGTAAAAGTGCGGTAGTACTCATCCACAGACATCTTGTCTGTCATTCTCAAGGCATCAAGTTCTAGTCTATTCTTTGTTTTGACATGTTCGAGGTAGTACTTGGATTGGAGGAGGGCAATGAAGGATTCCCAGTCGAAGGTGGGGTCATTGACATGCTCGTGTTTGACTAATTTCCACCAATCCATGGCAGCGTCTTTGAGGTAATAAGCTGCTACTCTAACTCAAACTCCAGCAGGAGCTTCAAGGGTTTCAAAGGACGTCTCCATCTCGGAGATGTAGGCTTCTAGCTTTGCCAGATCACTCTCGCCTCGAAAGCATGGAGGTCGGAGTTCCGCTACAGATTTTACCCAGTTTGCTTCTCTGGGTGGAGGGGGAGGGATTGGTCCCACTTGTGTTTGTTGATTCTGTTGCGTCTGTTGCACGGCTATGATTACTTGAGGTAGCATCTACGCTACCATGGCCGCGACGATCTCTGCTATCGTCTGGGGGCCCGGTCCATCATTGGCCCCTCCTCTGGGTCGGCCTTGACCTCGTCCTGACATCTGAACAGGTAACATTCACATTAGGTATTGCACACCATGACCAGTTGGTCTTGAATTTAAGCAAGGTATCGTCCATAAGGACGTCAAGGGTATCCGTTGTTATCAACGGTCACTCCTAGTTAGGTTTCTAGATTTCCGTTTTAAAATGGTTATAATCCTAACTCAGTAATCCCTATGCTCGGTAATCTTAGGACATCAGAGCGTAACTACGCTCTGATACCACTTTTTGTAACACCCCTACCTCAAATCCCTTACTTACCGTCTAATTGTCCCGTTCATCCTACTACTCGCAGCGAAATACTACTACTACGGAGGGTGATACAACGCCGCTAACCGCCCATACGGCTAGCAAGGCTTACACTACTTACAGTAACGGTCTGATGTCTAGAAACTACCGAGCCACTACATTACTTACCAAATACAAAGTATCAAATACTTACAAAGGTGATTACCGAGTATCCAAGTATATTCTATTACATCCCTTCTCTAGTTTACCAAAAATAATGAGTTTCCACAAGCTACTCATCTACACCAATCATAATCCTTTCATTATCCAAAAGGGGGTACACCGGCTAAACAAAAAGGCTTATAGCCATGTACAACTTGGTACACCTTTCCAAAATCCACTAACTACATCAAAAGAAAACATCTTGATCTCATCAAGTCTTCACCCTTCATGAGCACCTGTAAAATATTAAAAACAGTGCCCCAAGGGGCTCAGCAAAAAGCTGCATATAAACTTCACATATACCGCATGCTAACTAGGGTACGCCGACTATTTAGGGTCGACTATACATGCGGTTCATTATTAACATGCTTTACACATACCTCACATTCATACACAATACATATGCAAGCCAAACAGTGATACAATAGCACACACAGTACTTACCTTCTCAAGGGTTAGCCAATTACACATCCGGGTTAATCGGATGTTCATTACTCTTTTACTCATTACAGAATACTTACACAATCACATTCATACTTTGCTTACTTACTTTTCCATACTCATTTACTTACTCTTACTCACTTACTACTACTCATGTTAAGTCGGTATGACCTCCGGGCAGGGACTACACCGTCCCACCACAGGGCTTTAGGTGGCTCACTAATCCAGGAGGCTACCCATTTAAGGGGTTTGGGCAGTGGAAAAGATTCAAGCCATGAATTGGATCCAACCTCTTGTGTCTCCGCCTCCTCACGCGTGGCCGAAACTATATCGGACTTCTACTCATTCCAATTTACCAATTTATTATGTTAGATTGGTTAGTTGTTAGGAATTAGTTAGAAGTCCATCACAATTATATTTGGTCACTATGATGTACATCAAACACTCACACACATTCATTATCATCCATACATTTCATGAATTATACAAACTATGATTTAAAGATAATATTCAACAAGGAACAATATCATATAATCACAAGTAAGCATAATAGTTCCGATTCGTACGTTTATCTTATTAGGTGATCAATTAGCACACAACACACAAATCAGAGTAGCCAAGGTAGCATACAGGACATGAGAAGTTCATACCGTTCACCGTTGTACTTGTAACCGACTTTCCTTCGGTGTTCACAATCCAAGTCCTATACATACATGTGATCGAGTGATTAATTATCTATAATTAACTTAACTCGTTTATATCTTACATTTCCTAACTCATACTTACAATGTCTTCACAATTCTTACACTTACACATGGTTTACTTACTTTTCATTACTTTTAAAACTTGTTTATACTCTTAGTGACCTTTAAACATCATTAATTAGGTTCTAATTATCTTATACTATCATTACCATCCTTTATCTTATCTTAAAACCACATTTTTAAACTTATTTTTAACAATTTGGGTTGGTCTGGGACCTTATCCGGGTCCTATGTCCCGAACCAACCTGTGGTCTCAACTCTCGGGTCAAATTTTCACCTGGTCCGGGTCTTCATGCTGGACTTAAGTCCCTGACCAGAAGCTAGCCAAACTCTCGAATAGATTTTCCCATGTGGTCCGGGTCTTGTACCTGGGACCAAGTCCCGGACCGAGGTAACTTAAACTCTCGCATGTAATTTCATTTTGGTCCGGGCACTTATACTCTACCTAAGTCCCGGACCTATATTTTGCTAAAGTCTCGGGCATGTTTCATGGGGTGGTCCGGGTCCTTGTATGGGACCTAAGTCCAGGACCACCCTCCATTATCTACTCTCGGTACGTTTTTGCATACTGGTCTGGGACTTAGTCTTGGACTAAGGTCCCGGACCCTGCTAAGTTTTTACAGTTTTTAAGTCTTTCCAAATCTGTTACAATGCTATCTTTGCCTAATTAATTCCCCATTATTCCTACACTTAATCCCACATATTTAAGTACCTAATTAGTCTCATAAACATGTCTAAATCCATTACTAACCTATTACTTTTTTATACTAATTCACACACATATTTTTCTAAGTTTTCATTCCAGCACTTGCATTATTTTTCCTAATGGTGTTTTGCTACAGATTTTGGTTCTCACTTCCTCCATATATAGCTCCCTCTTTTAATTTCATTCCTAAGGCTTATAATGCATTATCCATCTCTTCTAACCTACCCACTACCCAGCTCCATTTAAAATCTGTTTCAAAGGTATTTTTCCACATAGTTTCTAGTTCTTAAGTGTTCTAGTTCTAGGTAAAATTTGACATGGTCTCCCCTAAATTTGTACTTCTTTCCACATGTTTTATTCACACAATGCTACCCATATCACTTGTTTATCAACCACAACAATATATAACTCTCCAACACAAATACTAAACATTAACACTACCTAAATTCCTGCACATTCACCATTTCCTTCCTTAAGGTTTATAAGTTTTTCATCAACTTTTGAAGCTTTAAAACATTTGGGTTCTCTTACACATTACACTACTACTCAATACTATTTCCAATACTCATTTAAACTACTAAAAGTCTGTTACATGAGGCATTACAAAACTACTCAAGGTAAGCATAATTACCTTGTTTTCCTTCTAGCTTGTCTCTCCTTCTTCTTTCTTTCTTCCTTCTTCCTTTCCCTTCCTCTCTTCCCACCGGTTGTGAAGGTTCAATATTCTATAGCTACAGCCCATTACATACCACCATTTCAATACAACTAACCCTTAAATTATCTTTAAAGCTTTAAGGTAGATTTTTAGGGTTTAGAAAATGACATTACCTTACAAGTGATGAGATGGAGTTTAGAACAGCACAAGAGCAAGATTTCCACACTCCAAGGAAAGCCAAAATCGGCTGGGAACACAAGGAATAGGAACTCAAAACTTGGAAATCTTTATTTTGCAAATAAGAGCAAGAAATGGTAGTATTTTCGGATTTCTTTTTACCTTGGACCAACAAGGTAAAGAAGGGACTTCTAATGGTGGTCTTTATCTTCAGAACCAAGAACACCCATGGAGATGAAGTTGCTTGTTTTCGAATTTGCTACAGATTTTTGCTCTCCCTCTCCCTGCAGCCCGAGTACATGTGCGTCCCTTAGCGGCCGCACTCGTCCTCGGCAATGGGCACGGGAATGTGAGTTAGTGAAGGAACTTGTCGTTGGGAGGTTTAAGTCCACTCTTGACTCTTGCTTGTGGCTAAGTGGATGGTTGTTCCATCTGAACTGAGTAATAGGCTGGTTGGGTCTTTTGACCCAACGCCGGTGATGCCTAATTGGTCTTATGACCTAATCCGTAAGAGCCCCTTGGGGTCTCGCTTCCGCGCAAAAGTTTTCGGATTAAGGTTGGGCATTACAATTGTGGTATTCCAACTTGCATATCCACTCAAGAGTGGTTAACAAACCCAAGTAAATTCCTTACATCACCTAGTTCATTTCCTAGGTTGTTCTCACCCATATCAACATCAAGAGCACTTTATTTCTACCAAAATTTTTCCATAACTTACCTACATTTTTAACATACCCAAATTCATCAATTTTCACCTAATTCATCTCAAACTAGCCACACCCATAAAGGGTCCTACCAGCACACAATAATCCCATCAAAACTCATCAAACAACAATATAGCTCAAACTCTCAAATGCAATGGCACTTAGGCCCTTAAATCAACACAAGTTCACAATTCCCTCTAATATCATCCACACATTTTCCAACATAGATTTCAATTCATATTTTGGGCTCATTAATTTATTTACCCATCCCAAATTCTAAGACAATTAAAATAAGTATCAAGGTAAGCTTTTTACCTTAACCTTCCAATTTGTTTTCAATTCTCCTTTTCCTCTTCCTCTTCCCATTTTCGGTCAAGTGGGCAATGGAGTTGCCAAACTCCATCCCAACATCCACGGAACACAAAATGGGTATAATTAAACTCCTAACCCTTAGAATAACACTAATTCAATGAAAGGGCTTAGAGCACAAAAAGCTAGGGTTTTACCTTTGGAGTTTTAGGAGGGGTTTCATTTTTCCTTCTTCGAATCTTTGATTCGTTTGTAAACATTCCTTCCCTTTAGTGTTAAGCCAACGATTGTTATTATAGATATAATCATGCTTATCATGCTACTACTTCAGGTTATGAATTATAGAACATCTTCTAGATTTGGAGATTTTTCAAATAGGAGTACACGGTATCCTAATACGCCTGCTACCAATCATTTTACCCATGATTTGTCCAACTTAAACTTGGGAAGTCAGTCATACTATGGAATGATGTTGTCACACTGGGAGGGGATTCTGTCATCTACATTGAACACTAAGGCAAAGGACACATATCCCTATCTGATAATGTTTTTTGTCTATCTAAAATCCTTCATGTTTCAGCTATTACAAAAAACCTCTTATTTGTCAATATTTTGTTATTGTTGATAATATAGTGTACTTTGAGTTTCACTCTGATTATTTTCTGATGAAGGACCAGGATACAATGGCTATCCTCATGAAATGAGGGGTTAAAGATGGCCTATGCAGCTTTGATACTCGATCTCGGGAATCTGTAACATCTATTGTTGATCATCATACAACTAATAACACATCTAGAACAAGCTTTTAGACTTGGCATCTTTGTCTTGGACATACACCAGATAGAATTATTTCTTACACTATAAATAAGTTCAGGTTGCCTTGTTTTCTAAGGATTCTGTTTAATTTCATGCCCTGGTTGTAAGCTGGTAAAACACATGCTCTTGCTCACTCTCTCTCCTTCTAAGTCTACAAAATCTTTGCCTTGGTGTTTATGGATGTTTGGGGACTTGCCCCTGTACTTGATTCTGATGGATGCAGATACTTATTGTCTATTATGGACGACTACTCAAAATATATATGGATTTTACAATGTCTATCAAGTTCAATGTTATTACTGCATTTAAAGAGTTTTTGGCACTTGTTAAAAATCAGTTCAATGTCTCGGTTCTTTCTCTTCAAACTAATGGAGGTGGTGAGTTTAAGTTGCTAATTCCTATTTAGACAGCTAGGCATCAATCACTATCTTACTTGCCCCTATGCTCATGCTCATAATGGTATCATTGAAAACATGTACAGAACAGTTGTTGATCGTGGCCTATCTCTATTGAATCACTCTTATGTCCCTTTCCAGTGTTGGAACTATGCTTTCTCACCATGGTCTACTTGCTAATTAGGACCCCTCTACTGCTATACAAGTCAAAACTCCATTTGAACTGTTGTTTCAACAAGCTCATGATTATGATTTTTAAAGGCTTTTGGTTGTGCAGCTTGGCCAAATTTCAGACCATATCAGTCACATAAATTCACCTTTTGTCGCTCTCTGTGTGTTCTTTTATCAAACTGGTCGTATATATACATCTTGTTGTCTATTTTAATGAAAATACATTTCCTTTACCTAACGGTTACTACCCTCAACCATTCTTCTCTACCTTCTGTACCTTTTGATATGCTTGTTACCACCATTTGTCCGCATACTCCCTCTTCTACTACATCGTATCAACCTCACATAACAGAAGCACCTCCATTACTTCATCCTCAAATGACGGAAACACCCCCACCTCAATCTCCAATGATAGAAACATCCTCATCTCACCATACTTCTCATTTCACTTCACACGTTGTTTCTTCTTCCACACCCACGGATGCCACTTCATTACTTGCTACATCAGTTCCTCATCCATCTCATCCTATACTTACATGAGCAAAAGCCCATGTATTCAAGCCTTTAATCAGAATCGATGGCACAATAGCTTGGTTCACCACTACATCTTCCACAACTATGACACCAGATTCACCCACCTTTTCCCAAGCTCTCAACTACCCCTATTAGTGTGCCGCAATGCAAGAAGAAGATGATACTCTTGTCAAAACCGGTACTTGGGATCTTGTTCCATCTCCTCCAAATAAAACTGTTTTAGGCTGCAATGGATACTAAAATCCAAGTTTCTTGCAAGTGGATCCCTTGAAAGGAGAAATGCCAAACTAGTGGTGCAAGCTTTTACTCAATCCTATGGATTTGATTATCTTGAAACCTTCAACCCCGTCATCAAACTTGTTATAGTCCCAATTGTCTTGCTCTTGCTGCTGTTCGAGATTCACCTATTCATCAGCTGGACAGTTTTAATGTCTTTTTACATTGTGATGTCATAGAGGACATTTACAGGAAACAATCTCTTGTCTTTGTTGACCCACAACATCTCGACCATGTTTGTAAGTTTAAAAAAGTTCCTTTTATGGTCTCAAACAAGCTTCTTGTGCTTGGCTTGAGAAATTTAGCACCACTTTCACTTCCATGGGTTTTCGACCCACCAAATCATATTCATTCCTGTTTGTTTTCTCTTACCAATATGATATCCTATATATTTTACTTTATGTGGATGATATAATCATTATTACTTCTTCCTCCATTTTTACTTCAATAGTTCACCGTGTCTCTCTCTGAAAAAATTTCAGTTCGTGACTTAGGTCTTCTTTCATACTTTCTGGGAATCCACGTATCTCGAAATAGTAATGGTTGTTCTCATCCAATCTAAGTACATTTCTGAAATAACCACCAAAGTCCGGATCCAGGCTTGTAAACTTGTCACCACTCTAATTTCTCACAATACTTCCTTCCACACCAAAGATAGCCCCCCTTTTCAGATCCTTCCCTCTTTTGAAGTTTACTTGGCAGTATGCAATATCTTAGTCTTACAAGGCCTCACATAACCTTTGTTGTTAATAAACTATGTTAATATATGTATCACCCCACTCACCTACATTGGACGGTCGTGAAACACACAATCCGATATTTGAGAGAACCAAAGAACCTATTTTATTAAAGTATATCCAAAGGATATACTATGTTTCATATGGTGTGTCTTACAGAGACTAGCTGCCTGTTGTTTATACAATGTATCAAGTAATGGCTAATTCTGTTAAGTACAGAATTAGTGTAGCAGAGTAAAAAATTACATGGTAATAAGCCTAATACAAACTATAAGCGTACAACATGTAGTCCTATTATTACATTCTAACATCCCCCTCAAAACAAGACCTATTAGGACATATTGTGTAATAAATGGAGTCCAATGTTGTGAAGCAGCGCTCTGTAATCTTTTCCCGGTAGTGATTTGGTGAGGAAATCAGCAACGTGGTCACGATTTGATATGTGTTGAACACATATCATGCCTTCTGAAATCTTTTGTCTTACATAGTTTTTATTTATCTCTATATGTTTGGTTCGTTGATGAAGAACGAGATTCTTTGAAATATACACTGCAGATTTGTTGTCGCATCGCACCAGAATTGGTTTCACACCAGAAACATCAAATTCATTTATGATTCTACTGAGCCAAGCCAATTCTGTGGTGACCATGCGCATGGCTCTGTATTCTGCCTCAGCGGATGAAAGTGATATGCTGGCTTGCTTTTTGGATTTCCAGGAGATGGGGCTGTCACCTAAAAAAATATAGAAACCAAAAACTGACTTCTAGTGTTTGGGCAAGATGCCCAATCACTATCACAATATGCAGTTAAAGTAAAAATAAATGCATTATTTAATAGCAGACCATATGAAACAGTTCCTTGTAAGTACCGAAGGGTGTGAATTGCAACCTGATAATGTTCTTGTGAAGGTTTCTGAAGAAATTGACTTAAAAGTTGAACAGTGAATGCAATGTCAGGTCTAGTGTGAAGCAGGAAATTCAGTTTTCCAACTAAACTTCTGTATAGAGTTGGGTTTTTCCAGAAGCTGTCCCTTTTCAGTTAGTAGTTTAGTTTCAACTGGAAGGGGAGCAGAGACAGATTTCTGGTGTCTTAGAATATGGTATTCCTTTAAGATATTAAGACAGAATTTCCTTTGTGTGATAATTAGACCTTTGGGGTGATGTAGGAATTTCATTCCCAAAAAGTAATGAAGTTTCCCCAAATCTTTAATTTTGAATTTCTGATCAAGTTTCTGTTTTAACATATTGATTTCTGTTTGGCTGTTCCCACATATGAGGATGTCATCTACATATACAGCTAGGAATGTAATTGTTTCAGCTTCTCTTTTTTGAAATAATGAATAATCATTTTCTGATCTTGTGTACCCATTTGGTGTAGAAAATCGCTTAGTTTTGAAACCATTGTATTTGATGCTTGTTTCACTCCGTAAAGGGATTTCTTTAATTTACAAGCATTAAGACCATTTTCAGATTTTAATCCCTGAGGGATCTGCATGTATATGTCCTCATGTAGATCACCGTGGATGAATGCATTGTTTACATCCAACTGGTAGGTGATCCATTGTTTCTTGACAGCTACAGCAAGCAATGTATGAATGGTGGTTATCTGTGTAATCTAGGCCATATATGTGTGTAAATCCTTTGGCAACTAATCTTGCTTTATATCTCTCTATTGTCCCATCAGCTTTGAGTTTGGTTTTATATACCCATTTACACCCTATTGCTCTTAAATTCTTGGGTAGTCTAACTAAATCCCATGTGTTGTTGGAAATCAAAGCTTGCAATTCTTTGCGCAGAGCTTCATTCCAATGGGTGTATTGAGAGGCTTCTGCATATGTGGGGGTTCATCATATGGAGAAGATGCTCATAATTTTTTTTGTCAGTGACAGAGCAAAAATTGCAAGGGGGGATATCGGTTAAGGATAGAAAATCTATCTCTGAGGAAGCAGGCACAATAGTTTCAAGGTTACTGATTCTGTTTGAAATAATAGTTGTGAAGATATCTGGCCCAGCTAAAACAGAGGTATTTGTGTAATAATCTTGTAGATATATGGGGGCAGATTTGGTTCTTGTAGATCTTCTAAGGTCAGTTTGTGGGAGAATATGATGTGCAGGTGCAGAAGATAATGGAGATTGGTTATCTGTATCAGAAGTTTTTGGAGAAGGATTTTCTGTAGACATGAGATGTTCTGAATTTGGAAGTGGAATAGAAGGGGGTGAAGTATTTTCAGTGGGGTGAGGTTGTCTGGTATGATCCATTTGAGATGGATCTTCATCAGATTCATAGAAGGGAGGGGGGGTTGTAGGAAGTATTTGAGAATTGTGATCTTGATTAGGAACATATTTATCAAAGTTGTGAAAAGGGAAAGTGGATTCATGGAATACAACATCCTGGGATATGATTATTGTCATGTCTCTTAATCTTAACAGCTTATAGGCCTTTTGTGTGTCTGCCATGCTTAAATAAGCACAAGCATCTGATCTTGGTTCAAATTTTCCCTTATTTTTGTTTAAGTTAGTGGCATAAGAGAGGCATCCAAAACTTTCATACGTTCATAGTTGGGTTTATAGCCATATATGATTTCATATGGGGGTAATCCTTGCAACGTGGAACTGGGCAGTCTATTTATGATTTGTGCAGCAGAAAGGATGCATTCACCCCAGTAGCTTATTGGTATTTTGGATGTAAAGAATAGAGATCTTGCCGTGTTTGCAAGATGTCTATGCTTACGCTTCATAACCCCGTTTTGTTGTGGAGTGTAAGCACATGAAGTTTGATGTATGATACCTAGAGATTTATAAAAATTTTCCTTCATTCGACATTCCCAGTTTGTGTGCATTATCTGAACGTATGATTTTGATTTTTTTTGTTGAATTGTCTTTCAATCATAAAAATGAATTCCTTTATATAATTAAATGCTTCTGCCTTAGTTTGCAGAAGCTTAACCTATATGGCCCGAGAAAAATCATCAGCAATACTAAGGAAGTACCGCTGAGCATTATGAGTTTTGTTTCTAAATGGTTCACAAATGTCTAAATGTATTAGGTCAAAAATGTCTTTAGTGCTAATTGTGGATCTGGGGAAAAGGAGTCTATGGTCTTTGGCTAAATGACAACTATCACACACAAAATCAGAAGCCAATCCTTTCTTGTTTATTTTTCCAATTTTGTACAATGTCTGTAAGGGGGCATGCCCTAATCTATTATGCCATGTAATGACATCTTGTAAAACAGAAATAGAAACCGGAACATGTTCTTTGCGATTCACTGTTCAAGCTATTCTGCTTACCAGCAGATCTAACAGAGTTTCTATGTTCAAGAAATGCATACAAACAATTTTCATCCAACACATACAAGCCTTTGAACTCAATGCCTAGCAACATAAATGTGGAAGTATAAGGTCTTGTAAAGCACATTTACTATCAGAAGTTACAAGATTTGCATTTATTTGTTGTAAAACATTTCTAACAAATAGTAAATTGAACTTGAAGGATGTGACATGATATACATTTTACAAGATAGAATTTGAGGTTAACCGAACATTTCCAATTCCTTGTATAAGACCAGGATGTCCATCAGGCATAGTTACCTTATAATTGCATTATTTATATGAAAATTGTTCAACATTGAGAAATTGCCACAGACATGGTCTGTGGCTCCAGTATCTATAATCCATTTGTTTTCTAAACTAGGACTCACAGTCATATTCAGACAATAATTTAATTTCCAGAAGTTAGAGTTGTAGATATGCATACCTACAAACTGATTATAACAATCAGTTTGAGTCATATGCTGGATTTCTTGATCCTTCTGGAGATAGGCTGCGAGGCTTGTCAATTGTTGTTGAGACAATCCGGGAAGTGTAACAGTCTGATTCTTGAGATATGCTTTAATTCCTTCTAACTGGTGGTGATTGATTCCTGGAACGGGTGATTGTTCAGTTTGGCTTCTCTGTTCAAGTTGTGTCGATTGTTCTAGCATTAGGGTTCCTCTAAAGCATTTTTTTCTCTTTTTTGTTGCTTCCAATAACTGGGAAACGTGCCCTTTACCCAGTAACATTCCTCATAGGAATGTCCAAGCTTCTTGCACTTAGAACATTTGACCTTTCTATCTTCTAGCTTTGCTTGATTTGAGATGTTCTTTCTTGGTGTATTTTGCCCACGATTTACAGTCAATTGAAAAGTAAGACTCTCTGGAGTGGCGTTTTTTAGATTCTGGTTGTCTTTATGTTCTTCTTCTTGTTTTTCCATGGTGTATAGGCGCTCAATGTCTGGTAGTGGTGACATCATCAAGATATTGCTGCGTAAGGTTTGGAATTTAGGGTTTAAGCCCATCAAGAAGTCGACAACCCTTTCATCTTCGGTGATTTTGACTAATTTGGAAGAAGCTGCGCAAGAACAAACTGGGTAGTTCGTGATTTGTTGATATTCGTTCCAGAGACTAACCCAGTTTGTATAATAAGTGTTTAAATCGTCATCATTCTATTGAATCTTCCTTGATTCTTGTCAGATTGCGTACAGGCATGTTCCAGTGGATAAATCGAAACGACGACATAAATCTGCCTAGATGTCTACAGCGGTCGAAAGGTATAATACAGATTTACGGATAGATTCGTCCAAAGTAGTAAATATCCACCCAACACCATGTCATTCGCCTTTATCCAAGCATTTCTTCGCGCGCCTTAGTAATCTTCCTTTCTGATGCTTCCATCGACAAACCCTAGTTTGGATTTGGAGATGAGTCCAACTAGAAAATTCTGCTTCCAATCGAGGAAGCCCTTTCCAGCGAATTTGTAGGCGAGTTGCATGCCTGGGTAGTCAGAGGCATGGATATACAGCTCGTCGGTGGCAGCCACATTCTCATTTTCCTTTGCTTGTCTGAGCTTCTTCTTCGTCGGCCAAATCCTTGTTTTTCTTGAGTGAATCTACCATGTCGCTGTTTTTCTCGGGTGTTTCTTCTCCATCGGCCATTGTTGGCGTATCTCAAAAAGAGGATCGAAAAGATGAGTTTTGATCAGAGTGTTTTGTTTGGGAAACGACGAAGAAGAAAAATGAGGATATACCATGAGAGAACCAAAGCACCTCTTTTATTAAAGTATATCCTACTATGTGTCATATATTGTGTCTTACATAGACTAGTTGTCTGTTGTATATAATGTATCAATTAACAGCTAATTCTGTTAAGTACAGAATTAGTGTAGCAGAGTAAAAAATTACATGGTAATAAGCCTAATACAAACTATAAGCGTACAACATGTGGTCCTATTATTACATTCTAACAATATCTGAATGGTACCAAATACCACTCCCTTCATCTCCCATGTTGCTCTTCAATAAAATTGATGGGTTATACAGATGCTAATTGGACAACAAACTAAAAAGATCGCAGATCCACCTCCCATATGCCATATAACTTGGCTTCTCTCTACATCTCGCTTTCAAGAAGCAAGATCCTGTTGCTCGTTCATCCACAGAGGCGGAGTATCGAGCTGTTGCATCTTAGCCGCTGAAATGATATGGATTCAATAACTTTTAAAAAAGTTAAATGTTGTTTTGATCACTCCTCTCACCTCTTTTGTGACAACCTAGGTGCTACTTATCTGGCTGCAAACACGGTTCTACAATTACAAGACAAAGCATGTTAGTCTTGATGTTCAATTTGTTTGTGAAAGAGTAACCTCCCATTCCCTAGTTGTATCCCACTTATGATCTTCTCAACGAACCTTTCCATGCCCCATTGTTTTACCTTTTGCTATCACGGCTTGGGTTAACCCATGCACCAATCCAGAGGACATACCACACAAATCTATATATAAACAAGCCCACTAGTCTAGCTATTAGTCTCTCTTCTCAATCTCATTTATCCTCCTTATGTCTATAAATATCCTTATAACAAATGTAATGTGACACGATTGACAATCACATGAAACAGTAGAGGTTCTTTCTTTCTTTTCTCTCTCGATTATCTCCTGCATTCTGTTACGGCTTAGCAATTGCAGCAACCGCAGATGAAATCGACTGCATGAACAAGCAATTGGAATTTGGATTTAACCGGTCGAAGGAAGATCGGCATATCGACTATATGTAATTGACAGAGGCGGATGAAAGAGGGGGGCACAGGGGCACGTGCCCCCCCAGAATTTTAAAAATTGCTATCACTTTGTATATATCGAGAGACACAAGAGTTCAAATGCAGTACACATATTTCATTTTTTATTTTTTCTTCTTTGTAAAAATGACACAGTTTTGTTTTAAAAAAAAATATGTACCCACTCACCCCACCCCACCCCACTCACGCAACAAAGAACCATATTTTTCTATTTTTATATTCTCACTCATCTGCACTCCACCCACTTTACTCTCTCCTTTTCCATCGTTTTCCTCTCCCTGTTTTTTCTCCATCAATTCCAATCCATTCAGCCAAATTTTTTAAACCATCTGAGGGACAGCAAACAATCAATGAGCACAGCAGCAGTGGCGCAACTCCATTAATCAAACAAGCAACACTTTTTTCAAGTTCTAATTTCTAGAATTAGTAGCGGCACACAACAATAAAGGTAATTAACCCCTAATTTTTTATTTTAAAAGTCAAAATAAATTCTTTTATAATATTAATGTGGAAAGTTGATAAATTAACAAGCCATTTGGCTGCATTTCAGTAATCTTATTATATTTTGAAAAAATAGTTAATTTCACTGCCATTAGCAAACTCATTTATTATTTTTCAAAACTTGTTCTTTTTTTCAAAACTATGTTCTTTCTCTGTACAGTTAGTAACATATACTTAAGGTTAGTTAATTCGTTTGGTTAGTGCGCTTTTATAAATTTAATGTTTTTATAGGATGTTGTTATATTATTAATTACAAACTAAGTTAATTAACCCTAATTTATTATTTTAGAAATCAAAACAATTTCTTTTTAAAATACTAAATGGAAAATTGATAATTAACAAGGCACTCGGTAGTTCCGCACATTAGTAATTTTATTATATTTTGAAAAAAATATTATTTTCATTAACGTTGTTAAACTCTCTTTTTTTTTGTTAAAAACCTTTTTTTTTTCAATCTTCATTCTTTCTCTATACAATTGATAGGAACATACTTAAGGTTAGTTAATTCATTTGGTTAGAACGCTTTTGTAAGTTTAAGGTTTTTCTAAGGAGGATGTTGTTATTAATTGTAAATCAAGTACTAAATAATTTTATTCTAATTAAATATGCATTGGATAGATTTGTATTGTTGCACTAACTTATTAATTTTAAATTTAGTGTAGACTTATAAGATAAATTATGTGTTTTTTACATAATTGTCAAACTTGCTTTCAGATTAATAATGAAGACACCATCAAGGAAGCTTGCGGCGCTTCAATCTTTGTTTGAAAAAAAAAAGAAAATCTCAAGAAGCTTCTTCATCTGCTACTAAATTTTCAGCTCGAGAGGAATCAAATGAAATTCAAGAAATACATAATGAGCCTCTTCCTGAAAGACGAGCAAGTGAAGATAAAATGGAGCTGAATGATGATTCAATTGCACATGCTAACTCGGTGCAAGGTGATGAAATCATGTATGATGTTACTTTGCTTCCACATGATCCAGGTCTAAGAAGAGCAATCACGACATACCATGTGAATGAGCAAAATGCAGTAAGACGAGCATATATACTTAGAGGTCCATGCCAACCACGATTGATCAACTTCCCAACAACAAAGTGTGGTACTAAATTGCACAAGTTCAATCCCATGTGGTATGATAAGTATTTTTGGCTCGAGTATAGTGTTGAAAAGGATGCTGCATTTTGCTTTGTTTGTTTTCTATTCAAGCATGATGTTGCGGCTAGTGTTGGTACTGGAGAGAATTTGTTTGGTGGAGAAGGATTCAGACATTGGAAAAAAACTTGAGAAATTGATGAGGCATGTGGGTGGAATTAGAAGTCCTCATAATCTAGTTGTTGAGAAGTATAAATCTCTTAAGAACCCCAACAGATCAATCATACAAGCACTTGAGAAGCAGTCTGATCAGACTAAGGTAGAATATAAAGCTCGATTGACAGCTTCACTAAACTGTTTGAGGTATCTTTTGCGGCAAGGACTAGCATTTCGTGGTCATGATGAAAGTGAAGATTCAAATAACAGAGATAACTTTCTTGAACTTCTAAAATGGCTTGCTGATATAGATGCTAGTGTTGGGCAAGTAGTCTAGAAAAATGCTTCGAAAAACCATCAGTTGGTTTCACCTTCAATTCAAAAAGATATTATCAATGCATGTGCTAAGGAAACTATTAAGGTTATCATGCAAAATCTTGTGATGAATGTTTGGGATATTGGCTGATGAATCAAGTGATGTATCTCAGAAGGAACCGATGGCTCTTTGTCTACGCTATGTGGATAGTAAGGGTAAGGTAATGGAGTGTTTTCTTGGAATTGTGCATGTTAGTGACACCACCACCTTATCTCTTAAAGCTGCAGTGTGTTCTTTGCTTATGGAGCATTCTTTGAGTTTATCTAAAGTTCGTGGTCAAGGTTATGATGGAGCTAGCAATATGAGTGGTGAATTCAATGGACTTAAGGCTCTAATTTTGAAAGAAAGTCCAAGTGCTTATTACATTCATTGCTTTGCTCATCAACTTCAGTTAACACTAGTTGTTGTTGCCAAGAAGAATATTGAATGTTTGAATTTCTTTGATTCAATGGCTCTTTGCTGAATGTGGTTGGAGCTTCTTGTAAAGAAAAGAAATGCTCAAAGAAAGGTATACTGAAAGAGTTTCCAAGGCTATAGAAGAGTGAACTCTTGAAACTGGGAAAGGTTTGAATCAAGAGCCTGGCTTGAGTAGACCTGGGGATACTCGTTGGGGATCTCATCACAAATCAATTTTAAGTGTTGTTTCTCTCTATCCCGATATAATTGAAGTTCTTTGCAAAATGGGAAGAATTCCATCAGAAGATCAAGCAAAAGCTCAAGGTTGCTTGTATAAAGTTGAATCTTTTGACTTTGTCTTCATGGCTCACTTGATGCTAGCCATATTTGGGTACACACGTGAGCTGAGTCTTGCTTTGCAAAGAAGGGATCTAGATATTGTAAATGCAATGTCACTTGTCCAAATGACCAAGATTCAGATTCAGATTTAGAATATGAGAGATGATGGGTGGGAAAAACATATCTCCAAAGTTTTGACTTTTGCTCTGAATATAAGATTGAAGTTCCGGATATGAATGCTACTTACATTCCCCAAGGAAGATCTAAGCGATTTGCTCAACGGTGCACATATCTTCATCACTATCAGATTGATGTGTTCTTGTAGTCATTGATCTTCAGCTTCAAGAATTTAACAATCGGTTTGATGAGACAAATATGGAGTTGCTTACTTGCATGGCTTGCTTGAGCCCAGTCAATTCATTTTCCTTTTGACAAGCAAAAGGTGCTACAATTGTCAAAATTATATCCAAATGACTTTACGAGCATTGAGTTACTCAACTTTGAGTATCAACTTGAGAATTTCATTGTTGATTTGCGAGAAGATATTGGTTTTCAAACCTAAAAGATCTTGGTCAGCTTTCAATGAAGTTGGTGGAGACTTCTAAACACCTCATATATTCGGAAGTATATAAGCTATTGAAGTTAGTGTTGGTTCTTCCTGTAGCAACGACACGCGTTGAAAGAGGATTTTCTGCAATGACTTTTGTGAAGAGTAAGCTACGTAACAGCATTGAAGATCAATTTTGAATGATTGTTTAGTCACGTTTATTGAAAAAGATGTATTTTTACAAGTTTCTGATGATGTTATCATTGACCATTTTCAGCACATGAAAACTCAAAGGGGACAACTGTAGTTTTTTGGATACAACACTTAAATACATTAATATGTATTAAACTTTATCTTTCATGTATTGAAACTATGTTTGTCGTCCCCCCAATCAAATCCTAGATCCTGTTGGAAACGAAGAAGAGAATCGAAGAATTGAGGAAAAAGGGAACGAAATGCAGAAGAGTGAGGAAGAGATCGAAGGTCGAAGACGAGGGCGAAAGACGAGAAAGAGAGAGAACGATAGGGAGAAAGTAAACTCTATTAACTTTGTATTATGTCCTCTGTATCTTAGAAGAGGAGAAAAGCGCTAGGCTAAATACAAGAATAGTGAACCGTTAATCAACGGTAATACAGAAACTACTAATAAGGGTAATAAAGGAAATACAAGGGATAATCAATTTCCTAATACCCCCCCTCAAACCTAAGAAAAGGAGCTATTTTGTTAGGTTTGAAGTGTTTAACATCCCCATTGATGTGAGTTGATGACGATAATCTTTTCCCGTCAACGACTTGGTGAGCATATCCGCCTTTGGTGTAAATTGGAGATGTGAACAACGTCGATAAGACCGGCTTTGATTTGATCCCGAACATAATGAACATCGATCTCAATGTGCTTCGTGCGTTCATGGAGGACGGGGTTGTGAGCAATATAGACGGCCGATTTGTTGTCACACCTCAACGGTATAGGAGTGATGTCATGGATGCCAAGTTCATTAAGAAGACGAGAAAGCCACGCCAATTCGGTGGTGACACGTCGAAGTGCACGATATTCAGCTTCGGCGGATGAGAGAGAGACGGATGCTTGCTTCTTGGACTTCCAAGAAATAGGAGAGCCTCCGAAAAGAATGTAATACCCACTGACAGATCTGCGAGAAATGGGACATGAAGCCCAATCAGAATCGCAATAGGCAAGAAGAGAAAAATCAGATTTATTATTCAGAAAAATGCCATAACCAAGCGTCCCTTTAATATATTGAAGGATATGAATGGCAGCGTTCCAATGACTCTGACAAGGACGTTGGTTGAATTGACTCAGAAGTTGAACGCTGAAATTGAGATCTGGACGAGTATTGATGAGATAGTTTAGCTTGCCAAGAAGACGACGGTATTCAGTGGCATTGGGGAGAGGAGGACCGTCTTCCAAGTGAAGCTTTATGTCGGGAGCAAGCGGGCTAGCAACCGATCGTTTGGACAAGACGTTGTAATCTGCAAGAAGATCAGAAGCGAATCTCGTTTGGGTGATGCCGACTCCATCAGAAGTGTAGTGGAACTCAAGACCAAGGAAGGAAGTAGGTAAGATTGCCAAGGTCTTTGATCTTGAAAGAACTATGAAGCGCTTCCTTAACTTGGACTATCTTGATGTCATCGTTGCCACACAAAATGATATCATCGACGTAGACTCCAAGGAATAAAATGGAATCCCCATGGCTCCACTTGAATAAGGAATGATCATTATCTGAAAGGACAAAACCAAGGTTAGTAAGACTAGTCGAAAGCTTAGCATACCATGGCGGGAGGCTTGTTTCAACCCGTATAAAGATTTTTGTAATTTGCATACTAAACCGTTGGTGGGAGTATACAAGCCTTCAGGAATTTTCATATAAATTTCTTCATGGAGATCGCCATGGATGAAGGCATTGTTGATGTCTAGTTGATGAATCCTCCAACCACGTTTTATGGCAACACTTGTCAAGGTGCGGATAGTCGTCATTTTTACAACCGGAGAGAAGGTTTCATGAAAGTCTTCCCCTTCCTTTTGTGTGAAACCGCGAACAACCAAGCGGGCTTTGTGTCTCTCGATGGATCCGTCGGCTTTGTGTTTGGTATGAAACACCCATCGGCATGTGATACATCTTTTCCCTTTTGGGAGCTTGACAAGAGTCCATGTGTGATTCTCTTCAAGAGCTCGTAGTTCCGAATTCATTGCAGCTCTCCACTCCGGGTGTTGGACAGCCACTTATAAGAAGAAGGTTCCAAAGGACATTGCATTTGAACCTGAGAACATAGAATTCGAGAAGGAACAAAATCAGTGATGGAATTCAGAGAAGGCAGAAGATTGGGCCTTGAATTCTCAAGACGAGAAGAAAGAAGGTGAGTAAAGTGATCATGTGAGACTTGATTGCAGTCATAATCTGCAAGCTTAATAGGGGCCCGTTTAATCCTTGAGGAGCGTCGGACTTGATGATCCGTATCATGAACGTGCCTACTGTTTTGAAGCTGATCGCTGTCATGCGCTGGATCACCATCAAGTGGGCCAGAGTTGTGATCTTCTGGGCTGATATTCTCATTGATGATGTGAGTCGGTGAGCAATGTCGATCGACTGTATTGTCATTCGCGTCATCATCGGCGGGCTCCAGGACGAGAAAATCAGATTTAGAGGTCTTGGACTTGTTTGGGCGGGGGTGACAGAAGGGCCCGATCTACGCGCCGAATTGTCATTAGACAATTCTCCATCGCTTTCCTCATCAGCAGAAATGGGAAAGGAAGAGATGGTGGGCTGATCTGAGCAATTTGTTTGAGCAGTTTGAGGAGGGGTTTGTAAGGGAAATATGTCTTCGAAGAAGGTTAAATCCCGACTGGTGATGACCTTGTCTTCATTGATGAGAAGAACCCGATGACCTTTTTTGCACAATCCGGGTCCAAGATAAACGCCTTTGTATCCACGATCATTGAATTTCCCTTTGTTGGTTGAAGGCCCGGTGTGGTAAACTAAAGAACCGAAAGTCTTGATACCACTCAGGTTAGGGGGATGACCATACAAACATTCATAAGGAGATAAACCATTTAAAGTGGAGGATGGCAATCTATTAATGAGGAATGTAGCCATCAAAATACTTTCACCCCAATATGCAATGTTAAGCCCAGATTGGAAAAATAAGCGCGAGCGAGCAGTTTCTAACAATATCGATGTTTTCTTTCCACAACTCCATTTGTTGAGGAGTGTAAGCACAAGTGGTTTGGTGTATATCCCTCTTTCATTGAAGAAATCTTGCAAACATCTAGATAACCCTAGTTCATAAGCATTATCAGAACGGACGATTTTGACATGCTTATTGAATTGACGTTCAACCATATTGATAAAGTTTCGTATATGTTGAGATGCATCAGATTTTAATTTCATAAGAAGAACCCATGTACATCTACTAGCATCATCAACAATAGTAAGAAAATATCGACAACCGTCATGATTAATAGTAGAGCAAGGGCCCCAAGTATCAATATGAATAAGCTCAAAACAATGTTCAGACCTATTCTTTAGAATGAGGGAAGGACAATCTATGGCCCTTGGCTCTAAAACAAACATCACAAGCAAAGTTTTAGGAATGTCATGTTTCTGAATCAAACCCATCTGAACCATCTTATTCAAGGGAGGATGTCCCATTTCCTATGTAAAGCTATCAAACGAGAGTTATAGCCATGAACAGATCCAGAGAAAATCTTATTACATTTTTCAAGAGTTTGGCGCAGTAAGTAAATAAAATCAAGGAAATATAACCCATCTTCTTGATGCCCAATTCGCTCTTATTCCTCCAAGTAAGGGCCTGCATATAGCAACTATCAGAATCGAAGGAAATATTGCATTCATACTGCTGGGCCAGTCTACTTACAGAAGCGAGAGACAATTTGAAGTTAGGAACATGCAAAACATTCTCTAGTTAAAAAACATCAGTGATTAAGACAGAACCCATAGTATTGACAACTTCATATTCCCATTAGGCATAGTGACATGATGCACATCAGAAGTTTGTTTTATGTCACTGAGCAAGTGCTGATTACCAACTAAATGTTCACTAGCTCCCGAATCTAAAAGCCAAGAATTATTAGCATGCTTTCGGTAAGAACTATCACATTCAGTATAGATGGTACCTGCAAAATGGGAAACGTTTCTGCTCCCAGAGGCATTGTTGCTGGACACATCTTCTCAGCATTCTTTTCTGTTTTCTCAAGCAAATCACAAAGTCTGTTTAATTTTTCCAAACTTAAAACAGAAAACCCTTTAACACCCTCTCCCTTCCTGTCAGCAGTGTTGGTCGCAGTGTTATTCTTGGCTCCTTTCCACCATTCTGGATAACCCTTAAGCTCAAAACACCCACTCTTTAAGTGACCAGTTTTACCACAGTGAGTGCACAGATTTGAACTCTTCTTACCGGCATTATCCCTTTCTTTTCTGAACTTTCCTTTCTCACCAGAAATAGCATCAGTTCTACTAATGTTATTAGCGAAAGAAACATCAGACATATCCTTCTCACCTTCCTATTAACTCTCTGTCTTTCCTCTTGGAGTATCACAGCATACGCAGAGTCAAGATTAGGAAGGGGTTTTTTCATCAGAAGGTTACCCCTAACATTAATAAATTCCTCACGCAATCCTAGTAAGAACTGAAACAATTTCTGGTTTTCAAAGTGTTTGGCAATTTTATCACTATAACCGCACACACAGGAAGGAACATTTTGTCATGGCAGAAATATCGTCCCAGATGCTAGTGAGCTTAGTAAAATATTCGGTCACTGAAGCATTTCCTTGTTCTAACCTAGACAATTCACGATTTAACTCAAACAAGCGCGTACCGTCTACTTGATCGAATCTCTGAATGAGTCGATTCCACATATCGAAGGAAGAAGGAAGTAGAGCAGGAGACCAAGCTATCACCAATGGCGGTTTCGACGGAGGCGAGAATCCACGACCTAACCAGGCCGTCACATCTGTCCCATGCGTCGCGACGTTTTTTCGGGACTTTAGACTTCTTCAAGCTTCCGTCGATCATCTTGATTTTGTTCTTCGCCAGGAGACAAATCTCGATTTTCTTCTTCCAGTTTTGGAACCCCTTCTTTCCATCGAATTGGTAGACGTGAGAGAAACTCCAGGAGTTTCCGAATTGGAAACAGTGAGAGGATCGGAATCCGTTCTCCTTCTGTTTTTCTTCTTGTTAACAACTTCTTCCTTCTCCGATTGTGAGGTTTCTTCCTCATCCTCAGAGGAATCGTCCTCTTCTTCGTCGGATTGAGTAGACATCGAAAAAAAAATCGAAAGGGGGGAGAAGAAATTTAGGATGCGGATGTAACCCGCTCTGATACCATGTTGGAAACGAAGAAGAAGAGAATCGAAGAATTGAGGAAAAAGGGAACGAAATGCAGAAGAGTGAGGAAGAGATCGAAGGTCGAAGACGAGGGCGAAAGACGAGAAGAAGAGAGAACGATAGGGAGAAAGTAAACTCTATTAACTTTGTATTATGTCCTCTGTATCTTAGAAGAGGAGAAAAGCGCTAGGCTAAATACAAGAATAGTGAACCGTTAATCAACGGTAATACAGAAACTACTAATAAGGGTAATAAAGGAAATACAAGGGATAATCAATTTCCTAATAGATCCGCCACTGGTAATTGATGGCAATTAGGAACGCAGTCCACGAAAGCAAAAGAGATTAAGACGAGAAAATTAATTAGTGAGATTACTAACCGCATATTGCAGAAGAATAACCGCAGAAGCAGACTATAAACCTTTCATAGAAGTCTGTAACTGAAGCTTTATATCGTACTTAGCAAGATTATTTATTTATTAAGGTTTTGAGGAACTTACGGCGGGTGAAAGAATTGCACGGCACCAATGTTTGGGTTTCGGAGTTGATATACGAAACGTCAGTATTAGACCCTATTCTTTGGTGGATCAGTGAAACGAGTTACTTTTTCTCTACAACTGACATAGCTAGCAGCTTGCACAAGAATGGGCTTAAGCTGTAAACGTTCCCGGAACGTTTCTGGAAGAGACGGGTAGGGCCGCGATGAAACGTTTCTGAAGCTCCCGAGAGTGTATCCAAAACGTCTCTTTCGTGTTACCAGACAAGTGAAGGCGGCAATCGTCGAAGATATTTAAACAAAAAAGAAGAAAGGAAAGGAAGATAATTTCTGAATGACTAGAGATATTTTAGCTCCTGTTTGTGGTTGTGCGCATCCCATTACTCTTATCTACTCACTGCCCCATTCGATGTATATATATGTCTGAGTATCACCTGAGAATTAAATAAAATTCATATCCCCTTTCCATAGCTTGAGGAACAAGGGGCGACGATGGCGGCTTCAAGAATGCTCGCAATTTCTGCTCAATCAGTAGTAAACGTGGGGAGATCTGCTGACAGTATCACTGGGAGCCCCTCTGTTCTTGCTCCAATGGTAATATTATAGTACGCCTAGCCTTTCATTAGATATCTCCATTTCAGTTTGTCAGGGTTATCTATTGCTTGAAGAGAGTCTGATTTATCAATTGAGAGTGGTAACTGGTAACGTGTTAGAGCATCTTGGTTTGATGTCACTGTAATCCGTAATTCATTGCTCACCTGCTTTTTTTATCATTTATCTAAGCTTTTTGCTGGTGTACTGACTTATCGAAATGTATCTATGTAAAATTCACAGGTTCTGTTTTTGCTGGTATTCTCCTTGGAGATAATCTTTCAAGGAACGGTGGTGGCAAGGTCATAAGAATTGGGGAACATAGACTCAGACCCTGTGCTGTCGCCACAGCAGCAAATCCTGTAGAAGAAATCAAAGAGTATGTCTGTCTGGTTAAAAACAATCTGAATCCGGTCAATACCATTACATGCTTCTCTCAAGCTATTGGTTGATTTCAAATGTTTTTGGTCAGGTATTCGTTGCCTTCATGGGCTCAGTTCGAGCTGGGTAAAGCTCCTGTGTATTGGAAACCATGAATGGTCTCCCACCCACTGCAGTAAGTGTAGCTCAGTATATAAACTCATTTACATGGGATAGTTAGTCACTAGATTGCTGCTTAACCATCTGTCCAACTAACAAACGAGCTGCTATGGATATGAATGGATGATGAAACAGGGCGAGAAACTAAGAATCTTTTACAACCCAGCTGCCAGCACCATGGCTCCAAATGAACAGTTTGGCATTGCTTTCAATGGTATGTCAGCAACCAAGCAAAATATTCCTCTAGTTTTGGGGCATAATAATAATTCAGAGAAGAAGAAGGTGAAGCAAAATGTGACGCATGATGAGTAATGAGTACTATTTGCTGCAGGTGGGTTTAATCAGCCAATCATGTGTGGTGGGGAACCAAGGGCAATGCTTGAGAAAACAAGGGGAAAAGCTGACCCGCCATTCTACACTATACAGATTTGCATTCCTAAACATGGTGAGTGATGAATGAAGTACAAGAAGTCAGATATTGATTGCCCGCTTAGTTAGTTATCAATCCATGCATATCTGACTGTGTGCTATTATGTTGCTTTCGTTTGCAGCTATGAACTTGATATTCTCCTTTACAAATGGTTCTGAATGGGATGGTCCTTACAGACTGCAGTTTCAACTCCCCAACGCTTGGCGTAACAAGCCAATCACCTTCTTCAATGAGGTTGGCCATCGGATTGCTGTCATGGTCTATCTACTAAAGTCTGAAACGATACAGCTGTTTTTTTAATATGAAATCTTCTGGTAATGCGCAGGGTCTGGCTGAGGAGTTGAGCAGGGAAGGTGCTTGTGAGAAAGCAATCTTTCCGGACGCGAACATTGTTGTGACAAGATGTGCAATGGTTGGTAATTTGACGGTTGAAGGGGTGAGCTTCTTATGAAATATCTTCTCCTTTTCAAATTCTATTCTTATCCTTATATTTTGGGTCTTTTCTTAGTTTTGTTGAAAACTTTATTCTTATTATCGTAAATAATATTGCATTTGCTGCATTTTGAATCTACCAAGGGCGATCGCTGCAATTTGGACATTGTTGTTGGATGCACTGATCCAGGCTCACATCTATACAACCCACTGGCCAGTGTCGATGATGGTTCTTGCCCAATAGACTCCGACTTTGAAGACTGAAAGGAGAAGAAGTATACAAGTATATAAACAAATTGTGTTTGATAATTAAGTACCTCTGTTTCGACTAGTACCAAGTAGGTTGTGTCTTTGTATTCTTTTGTAAGGGATACTATAGTAAATATTATAGAAGCTTTTTCATTTTTGAGGTGAAATATTATAGAAGCTAAACAAAGAAAAAACTCATACTCTTCGTAAGTGTTTTTCTCATTTCTTCTAGCAGGGCATATAACGTCTATGAAGACATCAAAAACCTAACCATCTATCTAACTGACATGAGAATAATGGATGGTATGCAGTTAAAGAATAGACATCATTTAGGTTCGTGTCTTTTCTAATATCCTACTCCCGGAATCATAAGGTTACAATTCTAAACCAGAGCATTCCCCCCCTCATCATAAAATCTCATCAGTCTTTATAAAAAATTTTAAAAAAATCTCATCAGTCATCACAGTCAACACCTGCAAAACAAGAGTTGGAGAGTAGGATATTAGAAAAGACCAGATCTTTTTTTCTCATCATAAAATCTCATATCAGTCAAAGCAATCTTCTTTCACGTCACACCACCGCACCCACATGCCCATAGCAGAAGAAGAGGAAAATGGAGCGGAGAAGTCCCTAGTGGGGAAGTTCTCCCTCCCCTCCAAGAACCAAAACCCTGTTTATCCTGAATTGGAAAAACATTGAAAGTTAAACCTTTCATCTCGGATTGTTGGACAACTATGGAGGCCATGGCTCGGTCTGTACAACTGTCCGGCTCACAGTTCGGTTGTACTCCTCAGCTGGACACACATATGGATGAAGAACAGCCGTTTGTACGAACATCCGGCTCTCCGTCCGGTTTGTTGCTCTCACCCGGATACGACGGACACGGTCACATGGAGAGAGTGCTACAGACGTCCGTACAGGTACTTCCCACAAGGACGTGAGCACTGAGCAGCAGAAGTCTTCTCTCGGATTGTATGAACGGCCGGACTCCTGTCCGGACCCGGAAAGTGAACGCCTCGCCCGAACGAGTCGCAACTCACAAGACTCATTTATTTCCCGTTCTTTATGATTGTAAATTGATAGGCTAGCGCTGTTGTAAACATATATGCAGAATCGTTTTTACCCTAATACAAACAGGAAGAAACTTTTGATTCTCCACATGGATCGATCGAATACTCTTATCTTCTATTACGGATAGGGTTATCTAAGGTTTTAAGCTATGTTTGGCATGTCTCTTGGTTGGCTGTTTTATGCGTCAGGATATTGTTGGAAGAGGGTGCAGAATTCACGCAGGACCACCGCTATATTTATGTGATCAAATGTGTCACTTTTATATCAAAAGATAAACTGAGCGTTAATGATTAGATGCCGAAAATTGATCGCTGAGAACCCTAGACTAGGACATTGGGTTCAGGTAGCAAAAAAGAATATTACCAACATCTAAGAGAAATGAAATATAAAAACACGAAAATGAGAAAAAAAGATTGGGATATATCTAATTAACACCCACAAACATTCATCCATGATTGCTTACGAAGTTTGTATGAGTTGCAGATATCATAATAAACTAAAAAGTGGTTTCAGATGATATCATACAAAAATTGGAAAAGTGGTGAACAAGAAATTTACACTAACACATCATGATAATTTGTTTAGATTGCTTGCATAATTGCTTAAAAGTTTTGTTTTGTTTTTTTTTTTTGATAATTATAGGCACATGGCCTAGGGTGCCACAAGGGCAAATCAAATAACACCTCCCTTGCATCTCTGACGACTCTTCCAGGCTGGGTAATCGGAGAGTACTCCTTCCCCCACATCGTCCTTCACGACGGCACCTCCCTTGCATCTCTGACGACTCTTCCAGGCTGGGTAATCAGAGAGTAAACTCCTTTCCCCCACCACCGTTCTTCACGACACTTCATTCCTCCACTAGGTTGGGTTCTCGGAGAGAAAACTCCATTCCTCCACTCCCCTAGAATGAGTAATAAGAGAATAAAACTCCTTTCCCCCACCAAAGTGGGTGGTAAGAGGATTCGAACTCAGGACCTTCCGTCCCCTACTTCAGTCCTCCACCACTCGGATGTCAATCACTTTGACTTAAAAGTTTTGTTATATACATAATTGGGTCATTGGTCAAAACCTACATAGGTGGCAAAAGAGGGAACATATCGTTACAGCACACTTGTGTGATAAACCATTCTATTGTGGTCAGCGTTAGAGCTGACACGAAGAAAAAACACATCCATAATGAACATCTGGAAAAATACTGTCGAGGCTCCCACACTAGGAAGAAGAAAATTTGAAGGAACCTTCAAATTATATGAGGAGGGAAGCGAGGAGAGAGCACAATTAAATATTGGCCGAAGCACTTGAAAATTCCAAAACACAGCACTCAATTCCCGGTTTGGACACTCTGTCCAATTATTCTCGGGACGGTGATAATGTTTGCAAAACTACCACACTTCCCAAATGCTGAATTAAAATGTGCACAATACCCGCACTTGGGTAGTGCGGTTTTATTTATTTTTTTCTTTTGTTCTACTACCGCACTTGGCAAGCGGCGGAAACTGTGCAAGTCAAAACCGGCACTTGCCAAGTGCGGGTGTTTTGCAAATATTGGTGGCATCAGCCCCCTCCCTCCCTATATAAACCTCACTATCCCTCCCTCATCCTTCACACAAATCTCACAAACTCTCTCTTATTCTCTCATATTCTCTTGTTGGGTGAGCTTAGTAGGAGTAGTAGCAAATTATTTTGCAAGTAAGATGGCGGGAAGATATGCCGGAGCAGCTGGAGGACCCGGGCCAGATCAGATGGAGCTTTTTCACTACAGACGACACATATCTCTTGTGCGATTTATCTGGACGTGAGGTTAGTATTCCAATTGCTAAAATGTTTTAATAGTTAGTTAAAATTATTATATTAGATAATTTAATAATAAAAATTAGAGAGTAATTAGAGAATTTATTATAATGAAATTTAGGAGTATCGGCCCCTTATGGATAGAGTTTTGAAAGGGTGTGGGGGTGTTAAGTTGGATGAAGCCCCGCATAGATTGATTGTCCCATATTTACGAGCTGCTGGGTTATGGGGTCCTTCTAGGTTAGTCGTGTGAAAGGTAATAATTACATATGCAATGCTTTGGTTAAGAGATGGAGGCCGGAGACACATACATTTATGTTTCCTTTTGGGGAGGTTTCTATCACTTTAGAGGACATGGCAGAGCTTTTCAGTTTACCTATCGAGGGTAGGCCGGTTATAGGTGCTACCAGTGTTGAGGTTCAAGAAATATGCGCTGCTTTATTGGGGAAGACGCCGGATATCGAGGACATTAAGGGGAACCATGTTCTTTTAACATGGATATCTGAAAATTTCAAAATTGATGATCCAGAGTTGACTGACGACGCCCCGCCTGCTAGGATTGCTCAGCATGCTAGGGCGTACATGTTGAGGCTGGGGACGTTAATGCCATCCTCCAATGGAAACACCGTAGACTGTTGTTATCTGCCTCTGCTGGCAAATTTTGATGTGGCTGGCCAGTATAGCTGGGGATCTGCAGTATTGGCCTGGATGTATCGTCATTTATGCATGGCCACGAAGATAAAATATACTGGATACCTCCTCTGCAGCACCAGATTGCTTACTATATGGGCGTACTCGAGGATTCTCGGTTTTTTATACACCGGACTAGGCGGATTGATGATGATACACCATTGTGTTATCGGAATGTTAACTTAAGTTTATATATTTTGAATGATTTAATTTGCTCATTGTTTAACGGTATAAGTCTTTTGAATGTTTGATAGATGGTTGCGGATGGACGCTGCCCACATCCGCACTTTGCAGGATGCTAGACATGCGATTGATAACATGTCTACATCACCCTCTGCTGATGAAGTAAGTTACAAGCAGACTCAATAATTTCTTTGAATTGTGTACTTTTTAAATTAAAGATTTAACTCTTGTGTTGCTACTACAGTGGAGGTGATTGCCTTATGCTGATCGACCACACCACCAAGGAGCTGAAGCCTACACGTTGTTAGTTCCTGTCTCCATTTTAATATTGTTGAGGGACACTAACCAGATCGAGTCATGCGGCAGTTCAGTAGAGACCAACCTATTCCCGCCGCTCCACTTGACTGTGACAGACTTCACAGTCAAGATCGTTCTGGGCGTACCACCACTGACTGGGTATCTTTCTCGGTCCGTATCTGCAGCTGTGGGAGAGTAGAAATGATCGGCGCATTCCTCTTCACACGTATCCCCTTTCACGACCGCTGGGGACCTCAGTCTGCATACATGAGGTGGTACTCACAACACAGCATCCATTGGTTCACATCAGATGCTCGAAGGAAAACAGTTCTGGTATTAATTTTTTAAATGTCAATAATTTTGGTTAGTTGTTTATATAATTATCTCTCCATCCTTTTTCTTCTTAATATCTTTTTCTTTTCTAGGGATTAGCAGTGCAGCAATTTCAGTATATATGTCCCAGGACACTGATAGCAGCCAGTATACGAGATACTTGGCTGATCAGACTGGGATATATGGGCATATGCGGTACGGTTATGCACAGCCAGAGGAGCCTTTAGTCCCACCCCCTGCAATCCAAGTGTTCCAGTCGAGTTGGAATGCAATTGGCAATGACGCACCCGGAGAGTTGCACACAGGAGGAGACACAGCGAGCGGAGGCCAAGACATCATGATCACTCTCCTCCTCCTGAGCGTGTAGATCCCCATTAGCATTTTGATGCAGTAGTTGACTCTGGGCAGATGTAATATGATGCAGGAGTTGATGCTGGACAGATGGTAGTGGTTGAGCAGCCACCTTCGCAAGCACTACATCTGCAGCCTTATGTAGGTGGTCCAGACTTTGGTTACACATCCAGCGACTGCGGGATACATTTCTCAGATGCAGACTCCGGCTCCATATCAGCCAGTACCTGAAGTTGGCGGTAGTGCAGGGGGTAATGCGGTGTTACTTGATGACTTCATTAATTATAGTTAGAATTTCAATTTGTCTGAGCTGTTGGGTTCTACTGGTAGTGTGGGGGCAGGTCCTAGTCAGATTTCACAGCACCTGACTCAACCAACTTCTACACCTTCTACACCCATAGTTACTACACCGCATACCCCGCAGGCATCAGTCCATGAGATGACCATCGAGCAGCAGATTGATTATTTGGAGCAGATATCTGCATCATCTTGCACACCTGTGCAAAACTATGAGCTGGAGAGTCTGCGTATGCAGCTACGGTTGAACAGGAACCACCAGATAGATACGGGGAGTGGACTCGTTGATTGCAGGTATCTTGATTCTTGTATTTTAGTTTTTGTACCTTTGTTTATTTTGAAATTAAACAATGTATATTATTATTGTTTGGATTAGTATTGTGAGATTACACCTTCGTTTGATTTTTGAGATTCTATATGCGCCCATTTTTTGAGCAGTCAAACGACATCCGTTTACTCTAAAAATTTACATACACGTGTACTACATGCACACATTATTGTGTCTGAACCTCATCCCATTTCAACTTCTACATGTGTTCATAAATAAGGGTGAATTGGCTAAGCTGCACAATATTTAATATTTGAAAAACTGCAGTTTGGTGCCGTATTGCGCCCTTTTTTTAGCAGTCAAACGACATCCGTTTACTCTAAACATTTGCATACACGTAGTACTACATGCACACATTATTGTGTCTGAACCTCATCCCATTTCGACTTCTACAAGTGTTTCATAAATAAGGGCGAAGTGGCTAAGCTGCACAATATTTAATATTTGAAAAACTGCAGTCTGGTGCCGTATTGCGCCCTTTTTTGAGTAGTCAAACGACATCCGTTTACTCTAAAAATTTGCATACACGTATTACTACATGCACACATTATTGTGTCCGAACCTCATCCCATTTCGACTTCTACAAGTGTTTCATAAATAAGGACGAAGTGGCTAAGCTGCACAATATTGAAATACCCCGAACTTAAACATAAGGATTAAAATTAATCTAATACATATTTAAGGGCCTAATGGTACCTAATTAATACTGGTAAGGAAAAATAAATCCAAATGAAATAAAGAAACGCTTTAAAGCGGGGGAAAACGCTAAATAAGCGTTAAATAACCATAGGAGGTATGAGACCTCGGTTAGAGTATTATAGGGATTCTAAAGGTTTAATAAGACCTAAATAATATATGGGAACAACTCCGAATAAAACGGATCCTTAAAACGGATTAAAATCACTAACGAACCTTAAAGCGCGTTTTCGAGGGTAACCGGGAAAACGTGACTTTAAGCGGGTCAAATAGACTCGTAACAATTTTGGTCAGCTAAATAATCATTAATAAATATAGTGAAGCTTTAGAACCAATAAATCAATAAAACGAGAGATTAGTAAAAAATGTCAAAAACGGGAAGTTGTGGGGTAGAAACATAATTAAACCCAAACTTATGTGTCCACTTTGAAAATAAAAAAGTAAAGTTGTGGTGTGTGTGTGTGTGGTTCCAGCCGGCCCCCTATCCCCCCTCTCTCACACACTCACTAAATCCTTATACAAACAAACAAATAATAAAGTAACCCCACACCACACTCATTTTACCTCTACTCTCCTCCCACTCTCTCATTCTCTCTATCCCACCGTACCCACTCCCTCTCTTTTCTCTGATTCCCTTCTTCTCCCAAGCAGGCGACAGCCATGGAGGAGTAAAAACACACACAAAACCTCACTCTCTCCTCTTGTTACTCCATCAAACATTCTCCAAAAAAATTATAAAAATACCACCGTTGTCTTCTCTCATCAAGAGCAACGTTTCTATCTTTTCGAAATCCGAAAAGGAGAACTTTATCTCCATGGGGATGGAGCATTTGGAGAGCTTCAAGACTCCCTACTAGAACAACCTTCTTCTCCTTGTAATTTTGAGGTAAAAATCTTCTTGAAACCTCATTGTTTTTCTAGCCTTATGGGCAAAACGAATTGGAGCTAAACTCTTGCTTGCTCCTTTGTACTCTAGCCGATTTTGGCACTCTTGGAGGGTGAGGAATATTGTTCTTGAGCTATTCCAAGCATGACTTATACCCTTGCAAGGTAATGAAATTTCTAAACCCTAAACCTACATTAAATCAACAATGGTTAGGGTTAGTTTTTAGTATTGAAGTGTGTATTATATGTGGGCTGTATGTATAATTTTGGTTGCTAAATCGGTGGGAGAGGAAGAGGAAGGAAAGAGAGGAGGAAGAAGCAAGAGAGAAAACAACTAGAAGAAGAAGAAGGTAAATCACATTCTCTTGTGTAGTTAGTAGTGTGTACAATAACAGATTTTGAGAAGTAAAATAAGTAACGTGTATGATAAGGAGTAATGAGTGTATTGGAGTAAGTAGAAGAGCAATGTAACAGTCTTGAAGCCTTTTAAATGATGTTTAAGAGCTTGGGAAAACATTGGGTATTGAATGTATATGTGCAGGAATTTTATGTTGTTGTAGTAGTGTTGAAATGTGAGCATGTGGCTTGAGCAAACAGGTTGTGAGAATGAGGACATATGAGCTGAGATATGTGTGGAGAATGGTAATAATATAGGGGAGACTATGTCCAATTTTACCTAGGAATGAGAGGACTTAGGTTGTTAAGAAGAGAAAGCAATCTAAGTGATAACTAGGTGTACTTGAGGAGTGCAATGGGAGTGTTTTGTAGTTTGAAACAGATTTGGAAATGAGTGTGTTAATGGGATGAAGCTAGATGTAAAGTAAGGGATTTTGGATGCTAGGAATAGCAGTAGTTGAATGAGTAATGAATGATAGAAGTGTGAGTGAAAATCTGTAGCATAAGGGGGTAAACAAAATCTGTAGCAAGAGGTATTGGATTCCATTAGAGGAATTAGGAGGAATGAGAGTACAAGACTTAGTAAAATGAATGTTGGACTTGGGTATAGATGTGTAATTGCTTGGAAATGTATTTAGGATGCTAGCGATGGTATTGGTAGTAGAGTATTGGTGTAAGAAGATGGAACAAAAATCTGTAGCATGGAAGAATGAAAATCTGTTGTAAGTATGGAAAGGAAATGAGGAGATTGTGCGATGATCGATGGATTTAGTAGGAACTTGGTGGCTGAACTAAGGGGTATTAGGAGGTTTGAATTAATGTGAACATGTGGGAATAAGTGTAGGAACAATGGGGAAGTAATGGGTGAAAGAGAGGACTGAAAACAGAAACAAAAATGCAAATACTGGGCCGGACCGAACTTGCGACCGGACTTGGAAGTTCGGTCGAGCCAGATTTACAAAGACGGAATGCTTCTGGAATGGACCGAACTTGCGACCGGACTTGCAAGTTCGGTCGGACCAGAAAATTCTCCCGTCAGTAACCTTCTGGAATGGACCGAACTTGCGACCGGACTTGCAAGTTCGGTCGGCCAGAAGAAAATTTCCATCGAGTAAGCTACTGGAATGGACCGACCTTGCGACTGGACTTGCAAGGTCGGTCGGCCAGAAGAAAATTTCCGTCGAGTAAGCTACTGGAATGGACCGACCTTGCGACCGGACTTGCAAGGTCGGTCGGGCTAAAATTTTCACATACGAAACTTACTGGAATGGACCGACCTTGGGACCGGACTTGCAAGGTCGGTCGGCCCTGTAATTCTCCAGCGTAATTCCTTACTGACTTGGACCGAACTTGCGACCGGACTTGCAAGTTCGGTCGAGTCATACAAAAAAAAATTTATTAATATATAATAATATTATATATATATATATATATATATATATATACGTATACCCACCTATACATATGTGCATATATATGTAAGTAAACCAATGTTAAGTAATTAAAAGTAAGTAAATAAAATGTAAGTATAAGAATGTGAAGACTTAGTAAGTATGAGTTAGGAAGCGTAAGGGTAACCGAATTAAATTAATGATAGTTAGATTAATTATTCGGTTGTATGTATATCATAGGATTTGAATTGTGAACACCGGAGGAACGTTGGGATACAAGTACAACGGTGAAAGGTATGATTTCTTCATGCCCTGTATCCTAATCTGGTTACCCCGATTTGTGTGCTTATTTGATCACCTAATAAGATAAATGCATGAATCGGACTATATTGCACTTACTCGTGCCTGTTTACATTGTTCCTGATATTTGTCTTGAACAATAGTTTGTATAATTCATGAAATGTATGAATGATGATGACTTGTATTCGAATCTTGTATTGTACTTAAGTATTGCATTGTATTTTGTATAAATGGGTATTGAGCATAGTATTTGTGTATGTGGCTTGTATGAATGACTTCTACTAATTCCTAACTACCTAACTCCTAACTTAAGTGAGTGAACTGGAATGAGTATAAGTCCGATATAGCTTCGGCCACGCGTGAGGATGCGGAGTCACAAGAGGTTGGCTG
The DNA here is from genome assembly GCA_023374045.1 of Limonium bicolor. NCBI lineage: Eukaryota > Viridiplantae > Streptophyta > Magnoliopsida > Caryophyllales > Plumbaginaceae > Limonium > Limonium bicolor. Next base: position 55,000,540 of record CM041778.1, read on the forward strand.
CAATTCCTGACTCTTAAACTGGTCCGCGGCCCAAATCCCATAAATGGGTAGCATCCCGGATTGGTGAATCAAGTAAATCCCGGAGGTGGGACGGAGTAGTCCCCAGGGCCGGAGGTCCCGACGACTTAACTTGAGTAAGAGTAAGAGTAAGTAAGTATGGATCCGTAAGTATGTATGAGTATGAGTATGTATGCGTATGTATGAAGTAACGAGTAAAAGAGTAATCTCCACCCGATTAACCCGGGTGGACCAATGAAGCTAACAAGAATTGCATATTGTGTATGTAATGTGTATGTGTAATTCGGAAAAAGGTAAGTGTGTATTGAATGGTTTATGTTGTACTTCCTGCATGTAATGAAGTGTATGTATGTGTGTATGTCTTGCGTAATGTATTGTAATATTATGTATAAGAGCATGTATGCATGTATGTTTGAATGAAATCAACCGCATGTATTCGACCAAGTGGTCGGCGTACCCTCACTAGTACGCGGGGTATGCGGTTATCATGCGCAGCGAAAGCTGACCCCTAGGGGGAACGTTTTTAGTGTGCAGGTACCCGAAGCGGATGTGGTCAAGGTAAGAGACCGGCGGCACACCCTTGTACTTAGAAAGTAAGTAGTGGTGAGGAATGGGTAGATGTAGACTATTAGTGAGTATGTATGAACTTGGAAGAGATATTATAATTGTATAAGGATCCTAGTAGACTCGGTCGAGTATATTGTATTGTATGGATTATGGGGGAGTAAGTATTGAATGGCGCATTGTTGTATTTGATTGATGAATGGAGTATGTATTATAGATGTGTAGTACTCGGGATTCCGGTCCATCAGACCGATGCTGTATGTAGAAGTAGTAGCCTTGTTAGTCACGTGGGTGACTAACGACATTGTATCACCCACTGTATGTAAGCATGTATCCGCTGCGTGTATCGGATGTGTAAGGAGATTGGACGGTAAGCATTGTATTAACGGTAGGGGTGTTACAAAAAGTGGTATCAGAGCGAAGTATCGCTCTGATGACTGGAAATACCGAGGTTAGGAATACCGAGTTAGGAATTAGAAGCTTAGGGCTAAGGGCTGAGTGTTAGCATTAGAGATATGCTGGTTAGGAACTACCGGTGAGTACCGGATACCTACAATACCAGTCCCGCCCGCCGCAAACCCCACTTTATAACTTGGGAAAGGACGCCAGAGAGAAGAAAAGTCTTCTCATACTCGGGGAAACCCGATCTGGCAGTTGTGAAGCAATCACACGGTAAACAAGAACCGACATATGGTAGATTCCAAGAACTGAGAGTCCCGGAGATGGATTCCGGTTGAACCACAACACCCGCACTTAATAGTGGTAGGAAGGGCACTCCAACCACGAGGAGGCCACAACTTACAACAGCATGGGGCGACGTGCTTAGCAGTCGCGAAACCTAGCTAGTCAACCAACAGCAGGACAGAAGCACTAACCGTGCAACGGAATGAAAAAGGGAGCAGCAACGGAACCCGTGACACAAGTCTACGGGATAGTAATACTTGAATAATACCACCAACGGTATGCTAGCCGACTAAGGACATAGTCGGAAGCGGTTAACTCCAGAATTACGACGCCATTAAGGTTGCAATACCTGGCCAATATAGCTCAGGCAACTACGAGAACAACCATGAGATATAATCCAATAGGACTACAAGGGTAGTGCCTAAACAAGGAAGGCTCAGTGACCACCACAAATGTGTGGGAACGAGCCACAAGGAACGACACTAAACCAAATAGAGTGGGAATCTCCCAGGATTGGAGGAGTACCCAGATCTACGACAGCCATGTCTAGACCACCAAGAAGCTACCTAAAGGATCGAGCATACCAATTGTAGATCAATAAGATCAAAGGAAGAGTCGACAAGACTACCAAATGCAAGCGGAAACCCTACCAAGATTGGTATAGGATTACCCAAAAACCATCAGTACCACGCACTTGCCACGGCAAGTGCAGTAAGGACAGAGATACGTAAAGAAACTCTAACACACCACAGGTACATAGTAATGTACCGTGACTACAATGAAGCAACTATGGGATCACAAATCCTGAAACTGAAGGAATGGAACCTTGGAAAGGCCTAACGGCCCGACCACTGTATTTAGTACATACCAGTCAGCGAGGTACTAGACTTGGTCGAGACCTCAAACATGGCGATGCCATGAGAAACTGCCTTTAACACCGAACCATAATTTTAAAACCCAAAATTTTTCTTTCAAGACCACGACCTTTCTTTAAAACCTTGAATTTTAAACCAAGCCAACCAAATTACGGTGAGTATCAAAGAATGATACAAGAGGAGTTGGCAACAGAATACTTCACCTAGGCGTGTGACGAACACTACGAGTGTACCCATTACGGGATGTGGGACAACCGCACTCCGAAGGAGCTTACAGGCCTGACACGTAGTCGGGTAAGTGGTAACGTATCAACATGGTACCCCACGTATGTATACATGTAGTGTGCGAAACACGGGAAGTAGTCAACTCCGTTCTACGGACCATGAGTGAATTTTAACCAGAACAACTGGACACCATAGACAATCAAGGAGAAGGAAACTCAGTTAAGGAACAAGTGTAAGGAACTCAGAGAATCCATCGGAAAATAAGGAGTAAGGACTAAGAAGTGCAAAGAGCACAGACTGATAAGTATAGACATTGGGTATGTCTCAAAGACATCAAGCAAATATATGACAACTGGAAAGCATACCCAGCCTCAACACAGTAAGGCAGTTGCCTAACGTGAACACCACAATGCTCGACAAACGGGACAGAACTCCCAAGAGCAATCACAAGATCACCATAAAGTAAAATCCATTATTGGAAAAGAATGTAAACCTAGTCAAGAACACTAGGAGAAGGTGTAAACGGTCTACCCAACGACGGGAGACGTTATAAACCAAAAGGGAATAACTCAAATACAATACCACAAGGCGGTATAGTAGACACAACATATCGTAAACATTAGCCGGATGTAACGGCACAACTAACAGCACTCAGGAGCAATCCTTGAAGGGTGTCTGAGATAACAGCAGTTGAACAAGCATCATGATAAGAGCACATGAGCTAGTAGGAACATTCGGTTAGGACACCGAAGGGATTTCACTTAACAGGAAATACCCTAGACTACAAAAGGCACTGATCAGCACCAGATTGCCTGAGAGTCTCCTATGAACGGAAGCGTGATGCCACGACTTACCATGGAGCCCAATAATATCTCCAACCTATGACGGTATACATGGAGTGGAAACATGTATAAGCAGCTTGCAAAGAGCATAGCTTGCAGCAATACGGCTCAGAAGTCGTAAACCAAATACGTTATATAAACTTAAACGGTTGCAAAACCGGCACCAATTGTTAACAAGACCTGCAAGAGATATTGCCTCGTACGATAAGAAATCAACAACTGGACCATCGATCCAAACCCAACCTTATGAGTGGCTTGGAGTAATGGCCAACTCAGTGTCACTGTCACTAGAGCATCAGTCTAGTATACAGTTGACAAGCTTTTAATTACCTTCATGCCTTATGTAGCAATGGTAGCACAGAGGCATAAAAATCATGATAATGCCAACATTGGCCTAGTCCACACTTGGACACTACGAGAAACCCAAGGGAAGGTACCCCCTCGTTAGCCAAAGACCACCAACGTGGTGAAGATGTGAACCCTTGGAAAGGCTTCCATCTATTATAACAATAAGCCTACGCTTATAAATATTGTCAAGGGGCGATGGAATAAGGAAATGAGATTTTCCAAACCATTACGACTTAAGGAGTAAGCATACTCCATATGCACTCAAGCATGTGGTGAACCGTTGTATAAACACCAACATGATAACCTTGTCATGAGACCTATGAGTGGAGACAACCCCTCAACAAGAAATTTCACCTGTCAGTGATGAAATACTCTTCAATTAGAGAACGGGACCAGAAAACCCCTAGAGTTCTTGGGATGTCCCGGTGATATGCATACAAGTGGAACTACACAGCTAGAGCCTATAACCAATGCTCACACTGGAAAGACAATAATTGTCAGGAACAATCTATGTGAATACACATTGAGCACCATGAATGACTAACGCTCAAGAGAGCTTATGACCCGATGAGTCATCTCATCCTTGGTCAACCAAGATACCTGGTAAATTGTATCACAAAGGATGACGGAATATGAGGTAAGCTAACCTACACATGAAACCTAAAGTGGAAGAACATCTTCACATTAGAATTATAATACCGCGGTATGCTACGACAACCGTCATATACACGAATATAGGAAGCCCTCAGCGTATACACACCATAAGAAATGGTGCCAATGATAGTAACAGTGAGTAAAGAGAAACTACTACAGTAACGGAGTCAGTAAAAACGATGTTGTATAATGAGTAAGAATACGGTGCGCAACAAGCGACCTCTATGAGGAAGTAGTTAAGCAATGACACGGAGTATAAGTATGAGATGACACACAGAAATATTCCTTCCTATCACATAAGTGACTTACTGTCAAGCGTTTACGCCTCTGCACTCTGTATGACTGAGTGTTTTGGCATCGCACTTGTTCAGCTAATGATCTAATGAGATGGCTAGGGATATGGAGAATGTAAACCATAGTAAATCCTCCCTTTCACCACAAACATGACATAAGCCAGTCAAGCAAGCTTAGCAACATACAGTACGGCCTAAGGCCAAAGAAGCACTAAGAGTGTACAACACACTAGTAATCACAAGAGGTGAATTCCATTGGAGTAAAAGGTCAAAGGAGACACATCAAAGTCACTATGACCGACGTATAGAAATGCAAGGTCATACAAGTAAGGAACACTTGTACTGAACCAGGAGAACTGGTATGATTTAGAAGCTAGTGACAACAGAGGAAGCACTACAGTTAAGTGGTGACTTAACCTCGCCTGACAATAAGTCGAAGGAACTTAACGAACAATCTGGGAAGCACGAATAACATGTGCAATAGATTACCAGAGAGCTGGTTATAAATCTTAAACTCATTGAGTTCAAACACGGTAAAAGAATACCGCATTTGTTTAGTAAACCTTATTCCCATAATAGACGGATAAGAAGGCGATGTATAGCACATTAAGGAAACCAAGAAGGGTGAATAACCCGAGTATCAGGGTCGCGCAGCAGAAGCTAGTGGGCCCTAGCTAGGAGATAATATACCTAGTAAGTATAGCAAAATGGCTATTAATGCCTTGAAGTCTAATAGACTAGAACCGAATTAATGATGAGTTAAATAAACTCATATAGAAGTCCTTGGTGCAAAGACTAAACCATTGGTATGGTTAAGATCCCTGAGACCAGAGTATATTGTATAGTATACGGTAGTGAAGCTAAACGCTTCAGTTTGCCCAGACTGATTAAACCAAAGTTTAATAATAATAAAATATGGTAGATTACGTGGGCGTAATCCCTTTTAAGGGGGGTAGAGCGAAAACCGCTTAATGCAAGTTTTATAAATAAAACTATAATGTGCATAGCACAAATGAGAATTGATCCGATGAGTGGTACTTACGTTATATAAACATACGTATTCATTCATAGTGAAATTGTGGTAAACAAGCATTAGACATGCAAATACCATAGGGCGAATATACCCATCTTGTAACCCAGTGTAAGAGTATTAGCAAAGAAGAGTAATGAGTAGTGGACGGAGCTCCACAAGTATTGTAACCCTTAAGGAAGTAGTACGAATGGATTAAGAGTAGTAGAGGAATGTAGCCATGAGTAGTGTATTCGTAAGTACGTCATTTGAAGTGAATTGAGAACAACTGAATTTCATAAGTACTGTAGCCCTTAGCTAGAATATTCGAGATGAAGGAGAGTAGTGAATGGAAGTAGTAACAGTTGATGAAGTGAGCATTTAGGTATTGAACCACGGAGTAAAGCATTTGGGAAGTAGAGTGAGAACGACCGATGGATTGATTCCATCCTTTGGAGATGTATGAATTCGTAATCACGGCTAGAAAGAATAAAAAGATAGGAAATGAAAACAATTAAATTATTTGTTTGGTTGAACCTGATGTGGGAAGTCGAACTTGATCCTGATCAGATCAAGGGAAACCGAACACAAATTGGGGTGGAAAGATAGTTCAACACTGATGCTGATCACATCAGGGTCGAATGATTCTTGAAGCTCCCCTCAAGTGGTCACAAGAATCACACATAGGATAGAAGTAATGAACATAAATTGGAATCTGGAGTTGTATGTTTTAGAAGGATTTCTATGTAGCCGTGGGGAAGGATTTTCCATAGACTGGAGACTAAGTATTTGCTAGAAGCTTATACTGGAGAAGATGGTGGTGTAGCAGGTTGTATTATTCCAAGGGCAGCGGGACATAGAGGAGTCCTGTGTCTAGATGACCTGAGTGCCTGCGGGATCGTAATGTGTATTGCATTGCTTTGGGGATAGCTTTGCACTGTGTGAATGTATAAATGTTGTAATAAGAAACCGGATGGTAGGTAGTAATGCAGATTGGAGTAACTATAGTACATTGGTATGGTATGGTATGTAGGGACCCTGAGTAATAGATTTGGGAAGTGTAAGGAGGAAGAAGGTATGGCTTTGGTATTAGACACGTAAGAATGAGTAAGCATTGTAAACCCATAACCTCGAACAACTTTGAGGACAAAGTTCCTAAGGGGGGTAGATTGAAATACCCTGAACTTAAACATAAGGATTAAAATTAATCTAATACGTATTTAAGGTCCTAATGGTACCTAATTAATACTGGTAAGGAAAAATAAATCCAAAATAAATAAAGAAACACTTTAAAAGCGGAAAACGCTAAATAAGCGTTAAATAACCATAGGAGGTATGAGACCTCGGTTAGAGTATTATAGGGATTCTAAAGGTTTAATAAGACCTAAATAATATATGGGAACAACTCCCGAAGAAAACGGATCCTTAAAACGGATTAAAATCACTAACGAACCTTAAAGCGCGTTTTTCAAGGTAACCGGGAAAACGTGACTTTAAGCGGGTCAAATAGACTCGTAACAATTTTGGTCAGGTAAATAATCATTAATAAATATTAGTGAAGCTTTAGAACCAATAAAATCAATAAAACGAGAGATTAGTAAAAACTGTCAAAAACGGGAAGTTGTGGGGTAGAAACATAATTAACCCAAACTTATGTGTCCACTTTTAAAATAAAAAGTAAAGTTGTGTGTGTGTGTGTGTGTGTGTGGTGCCAGCCAGCCCCCTATCCCCCTCTCTCACACACTCACTAACTCCTTATTTACAAACAAACAAAATAATAAAGTAACCCCACACACACTCACTTTTACCTCTCTCTCTCCTACTCTCTCATTCTCTCCTATCCCCACCGTACCCACTCCCTCTCTTTTCTCTGATTCCCTTCTTCTTCCCCAAGCAGGCGACAGCCATGGAGGAGTAAACAAACACACACAAAACCTCACTCTTTCCTCTTGTTACTCCATCAAACATTCTCTAAAAAAATTATAAAAATACCACCGTTGTCTTCCTCTCATCAAGAGCAACGTTTCTATCTTTTCGAAATCCAAAAAGGAGAACTTTCATCTCCATGGGTATGGAGCATTTGGAGCTTCAAGACTACTACTAGAACCACCATCTTCTCCTTGTCATTTTGAGGTAAAAATCTTCTTGAAACCTCATTGTTTTTCAAGCCTTATGGGCAAAACGAAATTGGAGCTAAACTCTTGCTTGCTCCTTTGAGCTATTCCAAGCATGACTTATACCCTTGCAAGGTAATGAAATTTCTAAATCCTAAAACCTACATTAAAACTCAACAATGGTTAGGGTTAGTTTTTAGTATTGAAGTGTGTATGTATATGTGGGATGTAGTGTAGAATTTTGGTTGCTAAACCGGTGGGAAGAGGAAGAGGAAGGAAAGAGAGGAGGAAGAAGCAAGAAGAGAAAAACAACTAGAAGAAGAAGAAGGTAAATCACATTCTCTTGTGTAGTTAGTAGTGTGTACTGTAACAGATTTTGAGAAGTAAAATAAGTAACGTGTATGATAAGGAGTAATGAGTGTATTGGAGTATAAGTAGAAGAGCAATGTAACAGTCTTGAAGCCTTTTAAATGATGTTTAAGAGCTTGGGAAAACATTGGGTATTGAATGTATATGTGCAGGAATTTTATGTTGTTGTAGTAGTGTTGAAATGTGAGCATGTGGCTTGAGCAAACAGGTTGTGAGAATGAGGACATATGAGCTGAGATGATGTGTGGAGAATGGTAATAATATAGGGGAGACTATGTCCAATTTTACCTAGGAATGAGAGGACTTAGGTTGTTTAAGAAGAGAAAGCAATCTAAGTGATAACTAGGTGTACTTGAGGAGTGCAATGGGAGTGTTTTGTAGTTTGAAACAGATTTGGAAATGAGTGTGTTAATGGGATGAAGCTAGATGTAAAGTAAGGCATTTTGGATGCTAGGAATAGCAATAGTTGAATGAGTAATGAATGATAGAAGTGTGAGTGAAAATCTGTAGCGTAAGGGGGTAAACAAAATCTGTAGCAAGAGGTATTGGATTCCATTAGAGGAATTAGGAGGAGTGAGAGTACAAGACTTAGTAAAATGAATGTTGGACTTGGGTATAGATGTGTAATTTCTTGGAAATGTATTTGGGATGCTAGCGATGGTATTGGTAGTAGGAGTATTGGGTGTAAGAAGTTGGAACAAAAATCTGTAGCATGGAAGAATGAAAATATGTTGTAAGTATGGAAAGGAAATGAGGAGATTGTGTAAGATGATCGATGGATTTAGTAAGGAACTTGGTGGATGAACTAAGGGGTATTAGGAGGTTTGAATTAATGTTGTAACATGTGGGAATAAGTGTAGGAACAATGGGGAAGTAATGGGTGAAAGAGAGGACTGAAAACAGAAACAAAAATGCAAATACTGGGCCGGACCGAACTTGCGACCGGACTTGCAAGTTCGGTCGAGCCCAGATTTACAAAGACGGGAATGCTTCTGGAATGGACCGAACTTGCGACCGGACTTGCAAGTTCGGTCGGACCAGAAAATTCTCCCGTCAGTAACCTTCTGGAATGGACCGAACTTGCGACTGGACTTGCAAGTTCGGTCGGCCAGAAGAAAATTTCCTCGAGTAGCTACTGGAATGGACCGACCTTGCGACCGGACTTGCAAGGTCGGTCGGGCTAAAATTTTCACATACGAAACTTACTGGAATGGACCGACCTTGGGACCGGACTTGCAAGGTCGGTCGGCCCTGTAATTCTCCAGCGTAATTCCTTACTGACTTGGACCGAACTTGCGACCGGACTTGCAAGTTCGGTCGAGTCATACAAAAAAAAAATTAATTAAATCAAATAATAATTATATATATATATGTATACCCACCTATACATATGTGCATATATATGTAAGTAAACCAATGTTAAGTAATTAAAAGTAAGTAAATAAAATGTAAGTATAAGAATGTGAAGACTTAGTAAGTATGAGTTAGGAAGCGTAAGGGTAACCGAATTAAATTAATGATAGTTAGATTAATTATTCGGTTGTATGTATATCATAGGATTTGAATTGTGAACACCGGAGGAACGTTGGGATACAAGTACAACGGTGAAAGGTATGATTTCTTCATTCCCTGTATCCTAATCTGGTTACCCCGATTTGTGTGCTTATTTGATCACCTAATAAGATAAATGCATGAATCGGACTATATTGCACTTACTCGTGCTTGTTTACATTGTTCCTGATATTTGTCTTGAACAATAGTTTGTATAATTCATGAAATGTATGAATGATGATGACTTGTATTCGAATCTTGTATTGTACTTAAGTATTGCATTGTATTTTGTATAAATGGGTATTGAGCATAGTATTTGTGTATGTGGCTTGTATGAATGACTTCTGCCAATTCCTAACTACCTAACTCCTAACTTAAGTGAGTAAACTGGAAGGAGTATAAGTCCGATATAGCTTCGGCCACACGTGAGGATGCGGAGTCCCAAGAGGTTGGCTGCAATTCCTAACTCTTAAACTGGTCCGCGGCCCAAATCCCTTAAATGGGTAGCATCCCGGATTGGTGAGTCAAGTAAATCCCGGAGGTGGGACGGAGTAGTCCCCAGGGCCGGAGGTCCCGACGACTTAACTTTAGTAAGAGTAAGTAAGTATGGATCCGTAAGTATGTATGAGTATGAGTATGTATGCGTATGTATGAAGTAACGTGTAAAAGAGTAATCTCCACCCGATTAACCTGGGTGGACCAATGAAGCTAACAAGAATTGCATATTGTGTATGTAATGTGTATGTGTAATTCGGAAAAAGGTAAGTGTGTATTGAATGGTTTATGTTGTACTTCCTGCATGTAATGAAGTGTATGTATGTGTGTATGTCTTGCGTAATGTATTGTAATATTATGTATAAGAGCATGTATGCATGTATGTTTGAATGAAATCAACCGCATGTATTCGACCAAGTGGTCGGCGTACCCTCACTAGTACGCGGGGTATGCGGTTATCATGCGCAGCGAAAGCTGACCCCCTAGGGGGAACGTTTTTAGTGTGCAGGTACCCGAAGCGGATGTGGTCAAGGTAAGAGACCGGCGGCACACCCTTGTACTTAGAAAGTAAGTAGTGGTGAGGAATGGGTAGATGTAGACTATTAGTGAGTATGTATGAACTTGGAAGAGATATTATAATTGTATAAGGATCCTAGTAGACTCGGTTGAGTATATTGTATTGTATGGATTATGGGGGAGTAAGTATTGAATGGCGCATTGTTGTATTGATTGATGAATGGAGTATGTATTATAGATGTGTAGTACTCGGGATTCCGGTCCATCAGACCGATGCTGTATGTAGAAGGAGTAGCCTTGTTTGTCACGTGGGTGACTAACGGCATTGTATCACCCACTGTATGTAAGCATGTATCCGCTGCGTGTATCGGATGTGTAAGGAGATAGGACGGTAAGCATTGTATTAACGGTAGGGGTGTTACAAATATTTAATATTTGAAAAACTGCAGCCTGGTGCCGTATTGCGCCCTTTTTTTGAGCAGTCAAACGACTTCCGTTTATTCTAAAAATTTGCATACATGTATTAATACATGCACACATTATTGTGTCCGAACCTCATCCCATTTCGACTTCTAAAAGTGTTTCATAAATAAGGGTGAAGTGGCTAAGCTGCACAATATTTAATATTTGAAAAACTGCAGCCTGGTGCCGTATTGCGCCCTTTTTTTAGCAGTCAAACGACATCCGTTTAATCTAAAAATTTGCATACACGTAGTAATACATACACACATTAGTTTTTCCGAACCTCATCTCATTTATACTTCTACAAGTGTTTCATAAATAAGGGCGAAGTGGCTAAGATGCACAATATTTAATATTTGAAAAACTACAGCCTGGTGCCGTATTGCGCCCTTTTTTTGAGCAGTCAAACGACATCCGTTTACTCTTAAAATTTTCATACACGTAGTACTACATGCACACATTATTGTGTCTGAACCTTATCCTATTTCGAATTCTACAAGTGTTTCATAAATAAGGGCAAAGTGGCTAAGCTGCACAATATTTAATAATTGAAAAACTGCAGCCTGGTGCCGTATTGCGCCCTTTTTTGAGCAGTCAAACGACATCCGTTTGCTCTAAAAATTTGCATACACGTAGTACTACATGCACACATTATTATGTCCGAACCTCATCACATTTCGACTTCTACAAGTGTTTCATAAATAAGGGCGAAGTGGATAAGCTGCACAATATTTAATATTTGAAAAATTATCTAAGTGTTTCCTGACCTTTGTCTCTCTATTCTATGTGCTATTATATTACGTCCCATCTCGTAGACCGACTCTTGTTCTATAAAATCATCATCATCAGCTTCAATAGGATCATAAATGACAAGTAAAGCAATATGTTCCATGAAATCTTCATACTCCATATAATTTTCCATCATCCGATGTACTGATGTATCAGTCCATACATGGAAAAAGCTCCATTTGTAATCGTCCACCAGTGACAGATACACCATTGTTGCTACATTTATTGTGCCGAGAAGAGAGCGTAGAGCACAACCTACTCGTCATTGCAGGTCATAGAGATTATTAGGATACGGCATACTTATTTCGACGCGGCTATGCCCCATCCTTCTCTCGAAGTGTGCACCATGACGGCTGAAAGTGGCCGCATAATTCACATGCAAACTGAAAGGAAACTCCATTATAGTTTGAGATCAAGGAGAGGTGTAAGGTATGAAGAATTGAAGTAGCATGCAAGTATAAAGAATTTGTCAACAGTACGTGAGTAATGAGTTTGGATGCGCATACCCTTTTTATAATACAATAGTGACAGTCGTAACGGCTAATGTACACCCTCATTTGCGCAATGCGGTTCTTTGTAATAGTAATGGTCACTGACAGCCCAAATGGTTAGTACAACATGAACTGTACAACCGCATTTGGCAAATGCGGTTGCTTTGCAACGTTATGCTCAGGTACCACCAGTTCTCCGTATATATATGCCCCTCTCCATCCATCATTCGTCACACATCTAACAATCTTAGTCAATTACTCAATATCGTTTGAAAACATACTCTCACCCTATACGGCTGTCTCACCTCCACCAGCGTTCCTCATGGATATCCCGTGCACCATGTTGCATGACGTTGAAGTAATGCATAACCAATCAAGTTTGCATTTTCAAAGAACATATTCTACGCATCAATCCGATTTTGATATCCCCTTGGATATTACGTTCCGGGATTTTGACAATCTCATTGAGACGAGGCTGAAAGAACAATACGGTTACCATTGCGTGGTCGAATCCATTCTCCATCGATTATTGTTGTCTTCATATCCATGCCCGTTTTGGGGGCCATTAGAGATAAAGAGTGACGCCGACGTAGAACGAATGATAAATCAGTTCGTCTTCAACCAATAATGTTACACAAGGGTTGAACTGTATGTGGTTTATGCCTTCAGAGAGGACAACACCCTACCATTACCTCCAAGGAGGACTAGTCTTGGGGAACTGGGGGCTATATATGGTGTTGCCTCAAGCGACGATGAAGAATGAGGTTAAGGAAATGACGGAAACTAGTGTGTGGTGTTAGTATTTTTGTTTTCGGGATATCATCTTTCTACTTACGAATAATATGTGTTTGTCTTAGGTTGTTCACTAGTTAAGTTTTCCTAAAGTGATGAAGGTCACCTTCTAAAATTAATGCAATAACAGTGTACTACGAAGGTCATCTTACATTAATAATAGTGTTAACATGTTGCATTAAGCGAATAAGATTAAAATCGCCTATGATATATAATACAAATCCATTACATAACACAGTACAACACATTCGTTTAGTCATCCTTATCATAGCAACGCACACTTACACAATGTAACCAAAACCACATTAAGCTACCACTTCTGGATCGTAATCGATCATAAGGTGAATTGCATCCACGTCGTCCTGGATTGGGATAAAGTTGTGTATCATGTTCTGCACATCATAGTCGTTGTTTATCGGCATTGTACCCCAGTGTGGCCATGGAAAAGTGCACATATTCCTCCTATATATAATAGACGTGACACGGTAACGCTGGACATCATCTGATATTGTGTCTTCGATCAACAATTTCAAGTGAGCGTATGAGATATTTGGATTATAAGGGATCTCAAGCCACTCCCCTCTTCCTTCATCTGTTGGCTCCATGCAAAAACCATACATGTTGAAAACTGGTTCGTAATCCAAAAATAGTAGAATCGGTAATGTGTTCATTGGCACTTAAGGTAAAGGGAATAAAAATATGTGAGCTTTGTTGTCATGATGTGCGCATTTTATAATGTACAATAGTTTTAAGGGCTACGCGTTTGGGTAATGCGGTTGTTGTTGCCTGGCTGTACTGGTAGTACATAATAAACAGTAACTCACATAATGAACCGCCGCAACTTTTTTTAACTTTTTCATCTATCAAAGGAGTTGTGTTTGCGAAATGCGGTTGCTAGTGTGCGGCTGTACTGAGTACAGAAGAAACAGTAACTTACGTAATTGAAGGGTGGAACTTTTTTAAACTTCTTTATTGTTACAGGAGCTGCGTTTCGGTAATGCGGTTGTTGCTGTCTATTTTATGGTCTATATATAGCGGGTTGTTAGCGACAGCTGTTCATACGGGTAGTTCTCACTCACCTCCTTTGTTGATAGGCAACAATGTTCCTTCCTTGTGAAATACAATTGCATTACATCTCGTCGTTTGATGAATGCGGTTTTCAATTTGAACCTACAGAATATTCCACGATCCGTCCTCTTACCATTGCGCCTTTTGTCGACTATAACTATTTCAAATTCCTAGTTGAATGCAGTTTAGATTGCGGTTGCAGACCGGAAAATGTGAGTGGTTGGAACTGACGTATTTAAAACAAATGAAAAAGAAATTAAAACTCAAAATACCTTACGGGCTGCAAACAAAATCCCGGTCGCAGTAGTATAGTAAAGTGGAGGCGACCGGATATCGAACCGTGGGACTAAAGGGAATTATCTAATTCCTAAGCTGTGTCACAAAAGGGGGGATTAATTGACTTGTTTTTATAAATAAAAAGGAAAGATAAAATAAACTGAGTAGAAGGTAAATTAAACGGGACTCTGGGTTCAAGTTTATATAGTCTGCTCTTTTATGCTATGTCTACCGGTTTTATTATAATAGTTTGGCAAAATTCCTGTTATTATCTTGAGGACTAAATCATAGACTCAAAAGAACTCGTTTACCAGAACATGCTCGGTCTAATCCAGATTCGAGCAAAACACATGTAAACGGATTAAGTATGAGAAATTATATTTGCGTCTGAAAATACTAACTTATTAAATCATAATAAGCTTTCTACAGATTTACGGCTTAATTAACCTGTCTATTTATCACAGATCTGATCAAAATAGATTTAGTAAAGCATTTTAATAAATTCATGAAATTTATTAAAAAGGCGAGAGATAAGCTTTAATCGTAACAAATTGTATTTAAATTAAACTGGTAAAAATATAGATTACATAATTAAACAGACTATAAATTAACCTTCACCCAGAGTATATCCTCTTAGCCTGACATATTAACTGGTAATATGTTGGTCAGAGGTTGGACAGAATAATAATGCAGTGGTTTTTGTGGATGATGATGGGATGAGATGGATGTCTAATATCTAGGTGAATGGAGTGTGGAAAATGGAGGAAGAATTTGATATGTAATGTGGTAGTGAATGGCGTGTATTTTAATGGAGGGTTACAGGTGTATTTATAGTGATATTGGGGTAAAAAGGAAGGGTAAGTCGGTGGAAGAGGTGTGTGAAAGGATAAAATTAATTTATCCTTTCATACCATGTCGATTGGCTCCTGTACGCTGAATTTACCGACATGTCTGAACCAGCGTCCGGACCTTCTGGTTCAGACATGTCGACACTGTGCAAAAAATGCTTCGTCGACATATGTCCGGACTTGCGTCCGGACCTATAGGGTCGGACATGTGTTGCGTCCGGACCTGCATGTCCGGACACAGGTCTGGACGTGTGTATTTTTTCTGCTTTCTTTGTAAACTTCGACAGGCTCCAGATTCTTCGTTTGAGCTCCGATTTGATCCCCGTTTGTTGCGTTGCGAAGCTTGTGAAGTGTACTATGTGATTCCAAGGCCTTTTTCTGCATTTCAAATCCAAGAAAATTCACATAGCAAGTGGGAAACATTGCCTAAAGTGTTGCAAGTTATAAGGTATTTAAACCCTAAAAGTCTATATGTTTCGCACTTATCAAATTCCCCCATACTTATCTTTTGCTTGTCCTCAAGCAAATATCTATGACAGAATCTTTAAACAAGTTAAATATAAAATAACCAAACAGGGAGAGCATAGAAAAGATTGCTACAAAACTTCTAGATTAAAGGGTACTAGAAACTTCCTTTTTTTTAGTTTTGAAAGACTTAAAATCTACAACAACTATTAGAAGGAATTAGAACCATAAGATCCAGTTTTTAACCCTGAGCCAATCCACTATTTTCTTTCACATTTCCTAAACGACAGGGCATGAAGTAATCATATTCCATTATACTTTGAATGTCACGCACTCATGATCCATAGAAGTTTTTTTCATCATTTAGTACATAATGCAAGATACTCTCGATTGAAGTTTAATTTCCTTTCACCTCACTTTTCTCTCCACCCTTGTAGCGGTTTTGGGTCAACTATCCCAGATATAAAATACCTTAGGTAGCTAGGTGATAAAGCACCCAAAGAACTTAATAACCGAGTGGACGAGGCCTGCTTAGGTTTAGAATATGCATGTTTGGATAAGAGGAGTACCTTGCCTTGTTCTTTTTCCACCTTTTCATTCCAATTCAAATCCAGGCTCAAAGCTAAAAAAAGGGCTCAAATGATAATTATTCTTAAACTTTAAGCAATTTCTAATCAGAATAAATTTTAAAATGGTTGAAAATTTTTAGTACCCCATAATGTTTGTAGGTTTGCAATATTTCCTCTATGGCTCCCTTTATAACTATTTCAAACTTAACAAATTTAAAAAAATTGTCAAAAGAGAATAACTTAAGAACAAGCTACGAGGGTACGAGTACTCCCCCACACTTAAGCTCAAGCAATGCCCTCATTGCGTAGAAAGAATTAAATTAACAGGGCATGCAATCTGAACAAGGAAATTTCACAAAGAAAAGCAAAAAGGGAATAGGAAATATCATAAGGGAAAGAGTGTACTCCCCAGAGTCCGCAGAGTGTGCAGAGCTCCCCCACACTTGAGTGCAGCTGTAGAATTACATGAAATGTACCTGTAAAGAATATTCTACACAGCCAGAAGAACTCAAGTAAAACCCGAATTTTATTATAACACATAAAAGGGAAATATAGTACAAAAGAGAAACAAAATAAAAGGAAAGGCAAAATATAGATAGTGGGTTGCCTCCCACCAAGCCGCCCGGGTTTAACGTCTCTAGCTAGATGCATGTTCTTCATTATCCCGGATCAAAAATGAAAGTGGACAACGGTGTTAACGGGAATATGAAATGGCCAACAAGTAGGATCGAACCTCCTGGACCAAAACAAAGTATTATTGCAGCAATTAAATTAGGAAAATACAAACTCCACAAAACCTGGTTTTGAAGGAGGTGTTTGCTGCAATTAATCTTGAACTGAAAACCGGGTGATGGTTGTATTTCTTCCTCAAACTGGAGAATGTAAACATTCTCTTTTTGTTGTTTAGCCGTATGGAGGCAAGGTGGTAGTGGTGGTCCTTACTCAGAGTCTAGGATGTAAATTTCCTCCCCTGGATCGAAAATAAAGGTGGAAGTGGGCTTCAATGGGTGGGTTGGGTGGGCATTATTTTTCTTTGGAGAAGGGACCTGATTTTTCAATGGATGACCCTTGGTGCGAGGATCATCTAGTTGTGGAGACGCCTTTTCAATTTTATCTTCAAATTGTATCTTCAAATTCTGATCCTGGATCAAATGGGAAGGTGGCTTTCTCACTTAGTGAGTTGACTTCGAGTTTCCACCCTACTTCTTTGGTGCACAAGAGGGGAAGGCCGTGATCCTCTAGATGAAGATCAAAGTTGGATGGCTCCTCCTCCTCAAATTTGAGGATGTATATATCCTCATATTCTTGGAGAGGCTCATAGGAAGAGCCCTGATTGAATTCAACTTCAGAGGGAGGTGGCTCCTCGAAGTTGATTGTAGAGTTTTGTTTGGATGACCTGGCGGGAGGGAGCATTCCTCCTCTTTATTTTTGAGGATGTAGCTATCCTCATTTTCTGGGTATAGCACAGAGAAGGAGGGAAAATAACGGTAGTTGACTTCAGAGGGAGGAGACTCCATGAAGTTGAGGTAGAAGTTGTCCTCTGATGGCTTGTCTTCAAGCTCAAGTAGAAGGTTTGATGTCGTTTGCCCAGGTTCGAACGGGGGTGGTGAAAGAGAGTAACTCAAATCCTAAGTAAAGTCATCCATTATATGAACCATTTCACTCTCCAGTTGCTGCGATGCAAGGTGTAGTGTGTATTTGTATTGTCGCGTCAGAACTTTCTACAGACGAATATAAAAAACCGTATTTGCCAAATGCAACTTATTTGCATTCTTCTTTTTGGCTCGCTCATCAATATATATACCCGCGTAATCTCCAGATGGCTGTCCATTGTGTAGAGTACCTTCCATACCAGTACTAGCAAATAAATTCTATATCATATCTTTCCTCCCTCTAAGCATCTTTTACAAATTTCAGACTATCAAAAATAGATCCAAAGAATGCATTACGATTCATTTTATCTCATGGATCTTAATCGCCAAAATTTACCATCAGACGATGAAGATGATAACTCTTACGTACCTGAAGAAGCCTTGGAGGAAGAAGATCTAGATGATCTGGATGTAGAGCCAGAAAATCTTCCAGACGATCCAGATATTGAGGATGATGGCACCGGTACGTCTAACCCACATTGCGGTGCTAGTACCTCAAGATCATTCATGGGTGCTGGTTCAGCGAATGCGCAGGCACAGGTCCCGTCATTCATAAGCAATATCGATTGGGGTGTTGTGAATAGTATACAATATTGTTGGGATAAAACCTAACGGCAAGTGTAGCAGTCAATTCTAGCAAGTTTTGATAGAGAGTATTCCCTAAGTATCGAACCAGAGGAGGCGATGTCTAGTTTAAATCTTTAATAAACAGAAAGGAATAAAAAGAACAAATTAAAACAGGAAATTGGGGGTTTCAATTTGATGTTAAATAAAAGCTGTAAACCGAATGTAAAAAGCGACTGACTAATTGTTTCGAAACTGATTTGGGAAAGAGATCTCGGTTTACTACTTCTCCCTAAATCTGCAATTCCGATCCCTAAGTGATTTCCAAGAAAATTCTGAATAAAACCCTAGAACAACGATAATTTACCTCCGGTCTCCCGCTTAGCAAATTCTAGTTAGCAAAGACCAAATTCTAACTCTCGTTACGAACCCACTGTTTACTAACCGCCTTAAGAACAATCTAGATTATCGGTCAATTAGCAATTAGAGGAATTACCGTCTCTAATCTAACTGGTTATTTTCTTGAATTCAATTGAAAGCCGTAGTCGTCACATATAAGCTAACAAAATACTAATCTTTATAATTGGCAAAATTATAACGCTTAAAGAAATTAAGCAAGAAAAATAACTTTATTCAATCGAATAGTATTAAATCACAAAGGAACAAGAATAGTTAATTCAGGGATACATAGCAAACCGGAATCTAAAAGAACTACTCAGCCATTGACATGTTTACAATAAGCAAAGCTATAGTGAGTAATAATAAAGAACAAGAAGAAACTCTGTTCTGAGACTTCTGGTGAAGTCTCCGTGGTGAACTCCTTTCTCTGCTCTGCTCCAAACTCCCGATCAGAATTCTCTCAGAATCAGTTAATTCTCTCTGTTGTGTCGTGACTATTTTTCCTGTATCCAAGCATATCTTTCCATTGGAAGGGCCTATTCTCTTTATAACAATCAAATTCTATCTTTTAATCTTAATACACGGCGGCTCATTAAAGATAGAATAATAGAACTCCGTTATTTCCGAAACAGATCTCTGGCGCTCCGCTTGTATTGGTCCGGGTTTGCAAACAAGTACGCAAACCCGGACCACCACTAAAAGTCGGCAGAAGATTCCTGCTTGAAGATGGTCCGGGTTTGCAAACAAGTACGCAAACCCGGACCACGTCTGAAACTAGGCAGAGAGTTCTTCGATGAGATGGTCCAGGTTTACAAAGTCAGATACAAACCCGGACCCTCAATAAAATACGGCAGTAGTTGATGAAAATCAGCCTTTGATTCTGGTTTGACTTCCACTTGTTGCCTCAACCTCTAAAATCTTCATTTAAGCACTTTGTTGAGCATTTTATCCTGAAAACATATCAAATCGATCATTGGAGACAAATATAATAATAAAGTGTAAATAAAGCATTAAGGAGGGAATTTAAAGTCATAACGTAGATAATTAAGCATGAATTAGCCTAGTAAACTTAGACAAATTCCCGACTTATCAACTTCCTCACACTTAATCTTTGCTTGCCTTCAAGCAAATAGAAATATACTGAAATCTTACAGAAGGGAGACGTCAGTTTAGAACCGTGCACAAGGAGATCTCATAATGAAAAGTAGTCATAGAAAACAATGATCCACACTTGCAGGTTTTCATAAACAGTGAATTGAGAAGTATTTTCCAATGGCTTAAGACACATAGTAAAACCATCTGACTCAAATTTCACTCAGGGACTACTCTCCAATTAACTTTCCACAATCCATGGACGACAAGGGGTGAGAAGTAATATCTTATTCCATATTACCTTTCATCACCACGTACTCATAATCAAGAAAGAATTTGCACTTTGCATTTGAAATTAATGAATTTCTTCAACTTTCTAAACAAGCATTAACTTTCTCTTTTATATCCCTCAAACTTTTCTCTCCATTCATGTAGTGGTGTTAGGTCTTCTATCCCAGATCAGATGACCTTAGGTAGATGGGTGATGAGGCACCCCAAGGACTTAATTACCAAATGGACGAGGTCTATTTCTGGGTTAAAAGTTCGATTAGAGGAGTACCTTGCCTTGGTCCTTCCTTCCTTTCATTCAAGAATCATTCCCAAAGTCCCCAAGTGAAATCAAAGACAAATAGTTACACTAATAGGCTTAACTTTTTAGAGAAGAAATAGACAAGCATTAATCAAAACTGTACATACAAGCAGTGCAACCAGAATTTCCACAACTGTTTTCCAGCTTCGATCTCACAAAAACTAGTGCTACTCATGCGGTGTTCCAAACCAACTTATCCAACCACTGAATAAGACTTAGGTATATTATGCAACCAAAATTTTTTGAGGGCCAACAAAAATATAGTGAAAATGGAGTGGTAGCCTTAAAAATGTTCAAAATTAGCACATTGGAATGTAATTGAGCATGAGCATGTGTAATTTCCCTTCCTCACACTTAGAAATAAGCAATGCCCTCATTGCTTCATGAAAATGATTAAGACGGAAGGAAAACACAAATTAACAGAAAACAACGTTTGAAGAATTAAAGAAGTTAGAAAATCACGCCCTTGGAGTATGGTGAGGACAACGTCTTGTCCTCACACTTATGTAAACACATCGGGGTGTTGAATTCTGTAGAAAATTCGACAGAGTTTCCTTTGGTTCCCTCGATACCTCACACGCAGCAAAAGCAGACCTGTAGCTCAAGAAATAAAACCAACAGCCGACACTGGCTTGTAGAAACATTAAGTGTGCTGGTAAAATATCATAGTTAATACAACCGGAATTAAAAAGGCAGCATTCGTATCCAAAATAGAAGTACAACCAAAGGGAAACTTCTCAGAAACAACGAAGAAAATAAAACACATCAAAATATCCGAAAAGGCAGAGAATGAAATAACTCAAACTCCATAAACCTAGGGGTGTGGAGGTTGTGACTGTGTCCCATGCGGAAGAGACCACACCTCCATATGGGCGAAGCGGGCATCATACTCAGCCATCCTCGCCTCCTGGAGAACCTCAGAAGCATGACGACGCGCCTCCAAAGATGTCAGACGAACTCCGTAGTTCTGAACTTGAGTGGATAATTCATCGAGGCGCGAGCCAAACTCATCAAAGCGAGTGGTACACACCCCATGCTTCTCTAGAATGACAATGCGCCAGGATGTCTCTAGCTTCCTCCTCAGAAACACACCAACGAATCATACCATCTGCACAGACCTTGAACAGAAACGGGTCATCCCAAAGGTAATGCTTGACCGTGGAGAAGAACTTCTTCTTCTGCTGATATGACAACTCTGGAGGAATGATGCCCTTGGCTAGGTAGTTCGCGATGTCAGCATACCAAGGGTCTGTGGAATGACCGATCATGTAGACATACTCGTCCGGGAAATATTCATTGATCGGCCAGCCATCATCTGGAACTTCCATACGGGAAAAGTGATCCGCCACTCCGTTATGCGCTCTAGGTTTGTCTCTAATCTCAATGTTGAATTCCTGCAAAAGCAAAATCCATCTGATCAAATGAGGTTTAGCGTCAACTTTTCCAAACAGATACCTGAGAGCGGAGTGGTCGGTGTACACGATGACTTTGCTGCCAATAATGTACGGTCGAAACTTATCACAAGCAAAGACAATCACCAGCAGTTCCTTCTCCGTCGCGGCGTAGTTCTTCTGCGCCTCATTCATGGTCTTACTAGCATAGTAGACTATTCTCAGTACCTTGTCGTGCCTCTGTCCCAAAGCTGCTCCCAATGCATAATCGCTGGCATCACACATAATCTCAAAAGGCAACGACCAATCAGGAGCAACAATAATAGGTGCAGAAACCAATTTAGCTTTAAGCAAATTAAAAGCATCTAAACACTCTTGCGTAAACTCAAATTTAGCATCCTTAAGTAACAAATCGCAAAGAGGTTTAGAGATCTTAGAAAAATCCTTAACAAAACGCCTATAAAAACCTGCGTGACCGAGAAAACTCCGGACATCCTTTACCGACGATGGTGGTGGCAGCTGCTCTATTACCTCAACTTTGGCTCTGTCAACCTCGATCCCTTTCCTAGAAATCTTATGCCCGAGCACGATGCCCTCCTGCACCATGAAGTGGCACTTCTCCCAATTAAGCACCAAGTTAGTCTCCCTGCATCTAGCAAAGATTAAGTCCAAGTCTCTCAAACATGAATCAAAAGTCGGTCCAAAGACAGAAAAATCATCCATAAAGATTTCGATGAACTTTTCAATAAAATCAGCAAAAATAGCAGTCATGCATCGTTGAAAAGTGCCTGGTGCATTACATAAACCAAAAGGCATGCGTCGATAAGCATAAGTACCATATGGACAAGTAAAGGTGGTTTTCTCTTGGTCTTTCTTAGCAATTGGAATTTGAAAATAACCGGAGTAACCATCTAAGAAACAGTAATATTCTTGTCCTACAAGCCTTTCTAGCATCTGATCAATAAAGGGAAGGGGAAAATGGTCTTTCCTAGTGGCGGCATTTAATTTCCTATAATCAATGCAAACTCTATGCCTGGTAATAGTACGCTGAGGAACTAATTCACCTTTATCATTAGGTACCATAGTTAAACCTCATTTCTTAGGTACTACCTGAGTAGGACTTACCCATTCGCTGTCAGATATTGGATAGATTATACCTGCATCCAATAGCTTGATAACCTCCTTCTTAATCACCTCTTTCATGTGCGGGTTCAGTCTCCGCTGGGGCTGTTTCAACGGCTTGTAGTCCTCCTCAAGATAAATTCGGTAAGTGCAAAACGTAGGAGAAATACCTTTGATATCAGCAATGGACCATCCTAATGCTTCTTTGTTCCTCTTTAAAATCTGCAACAAAGCTTCCTCCTGTTCATCGGTTAAACTGTTAGAAATAATAACAGGCAAATCAGATGGAGGAACTAAGAAAGCATATTTAAGGTGACTAGGAAGAGGTTTAAGTTCAAGAGAAGGTGGTGATTCCACAGAAGGAGCTAGCGTCTTTGGAACTTAGTCCAGCGGTTCCTCCTCGATTTTGTGGTTCTTCCTATACGGCCTCCCAGCAGAAAACTGAAATGCTGTAGCAGAAACCTCAGAATCATCATGAGTGGTCTCTATGGAATCTACCAAACACTTCTCCAATGCATTCAGCTCTGTGGGGCTGTAAGAATAGTCCTGCATCAAAGTGTCAATACAGTCTAAACTAAAACAAGCATGAACATCAGAAGGGTGAGTAGCAGCCTTGGTCATATCAAATACAAGCTGCCCATCATGTAACCTCAGTATAATCTTCCCTCCTTCAACATCAATGAGGGTCCTTGCTGTTCGCATGAATGGTCGACCTAAAATAAGCGGCACTACCTTGTCTTCCTCCATGTCTAAAATAACAAAGTCAGCAGGGAAATCAAAAGTACCAACCGAAACAATTAAATCTCTTACCACCCCTCTAGGTAGGATAATTGACCTATCAGCTAATTGCAAAGTGACTCGTGTAGGTTCACACTCTCCTAAACCAAGCTTTAAATACATAGATAAGGGCATTAAATTAATACTTGCACCTAAATCACATAAACCCTTACCACAATTCATATTACCTATCGCGCAAGGTATGACCGGAGTACCTGGATCATCAAGCTTAGGTGGAAGCTTCTTCGAGAGAACAGCTGAAACACTCTCGGTAAGCTGCACAGTATCCTTCTCCACTAAAGACCGCCTATTGGACAGGATGTCCTTCATGAACTTCGCGTATATCGGCATCTACTTCAAAGCTTCAGAAAAAGGGATGTTAATGGTTAGTTTCTTAAAGATAGTTAAAAACTTACCAAACTGCTCATCCAAGTCTCTCTTCTTCAACCGGTTTGGAAAAGGAACTGGCGCTTCAGCAACTGCGCGTCGTGGAGGTGTGGAAGTCTTAGTAGTCTTGCTAATCGTCACCTCCTCTTCAGCTGGTTCCTCCTGAGAACCTGCTGGTGCAGTTCTTCGTTCTGCTCAGCATTAGGAAGAGGAACCTCAGCTTCAGGGACCACCGGGTCAAGCTGTGTACCACTCCTCAACGTGATTGCCTTGGCATGCTCTCTAGGATTCTACTCGGACTGACTTGGCAAGGAACCCAAAGGACGTTGAGCCAACTGCTGCACTATCTGAGACAGCTGAGTCTCGATGTTCCTATTGAATGTCCTCTGATCATTATTGAAGGTCCTCTGCTCCTGGTTGAAGGCTTCCAGCTCATTGAATTTCTTCGTGTTAACTGTGATGAAATCATTCATTCTGGCCAGAACTTCATCCATACTAGAAGACGCTCCAGCACCCGAATTCTGCACTTGCTGATTCTGCAATAGTTGCTTCTGATAGGAAGGATTGTACTGCTGTTGGGGCCTTTGATTGTAGTTGCTGTTACCGCCAGCTTGGTAACGATTCTGCTGCTGAGAATGGTAACCCGGGTTGTCTTGATTCCCGAAGTAATTACCCGGTCTGTTACCAACATAATTTGCTGCCTCTTCTTGTGGTGGAGTACATTGGCACATGTTAGAAGCCCTACCACAGTATTCGCAAGGTGGATAAACCTCAGGAGCAGCTGCTGCGTTTGACTGCGGATTCATCACTGCGCACATACGCTCAAACTGCTTTGACATCACTTCTATCTTGGCAGCCAGGAAAGTATTCGAATCTACTTCATAAACTCCAGCAGGTTTCTTCGGTGCAGCTTCTCCGGCTCTCGGACCTCCCCACTGATTAGCTGTTGTAGTAATAGTTTCTAACAGCTCTTTAATTCGTGTAATGGGCAGCTCCATCAAACTTCCTCCAGTGCATGTATTGACCAACAACCGGCTAGAAGGGTCGAAGTCCTTGTAAAACGACTGCAGTACAACCTCTTCTCCTAGTCCGTGATGTGGTACTTTCCTTACTATCCCCTTAAAATGCTCCCAAGCTTCAGACAAGGTCTCACCGGCAAACTGTTTGAAGTTGGTAATTTCTCCTCTCATGGTTAGCATCCGAGAGGGTGGAAAATACTTCGCCAGAAATGCATTGGCCAACTCTTCCCAAGTAGTAATGCTGTCAGGCGTCAGCGAGTTTAACCATTCAGCTGCTCTATCCCTCAGGGAGAATGGAAACAGAGTGAGCCGAGTACCTCCTGCGAAGCTGGTGTCGAACACGCTCCTACCAATCTTAGGAATGTGGTGAGGTGGACATTTGGGTCTTCAGTAACCGTCCCGTTGAACTGAGGTGCATTCATCACCATGGTAACGTAGTGGGTCTTGAACTGCCACTGCACTCCTACTGGTAATGCAGGAATCACTATTGGCGACACCAGCCCTTCAACACTTGGTCGGGTGTAGTCCCTCATCTGCCTCTCGTTGTTCTCCATGTGAACTTCTAGCTGAACTTCCGGAACCTCTTCGTCAACAAGTGGTTCGAGCACCCTCTCCTCAACTGGTGGATCCAGATTCAAATCCCTGCAAAGCTGTCTTGCGAATCTCTCGATCTCGAGATTGAGCTCGAACTCCGGTTCTCCTGCAGAGCGGGTTTTAACCATAAACCGAGAGTTAGTAAACTGAAGCTAAAATAACGTAAATTGAAAGAACAGTAGCAATTAAATTAAAATAACAAAAATCAGAGAAGGATAAAAAGAAATTAACTCACAAAATATCCTAATTACTAAACACAGAATATTCAAGTAAAGAAATAAAATCTGGAGAATAACAGAAAATCTAAAACTAAATCAAACTAGAAATCAAAACAGATTAAAGATAAAATAACTAAAACGATTAAACTATCCTAACTAATAACTAATCTAAACGAAATCTCACATCAAACAAAACAATAAAATTTGAAAACAGAAAAAGAAAATCTAAAATGAAACGTAACAGAAAGTGATTAAAGATTAACCTATTTTAACCTAACAGTTAAACTAATCGAAATCAAAAGAAAACGGCGATTAAAAGAAAACAGCACTCGAACAAAATAAAAGAAAGAAAATAATGGAAAAATAAATAAGATAACGAAACACAAATAAACTAAAATCAAACTAAATGAAATAAAAGAAAAGAAAATAAAAACAGAATAAAGACTAAACTAAATAACCGTGCCTCCCCGGCAACGGCGCCAAAAACTTGTTGGGATAAAACCTAACGACAAGTGTACCAGTCAATTCTAGCAAGTTTTGATAGAGAGTACTCCCTAAGTATCGAACCAGAGGAGCCGATGTCTAGTTTAAATCTTTACTAAACAGAAAGGAATGAAAAGAACAAATTAAAACAGGAAATTGGGGGTTTCGATTTGATGTTAAATAAAAGCTGTAAACAGAATGTAAAAAGCGACTGACCAATTGTTTCGAAACTGATTTGGGAAAGAGATCCCGGTTTACTACTTCTCCCTAAATCTGCAATTCCTATCCCTAAGTGATTTCCAAGACAATTCTGAATAAAACCCTAGAACAACGATAATTTACCTCCGGTCTCCCGCTTAGCAAATTCTAGTTAGCAAAGACCAAATTCTAACTCTCGTTACGAACCCACTGTTTACTAACCGCCTTAAGAACAATCTAGATTATCGGTCAATTAGTGATTAGAGGAATTACAGTCTCTAAACTAACTGGTTATTTTCCTGAATTCAATTGAAAGCCGCAGTTGTCACATATAAGCAAACAAAATACTAATCTTTATAATTGGCCAAATTATAATGATTAAAGAAATTAAGCAAGGAAAATAACTTTACTCAATCGAATTGTATTAAATCACAAAGGAACAGGAATAGTTAATTCAGGGATACATAGCAAACCGGAATCTAAAAGAACTACTCAGCCATTGACATGTTTACAATAAGCAAAGCTATAGTGAGTAATAATAAAGAACAAGAAGAAACTCTGTTCTGAGACTTCTGGTGAAGTCTCCGTGGTGAATTCCTTTCTCTGCTCTGCTCCAAACTCCCGATCAGAATTCTCTCAGAATCAGTTAATTCTCTCTGTTGTGTTGTGACTATTTTTCCTGTATCCAAGCATATCTTTCCATTGGCAGGGCCTCTTCTCTTTATAACAATCAAATTCTATCTTTTAATCTTAATACACGGCGGCTCGTTAAAGATAGAATAATAGAACTCCGTTATTTCCGAAACAGATCTCTGGCGCTCCGCTTGTATTGGTCCGAGTTTGCAAACAAGTACGCAAACCCGGACCACCACTAAAACTCGGCAGAAGATTCTCTCTTGAAGATGGTCCGGGTTTGCAAACAAGTACGCAAACTCGGACCACGTCTGAAACTAGGCAGAGAGTTCTTCGATGAGATGGTCCAGGTTTACAAAGTTGGATACAAACCCGGACCCTCAATAAAATACGGCAGTAGTTGATGAAAATCAGCCTTTGATTCTGGTTTGACTTCCACTTGTTGCCTCAACCTCTAAAATCTTCATTTAAGCACTTTGTTGAGCATTTTATCCTGAAAACATATCAAATCAATCATTGGAGTCAAATATAACAATAAAGTGTAAATAAAGCATTAAAGAGGGAATTTAAAGTCATAACGTAGATAATTAAGCATGAATTAGCCTAGTAAACTTAGACAAATTCCCGACTTATCAAGTATGACGTGTACATTACTCGAGCTCCATACTGGAGCGTGGGCCAAGAATTTGTCAAAAATCAGTTGTTCGAGTCTAAAGAAGAGCTTGTAACTGCGGTGCACCAGTACCACATCCGGAAAAATTTGGATTTCACACCGGTAAAGAGTTCAAGCAATATTTTCTGCATCAGTTGTAAGAACGAGCAAGGTGACTGTCCATTTTATCTACGTGCGGTGGCTTCCAGATACACGTTGGAGTGGAAGTTAAAAAAATATGTTGCTCACACATGTCACCCAAACCTGGGCAGTCAAGATCATCGTCAGCTAAAGTATCATTTTATCGCTTCATTTATCCTCCCTTCTATGAGAACAGACCCGGCTATAAGCATCAAGAACGTGATACAGCTCGTGTAGAACAAATTCAGCAGACGAATATCGTACAGAAAGGCTTGGCTAGGCAAATTGTTAGTAGCATGTGCTCAGGATGGTAATAACAAAGTTATCCCTATTGCTTTTGCAATAGTCGAAGGGGAAACCAATGAAGCGTGGCAGTACTTCATGTACCATGTGTGTGGTCATGTAGTTGGCTTACGAAGTGGTGTTTCTATCATATCCGATCGTTGTCAAGGAATCATCAAGACGATGCAAGAGGAGGTATATTGGCAACCACCGTTAGGCTACCACTACTACTGTATCCGACATATTGCTTCAAACTTCAATGCAAGATTCAAAAACAAGGAGTTGAAAGACTATTTAATAAACACTAGTATTAATTTTGCACCTTCTTATATTTCACAGTTCCACGCGCCATTACTTGTTGATGCTGACAACTGTATACGTATATCATATTGGAAATGCAGCTTACATGTTTTCAAGGGATAAAGTGGAACGTAGGATGCTGCATTTAAAGTCGGCAAAGCCGGAGATTGCAACTTTTCTTGACCAACTACCCCTAGAAAATTGGTGCAGAGCTTACGACGATGGTAGACAGTGGGGTCATATTACATCTAATTTGGTGGAGTGCTTTAACGGAGTGATGAAGGGTGCTCGCATGCTACTGGTGAAATCAATAGTAGAGGCCACACTATATAAATTAATAGGTTATTTTGTGCATAACGTCCAAACATATACTGCACAGAGAAATTCAAATGCTATGTTTACAGAGCATTTAGTCAACACAATGAATGTAAACGGCCAGTACGCAAGGAGGCATGGTGTTATACTTTGTGACCCGGTTACACCTATTTATGAAGTTGATGACCAAGGCGATAGTACTGCAAGACGTCCTCGTGGGAAGTTTAGGGTGTCAATGATTGACAAAACTTGCGAATGCGGCAAGTGGCAAGCATTCAAGTACCCTTGTTCTCATGTTATAGCCGTGTGTGCAAACTCAGGAGCTCGATGGCAAGACTATGTTGATGATGTCTACAAGTTGGATACGATGATTAAGGTATTCGGGGAAGTTCGTTTTAATACCCTAGGAAACGAGAGCAACTGGCCAAATTACAACGGTCTTGTCCTTGTGCCAAACCCAATGTTGGAAAGAAAGATCAGAGGACGCCCATCTCACTCATGTATCCATACAGAGATGGATGAAACACAAGACAGGGAGCCTAGACATTTCTCAATTTGTAGACAGCCGGGGCACTCAAAAAAGTCATGTCCGTTTAGGGGTAGTAACCGTTAGTTTGGCATATATTTTCTTAACATTTCTAGGTTTAACTAATAGTGTAATGTGTTTTAGTCGCTCCTGCATTGACAGGTCATGCCTTTAGCAAGCACAACAAAAAAAGGTGTAATGTTATTTGTTAATCATGTTTTATGGTTCACTTTTGTTTTTATAAACTCGTATGCTAAGCGATACTACAACAATGTACGGAGTCTAATATTATGTTGATCTATACAGACACAAGCCATCCAAACACAAGAGTGGAAAAAAGCTGCAAATGCAACTTCCTTGTACTCCCATGTTAGCAAGAACTGCATAAGCAAAACAGTTCTTTAAGAGTTAAACTAGATTCGGTGAACTGCCTGAAAGAGCTCTGTCGATGGCGGATGCTGCAAATCACTGCCTACATCCGCTATCAACAGAGGTCTCTCAAACAGTGCACAAGTGCCTACAGGGTCTCCAAAAACTTTATAAGGGAGATCCTTATGTCTTCTAAATATTATAGAAATCTTGTAACCGCACGTTCACTGCTTGAAAGAGCGCTATCAATATCGATGGCGCTCTTTCAAGCGTGCCCATGCACATACAAGATCTCCACAATGTTAAGAAAACATAAGGAGATTTGTGTGAAAAATGAGGGAGGGATAGTAGGGTTTATATAGAGATGGAGGGGGCTGCCGGCCATCACATGTTTGCAAAACACCCGCACTTGGCAAGTGCTGGTTTTGAGTTGCACAGTTTCCACACTTGCCAAGTGCGGTAGTAGAACAAAAGAAAAAAAAACCGCACTACCCAAGTACGGGTATTGTGCACATTTTAATTCAGCATTTGGGAAGTGCGGTAGTTTTGCAAACATTGTCACCGACCCTAGAATAATTGGACAAAGTGTCCAAACCGGGAATGGAGTGTTGTGTTTAGAATTTTCAAGTGCTTCGGCCTTAAATATTAGTATACTGAAAGAATCATACAATTCTTAACCTCTTACCCATTTGCAACTGTGAAAATACAGTGTGTTTCCGTTGGCTCCTTCAAGTTAATCAGTGACTTTCATAAGCCACACAAAAGTTCTAATTTTCACGCAACCAACTCTTAGACTTTTAGTTGTTTAAAAACCATTCGACTTTTCGTTTAATTGTTACCTTTCTTTCTCCCTTCGACGGGAGCATATGTCCTCTATTCCTCTGCCCTTTCATATTCTTTTGACACACACATCCTCACTTGACCTTGGGAAGAGACTATAATGATTTGGGACCATCTGTTCCTTAAGCACAAAGCTTCTGCTTCCTCGTATCCTTCTCCTCTTCATCTCGATTCTTCTTCTTTCTCACAAACTTTATAATTATGACTTTGTCTCTCATATGCGCCGACATTTTGCATGCATCCTTTCAAGGTTCTTTGTCCACTATTTGAGCCAAAGGTTGGGTATTAAATCACGGGCTCACGGGCTACGTTATTTCCCACTCAAGTTCGGCAATCGTTGCTCGTTCATTCCCTTTCTCTATCTTTTGTTGTCTTCCCTAAGTTCACTTCACCCTCTCTCTCAATGGTGATTCAAGATGCGGTTGGGTCCTTTCTCTCTATTGAATGATGTCTTGTCGGCAAACACTTCACCCATACGGAGATCAGTCTTGCCTCGCTTCACATGATTCTCTCAAGAAATTGGAGTGTTTTAAGGGATTCCGTTTTTGTAAAGTAGCACCGCAATGAATCGTAATCGAGTCTGATCCTTCAGGCATTACATGCAGTGCTAGTGTGGGGTCCTTGGTTGGTTAATGGTGTTGTGTTTGTTATTCAGCGTTTGGAACCAGAAGTTGCAATCGCGAACCAAGAATTCCGATGGATCCCTTGTTGGGTAAGGATCTATGATGTGCCAAGAGCCTATTACAACATTTAGTTTGCCAAACAGGTTTTGACTAAGCTAGTCTGCTTCTCGAGTGTCAATGAGGACACTGCTCCCTCCGGCTATAGGTACGTTCGTATCAAGGCTTTGCTCAACATTAATCTTCCAATCCTAAGGTGCATGCCGCTCTTGATTGATGGGCAATACTTGGTGTTCACTATCACGTATGACAACATGCCCCTAATCTGCTCCAAATGCGGGGTCTTCCTGCATCTCTGAAAGCTGCCCTAACTTTGATGATGAGGTTGAAGAGGATCCTTACGGGATGTAGTTATCTACGGAGGTCTATTTGGCTCGCACTAGGTCATGGGATGTTTTGTCCCTACCAAAGACATGGTCCATCTTTGATTTCCTAGGCCAGGGAGATCCGTCAGTCTCCATGGAGATTGGCCTGTCTTTATGCCCTCTACCAAGACAGATAGCTGCTCATAAGATCGTGCCCTATCAGCCCAAATGGATGCCATGCGAATCAATCCTCCATTTAGGGGGCTAGGGAAGCACCCTTTCCAGCAGCTCCTCGTAGAGGCAACAAGGGGAGAGGTCTAGGATCTCCGTTTGCCAAAGGTGGAGCGCAAAGGTAAGCGATTGGGGACAACATCATCCAGCTCGGTCCCTCCGGTACCTAGACTAGTCCGAGGAGAAAAGGTGGCAAGACTGGTGGGCGGGGCCGCAGCGCTGCGTAAGGCCCCGTCTCGTTTAAGCAAATAATGATAGGGTTTGGGCTGCATGGGTGGTTATCACTCATGCGATAGGGTTTTAGTGGGATTATGATGGATGTCCTAGGGTTTAAGGTTAAGCTTTACTTCTACCTTATTACTATGTCTTATCTTAAATTCCACTTAGTCCAAAACTTTGTTTTTTGGGTAACTTTAGAGGATGGTAGTAGTCGAAGCATGACTACATGTTCATAGGTTGGTGATCTTGCTTTTGACTCTTTTGCGTTAGTACTTTAGTTTTTGTATGTTGTTTGTTTTGCACATAGTCTCCCTACGGCTTGTTGGTGTAGTGAGACTTCCAAGCTACTGGAGCAACATCGTATCGGGTACAAGTTACAGTTGGTAGTCACCTAGCAGTTTATTGCCTTACTTTGGGTTGGTGTGGGTTTAGGGTTGTACCTCAACTAGATATCAATGGAAGGTTTGTTTTTTTTAAAAAAATAAAAAGGACTTTTAGTTTAATATCATTATCGAAGTCACGAAAGTTCAATCTGTGGTTATACAAGATGTAGAGAGTGCTTACTTTCTAGTTTCTAGTACCACCATATACGTCCTCACCTAAAGCTATATCTACACATCATTAGTTAATTTTAGCAGAAAATTCACCAAATATCCGTGAGCGAATTTAAAAAAATACCTCGTAGATTTGCAACTTACTACAACATACACCTAAGGTTTATTTTTTATTATAAAATACCCATTGGTTCTCAGACATGTTATATTTTTTTATATTTCTATTTTTACCCCTCGCACCATATATCCCTGCAATAACTTCAAGGTTATGTAACACCCCAACTAACAACACCACACTTAACCATTAATCGCAGCGGAAATTACATCATAAACACTGACTAAATCAATGGGTGTTACACGCCATTAGCCACCCACGTGGCTAAAAATGCTAATACATACATAGTGTATCGGTCTGATGGACAAGATTACCGAGCACTACACTTTACATTACCAACCGTTTCTCAACTGAAACAAATACATTTACATTACAACTGTACCGAGTCTATACCTTCTGCTACCGATATCAAACTTCGATCTTACACCGCTTACAACTACATAAATAAACTAAATAACTATCAATGTATAAATAGTTACCCCGTCCTACTCTCAAACGGCCGCCAGCTCCATTGTACCTGAAAAGTAATGGGGGCCCCCAAAGGGGCTCAACACCTTTGCTGGTATGGTAATCGTGCAGCCCGCATACTACCGGGCCAGACACAACTAATTGAACGGCCGCCAGCTCCATTGTACCTGAAAAGTAATGGGGGCCCCCAAAGGGGCTCAGCACCTTTGCTGGTATGGTAATCGTGCAGCCCGCATACTACCGGGCCACGCACAACTAATTGTCGTCTAAGCATGCGGTTGATTATTTTTAACTCATACATAGAAACTTTAAATACATATCATGCTTATAATTAACACACATCCAACAAAAAGGATACAAACATAAGGTTAACACATCACATTGGTTAGATCACATTATTGTGTTCCTTGACCCTTAAGGGTTCTACCTTAATGGAGCTATTCCTTATTAGACGACACATACCCATTTAATCGGGTTATACTTGATTACCCTTTTTTTAAAACACCGGGTTGATTTCGGTAACCGACGTACACAAAACATAACAACACACATCTCGTAGTAACATATACACAACATAACACCGTTCTTCTTAGAGAACGTACACTTTACTTAAGATGTGTCGGATTACATATAGGTCCAAACACACCGTACACATTACTTTACTTAGATGTGTCGGCCACAATATAGGCCCAATCACACCATACACATATCCCCCTAGCCCCGAATAATAATCAAGGTAGGAAAGTCTCTCATTAGACTTGTGGGTGATTGTAATCCAAGTAGGAAAAACAACCAAAACAGAGAGGGAGTTAATTCAGCTATAGATACCAACTCCCAAACACACGTGCACGACCAGGACACCCCGGATTCCTCACCCCCCATAATATATCTGAGAAGGGAAGAAATGGTACCAAGCCAAATGAGACATATGGAGCATGCGGCCGCATCTAACCGGATGGAAATAGGAATACATAAGGCATCCGGCCGTCTCCGGCCAGACGAAAGTAGGACTTAGGCAAGGCAAAATGTAGTATGGCCGGCCGTCTATGGTCGGCCAAAGATGTTAGGGAAGGGCAAAACTATACTTATACATGTAAAATACAGGCTGGCGACATAAGTCCAGGCCCAAAAACTCTATAAATAGGAGTGTACCCCCCATGAAATAAGACATGTAACATTTGGCAATCAGACTCAAACTTGATTCTAACGAAAGGCTCTTTCTCTCTTTCCCCCTTGTGAGATTTTGTAATCGAGACCAGGTAACGTTGGATAGTAAATCAGATCGAATTGGATTAGGATGTAGTACACTGTTTCATTTGGCGTCGTCTGTGGGAAAGAACAGCAAGAAGTAACCACGAGACCACATAGAAGCAGGGAAGTGATCTATGACGATTCGTAAAGGAAATCCTGAAATGACTAATGATATTTTTTGCAGGATCTGAATACGGGAAATGGCTCCAAGATCTAGGAAAACACCGAGGAACACTACCGAGGATAACAATCGTGTTGAAGAGGAAATGAGTTCGGAGATGCCAGAAGCCTTCTCCAAGAAAGATCTCGAGGATATGCTGAAGGGACTGGTCAGATCGATTAACGAGAAGATTGTGGAGGGAAACGAGACTCTGCAACAGGAATTAATGCAAAGAGATGAGGAATATCAGAAGAAGTGGGACGAAATGATTGAGGCTATAGAGCAATTGAGAAACAAGGATTCCAGAGGCAGTAATGGCGAAGAAAGTAAAGATCAGAAGCACAATTCAGTCATTAGTGAGGAAGAAATGGAAGAGGACGACCAGATAGACATGAGCATGTACCCCTTCTCGGAGAGGATAAGGAAGGCAAAACTCCTACCGCATTTTGTTGCTCCGGTGATTGAGAAATATGATGGGACAGGAGACCCCGCCCAACATGTTAAGAAATTCATGTTTGCCATGAACACTCAGGGGATCAGCTCCCTCGCTCTCTACAATTTATTCCCAGGAACGCTTTCAAAGAGAGCATTGGGATGGATCTCCACAAGGCCGCTGCAGTCCATCACCAGCTTCAAGCAGCTGACCGAGGAATTTCAACAATACTTCGCTGCGAGCAAGAGGGTTAGAAAAGAAACAATAGAGTTGATGGACGTCAAGCAGCGAAAGGGGAAACTGTGAAGGAGTACAGCGAATGTTTCCATAAGAAGGTCGCAGTAATTGATGATATCGATGAGAAAATCTTGATTAAAGTCTTTGGTAATGGCTTGGCTTAGCCTCGGCTTGCTGGAAAAATCGTAACAAAAGCACCAAAAACTCATGGAGAATTAGCTGAAATGATCCATGATTTTTTGAAATCTGAGATAGCAGAAAACAAGGCTAAGGAGCTAGCAGATAGCTTCAAAAATGCAGCAGCGCCAGAGAAGAAAGAGGGGCATGGAGGAAATGCCGGAAGAGGGGGGTCAAGATACAAACCATATTATTACAAGTCGACCGCCGGGTCTTCGTCTTAGGGGTCGCAGCATCAGGGGGCGAGGACCATTGTCTACATCGACCCAGGGAAATATGCTGCCGCAGTAAGAGAAGGATACCTTCCTCAGCCGAGAAAGCCGCGGCAGGGAGAAATTCCAGTTGCATTCTGCGAATACCATGGAAACCGCAGCCACCGGACTGTAAATTGTGCTACCCTGGCCAAAGAGCTTCGAATCATTGAGGAAAATAAGAAGATGGAAAAGCAATCAGCCGGAACACAAAGGCAATACGGCGGACAGCAAAGCGGCGCCCAGAATGCACCACGAGGACGGCAAGAGGAGGAATTTCACCCCAGGCTTGACCCTGGCAAATCGGTGGGTATGATAACAGGTCTGTAAGGAAGGAAAGTAAAAGTTCTTTCTCTTTTCATTTAGACAACAGAACTTCTTAGGAAGTGGGGTTGGTCATAGGTTGTCTTCCTAAAAATCGAGCATGTAGGAATAAATTGTCAAATATCGCACTATGAAATAAGAGGAATAGAATTTTCATTTTTTGCATTTTGTTTACAGCAAACCCCCTCTCTAAAAAGAAGGCTAACAAAACTTTCTCTAAGAAAACTCACAGGACTTTACTCGGAGGTAGGACCTAACCCCTAATGAAAGAAAAAGGCACATTCATCAAGTGCATCAGGAACTCCTGGAGAGGAAGATCGCCAAAAAAGAAAGTTTTCCTCCAATTTTCTTCTCCGATGAAGATGAAGATGGAGTGCTATATCCACACAACGATCCACTTGTCATTCGTGCACAGGTAAACGATCGGATGATGGAAGGGATCTTGATTGATAGTGGAGCCGGAGCAAATGTCATATCAGCCGAAGCAGTTAGAAGGTTGGAAGTGCCTGAGGACCAGATTAAGCCATATTCGACGGTTCTAGGAGGATTTGTAGGAGGAGTCTCTACCATGTCCTCCGGCAGTATAGATTTTACAATGACCCTGGGTCAAGGGGATGAAAGGAGAACGGAGAAACTCACAGCTTTTATTGTGCCAGGTCTTTCTGGGTATAACATGTACCTCGGAAGGCCAGGAATCAATGCTTTCAAAGCCATACACAGCACTCATCACTTAAAATTGAAATATTTGACCACAAATGGGAAGGTGGTTACGATAAGAGGAAGCCAAAAGATGGCCCGGATGTGTGAAGTCCGCATCATGGACAATCTTCCTAGCGAGGAGATGGTCAAAATTGTA
This sequence comes from Limonium bicolor, assembly GCA_023374045.1. Classification (NCBI taxonomy): domain Eukaryota; kingdom Viridiplantae; phylum Streptophyta; class Magnoliopsida; order Caryophyllales; family Plumbaginaceae; genus Limonium; species Limonium bicolor. The sequence continues at coordinate 55,037,661 of CM041778.1, forward strand.
GGATCACAAAAGGAATTCAGGGGAAAGTTGCTTTCTTCCCCAGAGCCAAGTCAAAAAAAGGAAGGACGTCAAACAACTCAAGACCCCCCCAGAGAGGTACATTTAAAATCTGACCCTTCTAAATTTTTTAAAATAGGAACTACATTTGACGGTGGAGAGCAAACTCACTTAATGAGGTTCCTGGAAAAAAGAAGGACAATATTTGCCTGGAGCACGGACGAAATGCCTGGAATAGACCCAAGCGTTATCCGGCATGAGCTCAGGGTAGACCCAAAGCATCCTGCAGTTAGGCAAAGAAAAAGGGTAATAGGGGAAGAGAGGGATTTGGCTGCACGAACCGAGGTCCAGAAACTCCTCAAGGCCGGATTCATCAAGGAGGTAGCATACCCGCGATGACTGGCTAACGTTGTCATGGTAGAAAAAGCAAATGGAAAGTGGAGAATGTGTGTGGATTTCACGGATTTAAATAAGGCATGTCCTAAAGATTTCTATCCCCTACCATCAATAGATAGACTGGTGGTTTCAACTGCTCAGAGCTCTGTTTAAGTTTTCTAGATGCATTTTCCGGCTATAATCAGATAAAGATGAAAGAAGAAGATTCGGAAAAAACATCCTTTATCACTTCAGCTGAAACATTCTGTTACAAAGTAATGCCTTTTGGACTGAAGAATGCAAGGGCTACCTTTCAGCGAATGATTGACAAAGTATTTTGTCAACAACTTGCCCGAAATGTGGAAGCTTATGTTGACGATATAGTCGTAAAAAGCCCATCAAAAGAGCAACACATGAAACATTTAGAGGAAACATTCGATACTCTGGACAAATACCAAATCAAGCTAAATCCGGAGAAGTGTGTATTTGGTGTGACTAAAGGAAGGTTTCTTGGCTACATTGTTGGACAGAGAGGTATCAAAGTCGATCCGGAAAAAAGTCAAGCAATTCTCAACCTTTCTCCTCCGAAAAATATCAAAGATGTCCAAGCCCTAAATGGGAGACTTACAGCGTTAAGTAGGTTTTGTTACAAACTTCAGGAAAAGTCAATCCCGTTCTTCAATATTCTAAGGAAGAACAGCAAATTCCAGTGGGGACAGGAATGTATAGATGCGTTTGAAAAAATCAAGGAAATGCTTCGGGATCTGCCTAAACTGGGCGTGCCGGCCCCTGGCCAAGACCTCTATCTTTATTTGTTTGCAACAGATTGGGCGGTTGCAGCTGTCTTAATCATGGAGGAGAAAAGGGAGGTACCAGTTTACTACACCGGCAAAATTTTAAGCCCAGCTGAAAGACGGTATACTAATATAGAGAAAATCTTGTTCGCATTAGTAGTGGCATCAAGGAAATTACGGCCCTACTTTCATTCGCATCGGATCTTTGTCAGGACCAATTGGCCACTCAAGCAAATAGCGAACAATCCAAATGCTTCCGGCCGGATTGTGAGCTGGACAGTAGAGCTAACACAATATGAAATTCACTTCTTGCCCAGAACAGCGATTAAAGCCCAAGCCTTGGCAAACTTCATAACAGAAACAAACTTTGCAAAAGAAGAGAAACAGCTCCAGAATCCATACGTCATCCTGGTTGACGGAGCCCGATGCAAAAGTGGGGCAGGAGCTGGAATAGTAGTGCAAGCGCTGGACGGACAAAGCTTGAACTACGTCTTCCGGCTAGATTTTGACGTTACCAACAACGAAGCTGAATATGAAGCCCTTATCCAGGGTTTGGAGGTGGCTACTGCCCTAGGGGCAACAAGTTCCATAGGAAGATACCCTCTCTATTCTTTCCTTCCTATAAAATCCTGTTAGAAATAAAGCTTATAAAATTCAACTTTTCGCAGAATTGGAGATATACTTAGACTCTATGTTGGTAGCAAGACAAAACGACAACATCTATGAAGTCAAAGAGGAAAAGATGTGGAGGTATTTGCTCAAAGTCCAGGAGCTAAAAGCAAATTTCCAAAGATGCGAACTAAAACACCTTCCTCGTGAGGAGAATGTCGAGGTTGATGCCTTGGCAAAATTGGCAAGTATGGCCGAAAGAGTACCCAATGAAATATGGCTAGAAGACAAAACCACGTCAAGCATAGATAAGGCTCAAGTGTTTGCAGTAGAATCAAATGATGAAGCAGAATCTTGGATGACTCCGATCATAGATTACATACGACAAGGAAAGTTGCCGGAAGAGGAAAAGGAGGCCAGGATAATAAAAAGGCGGGCCGCATCATTTTTCATTGAGAATAACCAGCTGTATAAGCGATCTTTCGCAAGACCGGCACTGAAGTGTGTTACCATAGCCGAAGGTACAGAACTAATAAAAGAGGTACATGATGGGCTCTGTGGTGTAACACCCCTACCATTAATGTTGTGCTTACCGTCCAATCTCCTTACACATCAGGTACACGCAGCGGATACATACTTACATAATGAGGGTGATACAATGTCGTTAGTCACCCACGTGACTAACAAGGCTACTGCTACTACATACGGCATCGGTCTGATGGACCGGAATCCCGAGTATTACATATCTATAATACATACTCCATTCATCAATCGAATACAACAATGCTCCATTCAATACTTACTCCTCCATAATTCATACAATACGATATACTTAACCGAGTCTACTAGGATCCTTATACAATTATAATATCCCTTCCAAGTTCATACATACTCACTAAGAGTCTACATCTACCCATTCCTCACCACTACTTACTTTCTAAGTACAAGGGTGTGCCCCCGGTCTCTTACCTTGACCACATCCGCTTCGGATACCTGCACACTAAAAACGTTCCCCCTAGGGGGTCAGCTTTCGCTGCGCATGGTAACCGCATACCCCGCGTACTAGTGAGGGTACGCCGACCACTTGGTCGAATACATGCAGTTCATTTTCATACAAGCATACATGCATACATGCTCTTACACACAATACAATAATACTTACGCAAGGCATACACACATACACTTCATTACATACAAGGAATACAATATAAACATCCAACACATACTTACATTCTTCCGAATACACATACTCATTACATACACAAAGTACAGTTCTTGTTAGCTTCATTGGTCCACCCGGGTTAATCGGGTGGAGATTGCTCTTTTACTCATTACTTCATACATACGCATACATACTCATACTCATACATACTTACTTACTCTTACTCTTACTCATGTTAAGTCGTCGGGACCTCCAGCCCTAGGGACTACTCCGTCCCACCTCCGGGATTTACTTGACTCACCAATCCAGGATGCTACCCACTTAAGGGATTTGGGCCGCGGACCAGTTTAAGAGTCAGGAATTGCAGCCAACCTCTTGTGACTCCGCATCCTCACGCGTGGCCGAAGCTATATCGGACTTCTACTCATTCTAATTTACTCACTTAAGTTAGGAGTTAGGTAGTTAGGAATTAGTAGAAGTCAACATCCAACCACATACACAATACATTATTCATATACATATACATACAATACAATACAATATATAGTACACTACAAGGTACAATTACACATCATCATCATTCATATATTTCATGAATTATACAAACTATTGTTCAAGACAAATATCGAGAACAATGTAAACAAGCATAGGTAAGTGCAATATAATCTGATTCATGCATTTATCTTATTAGGTGGTCAAATAAGCGCACATAATCGGGGTACCAGATTAGGATCAGGGCATGAAGAAATCATACCTTTCACCGTTGTTACTTGTATCCCACCGTTCCTCCGGTATTCACAATTCAAATCCTATGATTCACATACAATCGAACAATTAATCTAACCATCATTAATTAATTCGTTTCGTTTACCCTTACGCTTCTCAACTCTTACTTCTAAGTCTTTACATTCCTTTACTTACTTTTTTTTTACTTACTTTTAATTTCTTAACAATGGTTTACTTACATATATATGTACATATGTATAGGTGGTATACATATATATACATGTATATACTTATCATAATCTTATAGTTTTTTTTTGTTTTTTTATAAGTTTTGACTCGACCGAACTTGCAGTCCGGTCGCAAGTTCGGTCCAAGTCAGTAAGGAATTGCGCTGGAGAATTACAGGGCCGACCGACCTTGCAAGTCCGGTCCCAAGGTCGGTCCATTCCAGTAAGTTTCGTATGTGAAAATTTTAGCCCGACCGACCTTGCAAGTCTGGTCGCAAGGTCGGTCCATTCCAGTAGCTTACTCGAAGGAAATTTTTTCTGGCCGACCGAACTTGCAAGTCCGGTCGCAAGTTCGGTCCATTCCAGTAGGTTACAGACGGGAGAATTTTTCTCTGGTCCGACCGAACTTGCAAGTCCGGTCGCAAGTTCGGTCCATTCCAGAAGCTTTCCCGTCTTTGTAATCTGGGCCCGACCGACCTTACAAGTTCGGTCCAAGGTCGGTCCAGTCCAGTAGTTGCATTTTTATTTCTATTTTTTCAGTTCTAAACTTACACCCATTGCTTCCCCAATCTTCCTACATGTAATCTCCATGTTTTAGCACCATTTAGGATTCCTAAAATGCCTTAATTCATCCACCAAATCCATTACTAAATCCATCAAACAACTTACACAATTCCCTCACTTCTCTTCTCAACACTTGTAACAGTTTTTGTTACACTTATGCTACAGATTTTAAAGCTCAATGCTCATATCCAATACTCTCTACTACTAATACCATTACTAGCATCCCAAATACATTTCCAAGCCATTACATTACCTATACCCAAGTCCAACTCTCCTCTTACCAAATCTTGCACACATTTCTCCTTAGTTCTACATGCAATTTAATACCTCTTTGCTACAGATTTTGGGTTGCCACCTCCTCCATCATACATTTCCTCTCCTAATGCCATTTCCAATGCCTACAATGCATTGCCTCTCTCCTCTTCAAGTCCAACACTCTCCCAGGTCAAGTACTAAAAATCCTCCTAGTTTTCTCCAATGCCATTCAACAATTCTTGCTACAGATTTTATATCCTTTCATTCTCTTACCACAACTACTACTCCATAGTCATTAAACATCTCTACTAACTCCAATACACACCTTGGTTTCCCCATTCACCAAGTCATCCATACATGTACATATTCCTACCAAAATTTTGCCATAGTTCCTCTACATTTCTTACTTCTCCACATATATGTTTTCTCATCAAACTCATTCCTAATCTAGCCAAACCGCAAGGGTTCTACCAGCACACATACAAAATCCTAGTACACCATTACTTCCTCAATCCATATTACTAATGCACATACACAATACACTTGGCTCTAAGGCCCACAATTCACATACTAGTTCACAAACACTCAAACTTCCACAATTACATTACTAATACATTATTTGGGTTCCTTAGATTGGTTTACCCATTCCCATTACTCTAATGCACTAAAATTTAACATTAGTAAAGAGCTCTTACCTTGAGCTTTTAATTCCTTCTTTCTTTCTCATTTCTCCTCCTTCTTCCTTTCTTGCCCAAATCGGCCATGTGGGGAATGGAGTTGCCAAACTCCATTCCCATCACCCAATGAACACAAAACACTACAATTAATATACTAACCCTTAAATAAATGCCAATTCATTGAAGTGTTTGAAATGAAATTTCTAGGGTTTACCTTTGGAGAGTTTTAGAAGGGGTTTTAGCCCTTGATTCAAGAAGGTGAATCCACCACCATTGCTAGGTTGATATTTTGCTCAAAGGAGAGAGAGAAAACAAGGCATTACAAAGAGGCAAAAATCGGTTATGGAGTAAGGTGGAGAAAACATGAGTTTTTCATATAGATTTTTACCTTAATGGAGAGGGGAGACTCCAAGCTTTACATTGGTGCCATTTTCTCTTTGAATGGGGAAAACCCATGGAGGTGAAACTCATCCTTTTCGAATTTTGAAAAGAGGGAATGATAGAGGAGGATGAGGGGATTACAAATATGTGATTATTTTTGAGTTTGGAGCTTACATGAGGATGGAGCATGTGGAGAAAGGGGAGAAGCCATTGTTGTTGTTGGAGAAGCTCCAAAAATCGCACCCATCAGGGAGAGGGAGGAGGGAGACAGTGAGAGAGGGAGAAATGGGAGAGAGAAGAGGGAAAGGTGGAAATGAGAGGTGAGAGATGGTTATTTTGCTTTTTGTACTTTTACTTGTTGCTTTATGATTTACTCATTTGTTAACTAGTTACATGTGTGTGTGTGAGGGGTTATTTAACCCTTTAAAAACTGGCCCCCTTACAGTATACTAGCTGGAGCGTTTTTCATCTTTTACAGAAAACGCTCGTTATTTTACCCGGTTTAGGTACTGTTCACTAACCGGGCCCGTTTTCCGGAATTTTCTCGTTTCTTTATTTTTATTGGTTATTAAGCTTTCATAAATGCTTATAATATTTTTTAATGACTTATAATTTTTACGGGTTCGTTTGACCACTTAAAATCACGTCTTCGGGTTTTCTCGAAAAACGTGCGTTAAAGCTCTATTAGCGTTTTAATACATTATTTGGATCCGTTTTCTTCGGGAGTTGTTCCCATATATTATTTAGGTCTTATTAAACCTTTGGAATCCATATAATACGCTAACCGAGGTCTCATACCTCCTATGGTTGTTTAACGCTTATTTAGCGTTTTCCGCTTTTAAGAGTTTATTTATTCTGTTGGATTTATTTTTCCTTACCAGTATTAATTAGGCACCATTAGGCCCTTAAATACGTATTAGATTAATTTTAATCCCTATATTTAAGTTCGGGGTATTTCAATCTACCCCCCTTAAGAACTTTGTCCTCAAAGTTGTTCGAGGTTACAGGTTTACAATGCTTACTCATTCTTACGTGTCTAATACCAAAGCCATACGTTTTTCCTCCTTACTAATCCAAAATCTGTCACTCAAGGTTCCTACATACTATACCATACCATGCCATACTAATGCACAATAATTACTCCAATCCGCATTACCACCGATCATCCGGTTCCTCATTACCAGTTTATACATACATACAATGCAAAGCTATTCCCAAGGCAATGCAATAGACATTACAATCCCGCAGGCACTCAGGTCATCTCGACACAGGACTCCTCTATATCCCGCTGCCCTTGGAATACTACAACATACTACCTTACTATATTCTTCGGTACCCACTTCTAGCACATCCTCATTCTCCATACTAAAGGAAATTCTTTCACCACTACCAATTAAAATTTCTAAAACATACAACTCCAAATTCTAATTTATATTCATTACTTCTATCCTATGTGACTCTTGTGACCACTTGAGGGGAGCTTCAAGAATCGTTCTACCCTGGTGTGATCAGCACCAGTGTTGAACTATCTTTCCACTCCAATTTGTGTTCGGTTTCCCTTGATCTGATCAGGATCAAGTTCGACTTCCCACATCAGATTCAATCAAACAAATAGTTTAATTATTTTCATTTTCTATCTTTTTACTCTTTCTAGTCGTAATTACGCATTCATACATCTCCGAAGGATGGAATCAGTCCATCAATCGTCCTCACTCTACTTCCCAAATGCTTTACTCCATGGTTCAATCCTAATGCTCATTTCATCAACCTTCACCACTTCCATCCAATATTCTAACTGAGGAATACTATGCTTATAAGATTTAGTTGACTTCAATTGCTTCAAATATTTTACTTACGATTCCACTACTCATAAACTTCATTCATTTACTATCCTCATTCATTTCGTACTACTTCTTCAAATGCTACAATACTTGTGGAGCTCCATCCACTACTCATTACTTTTCTTTTACTAATACTCTTACATTGGTGTTACAAGATGGGTGTATTCCTCCTATGGTATTTGCATGTCTAATGCCTAGTTACCATAATTACAATATGAATGAGTACTTATGTTTATTTAACATAGTATCAATCATCAATTTGGTTCTCATTGTGCTATGCACATTATGGTTTATGTGTTTTATTCACAAAACTTACACTAAGCGGTTTTCGCTCTACCCCTCTTAAAAGGGATTACGCCCACGTAATCTACCATATGTTATTATTATTAAACTTTGGTTTAATTAGTCTAGGCAACTGAAGCGTTTAGCTTCGCTATGGTATACTATATAATATGCTCTGGTCAACAGGGTCTTAACCATACCAATGGTTTAGTCTTTGCACCAAGAGTTCCTATATGAGTTTATTTAACTCATATTTAATTCGATTCTAGCCTAATCGGCTTCAAGGCATTAATAGTCATTGTATTAAACTCACTAGGTACTTTAATCTCCTAGCTAGGGCCCACTAGCTTCTGCTGCGCGACCCTGATAACTTGGGTTATTCACCCTTCTTGTTATCCTTAATGTGCTATACATCACCTTCTTATCCGTCTATTATGGGAATAAGGTTTACTAAACAACTGTGGTATTCTTTTACCGTGTTTGAACTCAACGAGTTTAAGATTTATAACCAGCTCTCTGGTAATCTACTACACATGCTATTTATGCTTCCACGATTATTCATTCAGCTCCTCCGACTTATTGTCGGGCGAGGTTAAGTCACTACTTAGTTGTAGTACTTCCTCTGTTGTCAAAAGCTTCTGAATTATACCAGTTCTCCTGGTTCAGTACAAGTGTTCTTTACTTGTATGACCTTGCATTTCTATGCGTCGGTCCTAGTGACTTTGATATGTCTCCTTTCACCTTTTATTCCAATGGAATTCACATCCTGTGATTGTTAGTGTGTTTCACACTCTTCGTGCTTCTTTGGCCTTAGGCCGCACGGTTTGTTGCTAACTGGCTTATGCCCTGTTTGTTGGTGAAAGGAAGGGTTTACTACGGTTTACATTCTCCATATCCCTAGCCATCCCATTAGATCATTAGCTGCACAAGTGCAATACCAAAACACTCAGTCATACAGAGTGCAGAGGCGTAAACGCTTGACAGTAAGTCACTTATGTGATAGGAAGGAATATTTATGTCTGTCATCTCATTCTTATACTTCGTGTCATTGACCAACTACTACCTCATAGCGGTCGCTTGTTGCGCACCGTAGTCTTACTTGCCATGCAATATCATTCTTACGGTCTTTGTTACTATGGTAGCTTCTCTTTACTCATTGCCATTGTCGTTGGCACCATTTCCTTACGGTGTGAATACACTGAGGGTTTCCAATGTTCGTGTGTATGACGGTTGTCGTAGCATACTGCAATGTTATTATCTTCCCAGTGTGGAGATGTTTTATTGCAATATAAGTTTCATGTGTAGGTTAGCTTACCTCACATTATTTCCATCATTTGTGATACCATTTACCAATTATCTTGGTTGACCAGGGATAAAGTAATTTATCGGGTTACAAGCTCTCTTGAGCGCTGGTCATTCATGGTGTGCAATGTGCATTCCCGTTGATTGTTTTGACAATTATTGTCTTTCCGTGCTGAGCATTGGGTGTAGGCTCTAGCTGTGTAGTTCTACTTGTATGTACATCACCGGGACATCCCAAGAAACTTCAAGGGTTTTCTGGTCCCGTTCTCCAATTGAGAGTATTCTATCACTGATAATTGAAAGTTCTTGTTGAGGGGTTTGTCTCCACTCATAGGTCTAATGACAAGGTTTGCTATGTTGGTGTTTACACAATGGTCCACCACATGTTGGGTGCATATGGAGTATGCTTACTCCTTTAGTCATAATGGTTTGGAAATCTCATTTCCTTATTCCATCGCCCCTTGGCAATATCTATATGCGTAGGCTTTTCTGTTATAATAGATGGAAGCCTTTCCCAGGGTCCACATCTTCACCACATTGGTGGTCTTAGGCTAACGAGGGGTACCTTCCCTTGGGTTTCTCGTAGTGTCCAAGTGTGGACTAGGCCAATGTTGGCATTATCATGATTCTTATGCCTTTGTGTACAATTGCTACAGAAGGCATGAGGGGTAATTAAACTCCGTCCACTGTATACTAGACTGGTGCTCTAGTGACAGTGACACTGAGGTGGCCATTACTCCAAGCCACTCAGGATGTTGGGTTTGAACTGAGGTTCCAGTTGTTGATTTCTTGTCGTATGAGGCAATATCTCTTGCAAGTCTTGTTATCAAATGGTGTGGGTTTTGCAACCGTTTAAGTTACATAACGTAGTCGGTTTATGGCTTTTAAGCCGAATTACTGCGAGCTATGCTCTTTGCAAGCCGCTTATACATGTTTCCACTCCACGTATACCGTCATAGGTTGGAGATATTATTGGGCTCCATGGTAAGTCGTGGCATCACGCTTCCGTTCATAGGAGACTCTTAGGCAATCCGGTGCTGATCAGTGCCTTTTGTAGACTAGGGTATTTCCTGTCAAGTGAAATCCCTTCGGTGTCTTAACCGAGTGTTCGTTCCAGCTCCTGTATTCTTATCTTGACGCTTTGTTTGGCTGTTGTTAATCCAGTCACCCTCAAGAATTGCTCCTGGGTGTTGTTAAATGGTGTTGTTACATCCGGCTAACGTTTATGATATGTTGTCCACTGTATCGTCTTGTGGTATTGTACTTGAGTTGTCCCTTTTTGGGTTATGACGTCTCCCGTCCTTGGGTAGACTGTTTACGCTTGCTCCTAGTGCTTGAGTCTAGGTTTATATATCCTCCCCGATGATGGATTATATTTAGTGGTAATTTAGTGACCGCTTTGGGGAACCCTGTCCCGTTTGTTGAGTATTGTGGTGTTCACGTTATAGGCGATTGCCTTGCTGTGTTTAGGCTGGGTATACTTTCCAGCTGTCATGTATTTTCTTGATGTCCTGAGACATATCCCATGTCTATACTTACTAGCATGTGCTCTTTGCAATTTCTAGTTCTTATTCCTCATCTTCAGATGGGTTCTCTGAGCTCCTTGATACTTGATCGTCTGAGGTGTCTAGCTGTTCTGATTTGAACTCACTCATGGTCCGTAGAATGGAGCTGACTACTTCCCGTGCGTCGCACACTACATGTATACATACGTGGGGTACCATATTGATACGTTACCACTTACCCAACTATATGTCAGACCCGCAAGCTCCTTTGGCGTACCAAAGGCAATAATAACCGATAACGGAACACAATTCAATTGCGAGAGCTTCCGGGAATTCTGTGAAGAATGGAAGATCGACTTAAGGTTCGCATCAGTGGCGCACCCTTAGGCAAATGGGCAAGTCGAGAATGTGAATGGCCAGATAATAAAAGCAATAAAGAAAAAACTCGATGAAAGAAAGGGAAAGTGGGCAGAGCTGTTACCCCAGGTCCTCTGGTCATACAGAACAACAGAAAGGGGGCCGACAGGAGAAACACCCTACAGACTAACATATGGTTTAGAGGCTGTCATTCCGGCGGAAATTGTGGTGCCATCAATAAGGTGGGAATCATATGACGAAGAAGTCAACAATCAGGGAATACAGGACCATCTAGACCTCCTCGAGGAAACTAGGGTGGCCGCCGCAGTAAGGATGGCGAAAGATAAATCCAAGGTAGAGCGATATTTCAACCAAAGGATAAAAGAGCAAAGTTTTGCCCCAGGAGAGTTGGTTCTCCGAGAAGTTAAGCAGCCTAAGAAGCTAGAGCCCCAATGGGAAGGACCGTACATCATACACCAAAAGACGAGACGAGCTTCATACCGCCTAAAAAATGGTGAAGGGTACGAATTACCGCATTCTTGGCATGGAGAATGTTTGAAAAAATTCTATGTGTTAAATTTATGATTCTTTAATAAAGAGGTATTATTTTTTGAAAAAGAGCAAAAGTAAGCACCGGCCAACGAGCCGCAGGCTATCATGCCTTGAAAGTAAGCACCGGCCAACGAGCCGCAGGCTATCATGTCTTGAAAGTAAGCACCGGCCAACGAGCCGCAGGCTATCATGCCTTGAAAGTAAGCACCGGCCAACGAGCCGCGGGCTATCATGCCTTGAAAGTAAGCACCGGCCAACGAGCCGCAGACTATCATGCCTTGAAAATAAGCACCGGCTAACGAGCCGCAAGCTATCATGCCTTGAAAGTAAGCACCGGCCAACGAGCCACAGGCTATCATGCCTTGAAAGTAAGCACCGGCCAATGAGCCGCAGGCTATCATGCCTTGAAAGTAAGCACCGACCAACGAGCCGCAGGCTACCATGCCTTGAAAGTAAGCACCGGCCAACGAGCCGCAGGCTATCATGCCTTGAAAGTAAGCACCGGCCAACGAGCCACAAGCTATTACGCCTTGAAAGAAAAATCCGGCCAAAATCCGCAAGCAGCCGTACTTTGAAAGAAAAGATTCGGTTAAAACAAGGGTTCGGTCAATAAGCCGCAAGCTTTTTATGTTGTAAGGGTAAACACTTAACTGGCAAAACTTGCGCAGGATAATCATATGTAAAAAAAAAGAAGGAGAATACCACAGTGATAGGCAAATTGGCTAAAAAAGAGGAGGCCAAAGCACAATAAGAAACCGGCGGCTCCGGCAGATAGGTAAACAAAGATAGTAAAAAGTATAACTTATATTCCTCCCAGGAGCGGGATAAAAATGATTACAAGAGTGTAATGAGTACAAAAATTCGGCAAGCACAAAAGATACATGTAAAAACAAACAACCCCTCTAAAAATAAAAAGAAACTCCCATTCTATTTTTCAGCAGCTAGCTTGTCGCCACTACCAGCCACGCTCTCAAAAGATTTGGATCTCCTAGAAATATGTTGCACCCCTCCAGCTGATGGCTGGACGTTGCTTCCAGCCGGAAGAAAGGAGGCTTGGCCAGCACCAAAGCATGTCTCTCTAGGACTGCGGCAGAATCTCTCGAGCTCCGAGAAGAAGTTAGACTTCTGGGCAACAGCTTTGAACTCCAGCCTGTTGTACAAATCATCGTCCAGTAACTCCCCTTTCTAAAGAAAGTACTCCGAGATAATCTGCTGGCAGATGTCGACTATCCTACGGCACTGAGAAGCGAAGGATTCCTTAAGATGGGCATTAATTGTGTCTTGCTTCTGTATCTCCTCCTGAGATTGCCGTAAAAACGATATGAGCTTGGCCACCTGGGACTCAAGGGTCAGGATCTGGGCTCGATATTTGTCACGCTGAGCATTGGCTAGAGACAGCTCCTCTTTAGCACTAATTACCCGACCATTCAGCTGCTTGACATGCTTCAGAAGATTGGCAGAGCTCAAGCCTGACCGGAACACAAGAAAAGTAAGAAATAGAGGGAGTAAAAGGAAGAAATAAAAAATCGAGATCTGAAGGTTTACCTTGGTTCGACGACTCGGCATTCTCAACTTGGAGGCGAGACATGGCTTCCTCCAAGCCTTTCACCCTCTCTTCCAACCTGGTCTTCTCATTTGACAAGGCAATTTTTTCCGCAGCAAGGGTCATCTTCTCCTCTTCCAAGACAGAACAATCTTAGAGCAAAGACTGTTTCTCTTGTTCGAAAGAAGACCTTAACTGCTCTTCCAGTGCTGCCTTTTCCTCCGACGAACAGTTAAGCTCCTGCATAAGTTTTCCCTTTTTTTCTACAAGGGCCTCATTCTCTCGTTGAAGATTCCGCTTCTCTAGTTCAAGCGCCTCAGCGTCCTTCTTAAAAGAGTTCCTCTCCTCATAGAAAAAGGCCTTGTCGGTCTGGAGGGAAGCCACCTCATTCCGGTGAGCAGAGCGCACCTAATTCAGCAAAATGTCTAGATCAGAGAAGGCCCGAGCCAGCTCATCTTTTCCAAAAGCAAGACGGTTTCGTACCTCTATCAAAGTTTCGTCAGCTTGCAGGATCCGGCTTTTCAAAGAAAAGTTTTCTTCTCAGAGTTTCTTCAGTTGCAGCTCATATTCGTCACGCTGATGGGTGCATTCCTGCCGAGACAGCCGCAGATCCTTGTTTATTGCCTCAGTCCTCTCCTTCACCTTGAGATCAATCTGGTAGTGAATCTGGTCGATATAAGCATCGTGGGAGGAGCGGCTCTGCTTCAGCTCCTCTTGAGCATTATCGGCTCGGCTCTCCTCATAGCGGAGCCTGGACTGGAGGTTGCTGGAGTGAACCTCAGCACTTTGGGCTATGGACATCACTTAAAAACAAACAACACAATTCACAAAGTTAAGAAAGAAGCAAAACAAAACAAGAAAAGAACACGGAGAAGGATACTTAAAAGGGGAGTACGCCAACCCGAAAAATGCCCTCCCATATGAAGTCGAACATATCTTTTATTGGGAGGGAGTGTCGCATAATGGCATCTGCCCCCCCCCCCCCTCTCCCATCCGTAACCTTTCCTTAGTGGCAGTAACGGTTGCCGGAGGAGCGAAGATCCCGTCGGGATGACCGGATCTCTTTATTGCCTCCTTCCAGACAGTAGAGTACTTGGCGGATTCGCAGGAGATCAAGGGAAGAGGGTGCCCACGGTGGTAAAACCATCCTTCCTTTTGAGAGGGACCTGTAAAGGACTTCTGGGCAGGAGGAGGAGGCGAGGAAGAAGAAGAGGCCATGACATCCTCTCTTTGCTTGCTCCGAAGCTCAGGATCTTCGGGCACCTGCCGATATTCCGTCGCTCTTTCCCATGCCGCATCCTTGGCCGCAGCAACGTCAATAGAGAATGGGCCTGAGGCCTCAGGGTTGTCAGAGGTTTGTTCCTCTACTGATGTTCCTGGCTGTTGAGCCTTTGGCTTTGATGTAGTTTTCTTCTTTAGTCTTTGCTTGACAGGAACAGAGACTGCCGCAGTAATAAAACCAGATGTAATTTCAATACCAAAAGGAACAAGTACATGCAAAGCTGGAGACAAAAGGGCACTGAAAAAGCAAAGGACCGAGAAAGAAGGAGGGATCGATCAAAACCTGGTTTGGCCGGAAGGTCGGTGCGGAGTCCTGTTGCCTCCAAAGTATTTTCTTGAACAGGATCTGAAGAAAAGTAACCCGACAAATCAGGAAACTGCTCGCAAATCGGGGTCGGATGACCAGACTCCCGCCCCGGGCGAGAACCAAGGTCTAGACCCGAACCATGGGTGACGGGAAGAAAGACACGGCGCCCGGACTCGGGGCTCACGTGCCAAGTACCTGGCAATCCGGCGTTAGCACGTTCGGGGGATTCCAGCCTTTTCTTTTTCTTTGAATGGCCAGCTTGGTCATCTCTGGCCTCTTGCCTGGAGCGCTTCGTAGGAAGGGGAGCATTTTCCAAGAGCTGCTCAGCTGCATCAACAGCCGCATCCATCGTATCATAGTAATTAATTTTCTTGTCCCCACTCTTGAAGGTGACGAAGTTCCAGCTATAGAAGGGACCGATCTTCTCTCCCTTCTGGAAGAAGTCTACATACAACACATCAAAGTAAGAAGAGAAATGACAGAGACAACAAAACTAGTGCTAATAATCAAACACTTACTATGGTAGGTCTTCAGTGAAGACAGGCGTACATTTGAGAAAAACGCCTCGACAGTCGGTGGTTTACGATTTTGTGCCCTCAGAATCTTGGAAATAGGCAGCTCGGCCGGAGGGGTAGGGGGACAAATCAGCTGACCTTTGGCGACTTCGGCACAGTATGGGACACCCAGGCAGCGGCCAGATGGAGGAATGATGACGAACCACCGCGAACTCCACTCATGAACCTTCTTGTAATCAAAAAGGGAGTATCCGGCCTTCGCAATAAGGGTTAGGCTGTCAGGATCAACCCTAACCGTGAAGAATCGGGCAAAATCTGTACCCTCCGGCCGAATCTTGTTTTCTTCACAAAGAGAGACGAAGGCGTGAAGATGCGAAATGGCCTTCGGGTGTATATGGGCAAGGGAGCAGCAACGACGAAGCAAAAAGCCCAAGACAAAGGGGTGTGGAGGTATGGTCAGGCCGGAGTGGAAAAAATCGGCGTAAACCACATACCCAAGGCAAAAGTCGTCGTAGGGGTGAGACTTGGGGGATGGTAGGTAAATCTGGGTACCAAGTGGGGCTTCGACACCCCTGAGACAATCACAAAGGGAGAAGAAATCAAGAGAGGAAGGAGAGGGCTGGCTCCCGGACAAAAAGGGCTTCGAAGATTTCAGGTACGTGGGGTGAAAGCCATTAGGGGAGCGAGAGCCCTGAATCGCCTCGATGGCAGGCGGAAAAATCGCAGCAAGCTTACTCTTTTTTGCAGCGGAGGTAGACATTGATGAGTTTTGGCACGAGATCAAAAGAGCAACGGCAACAAAAGGAAAGATAGAGCACGATAATAGGGTGGCGGAAGAAGAAGACTGTCAAAGCAAGAGGGCAGAGGAGGAAAGAGAAGGAAGCTCAAAAACTCGGACTTTAAGGAAAGTTTTCTCCTGCTCAAATAAATAATATATATATACATATATATGAGCAAACAAAAAACACCTTTTTACAGGAAAAAAGAAGAGGGCCACACGCTTCCTAAAGACGGTTCCGATGATTAGTCAGAAGAGAGACCCTACGTATTCTACACTAAAGATAGGCGGAAAAATTCAAAAAAAAAAGACGAAGCACAGGCAGGCCAAAGAACAGGTTCGAGTCACGAGCTTCGCACATGGCCAATAAGAAGTTTTTTCTCTCCAAGTATGAAGAAAAATAACTTGTGGGACTGGGATAAGGAAAAGACGAAGCACAGGCAGGCCAAAGAACCTCAGAGTTGGCCGCAGTCGCAAAATTTTTCGCCGAAGAACAAGACACAGAAGTTCTATTTTCTTCACCGAAAATTCAGAAAGATAGAACTTGTGGGACTGATGAGAAGGGAAGAAATGGTACCAAGCCAAACGAGACACATGGAGCATGCGGCCGCATCTAGCCGGATGGAAATAGGAATACATAAGGCATCCGGCCGTCTCCGGCCGGACGAAAGTAGGACTTAGGCAAGGCAAAATGTAGTATGGCCGGCCGTCTGTGGTCGGCCAAAGATGTTAGGGAAGGGCAAAACTGTACTTATACATGTAAAATACAGGCTAGCGACATAAGTCCAGGCCCAAAAACTCTATAAATAGGAGTGTAACCCATGAAATAAGACACGTAACATTTGGCAATCAGACTCAAACTTAATTCTAACGAAAGGCTCTCTCTCTCTTTCCCCCCTTGTGAGATTTTGTAATCGAGACCAGGTAACGCAGGATAGTAAATCAGATCGAATTGGATTAGGATGCAGTACACTGTTTCAATATCTTAGTTAGAAGTTCCCTTATGGAACTTATAACAACATGACACCATAAGGTGTTACAACTTAGTTAAACAACCAAGGGAGGTATTATACCATTCGTAATACATGAACAACAACCATTGTTAGATAACGGCATACTACAAAGGGAAACACACATCACACATAACCACATTATACAATTAACACACTGATAGCCGTAGTTAGAACGTTCCCGTAGGTTGGGACGTTAAGTCCGAACACCGATCTCTTATGTGACCCTAGAGTCGGTTAGTTTCGATTTAACACATATTGAGGTTAAACGGTGTCGGAACTAAATTCACCACATAAATGAATTACTGTAAATTCATTACATGCTTTATCTTATAAGGTGGCAAACATACAGAAAAACAAGTTGGCATACAAGCCGGTGTAACCCGGTAGGACACAGGTTGTAAGAAAACCATACCTTACACCATGGGTTACTCTACCGTGTCCCCGAGGATTCACTCCAACGCGTCATCTCACCCTCCCCGGGTAGTTTTCGAACAATTGGTAGTATTTCAAATGTTTTTATTAACCTCATGATCATACGGTATGTAAGCTAATATTACTCCCGTACTTACCCCGTTGTCCCGTTATCTTTAAGTTACTTATGTGATCTTAAGTTCACAACTTACACATTCACTCTCACACTTGTTTATACTTCCAATGGCCTTTAAAAGTCACCAAACAAGGCCTAATCATCATTTAAAACCATCCCCAATCAATTCCCCATCATAACAACACTTAAAAACACATTCTGAAGCATTTTTAGACTAGTCTGGGTTTGTGTTCGGGGTTACAAACCCGGACCGAACACAAACCCGGACCAATCCCGAAAATCAGTTTTTGTCATGTTTTTGCCTTGGTACGGGTATGTGTACTTGGATACAAACCCGGACCTCATGCTGGGATGTGTTTCTGGCACGTTTTTGATGTGGTCCGGGTTTGTGTACTTGTTTACAAACCTAGACCATGTCTATAGGTGTTTAAATTGACAGTTTTTGACCTCTTTTCAACCCCTAATTCACCTCCAATCATTCCCTAAACTTTCCACATGTTTTCTAAATGTTTAAACACACTAAAACACTCCTTAAATACTCCTAAAACGTTGGTCCAATTCACCACCCAATTCTTGTTCAAATTCACAAAAATCAATCCCCACATTTTGCACTTTGCCCACTAATGCACTTCTTACTTCTTCTTGCTAGTTTTTACCTCCTACCAACCTCACCAAATCCATCAATGACCATTACAAATCATTCCTACATAAATGCACTCCTAAAACCCACATTCACTCCTTGTTTCACAAGTTATAAACATTAACTCTTTTCTAGCATTTCTAAGCTCCTCATATGTAGATTGCTACAGATTTTTATCCTTCTCTTTCTAGTTTCCCAAATGCCAATTCAAGGCTACCACTACACTCTACTCAACACTACAAACACCTAGGTTCTCCAATTCACTAAGTCATCTTAAAACACTTATTTTTCTACCAAAATTTTGTCATAACCTCCCCATAAACCTAACACATTCCAATCCATCAATTCACATCAATTTACATTCCTAATCTAGCCACACCCATAAGGGCCCTACCAGCACATAACATTTCCTCAAAATCCCCCAAACAACAATATAATTCACAAACTCCAAACGCTTGGCTCTAAGGCCCTTAATTCACAATTAATTTCACAAATCTCTCTAAAATCAACTAAACACATTTCTAACAAAGATTTCAATCCATAATCTGGGTTCATTAATTTGTTTACCCATCCCAAACTCTAAAACAATTAAAACAAGTGTTAAGGTAAGCTTTTTACCTTAATCTTCCAAGTTCCTTTTTCATTCTCCTCTTCTCCCTTCCATGATCAAAATCGGCCAAGTGGGAATGGAGTTGCCAAACTCCATCCCAACATTCAAGAAATACAAAAATGGATTCAATTAACCATTTAAACCCTTAGGAAATTCTAATCCAATTAAAGGGCTTAAAGCACAAAGTTAGAGTTTACCTTTTAGAGCTTTTTAAGTGGGGTTTCAAGCCTTGAATCAAAAGGGGGTTTCCACCACCATTTAAGGGTTCAAATGAAACTCAAAATCAAGAAGAAAACAAGGCATTACAAGAGGGGAAAATTCGGTCACCAAAGGAGAAGGAAGAAAAATGAGTTTTTCTTGGGGATTTTTACCTTAATGGAAAGATGGGACTCCAAGCTTCAAGATGGTGCCCTTTTCTCTTCAAATGGGGAAAACCCATGGAGATGAAGTTCATCCTTTTGAAATTTTGAAAAGAGAGAAAGATAGAGGATGATGAGAGGAGTTCAAATATGTAATTTGTTTTTGATTTGGAGCTTAAATGAAGCTTGGGCATGAAGAGAGAGAGTGGAGTAGCCGTGGGAGTTGCTAACTGAGAATTTGTTAGGATAACTATATACAAAAAGAATAGAATAATAACTAATCCTACAACTCTACTACGGGTAGCAAAATAAAACCCGGTCGGAGTATAGTGTAAATATATTACGACCGAGAGTATCGTACCCAAGGGACTTATAGAAAATTAGTCCTAATCCGGGCAAAAGCCTATTCTATAATAATAAGGTGGGGAATGTAAATGACACCATAATAAACTAAAACCTATCTAAATGCGAGGTTTAGGACTAAACCACCCTAAGTACCAACATGATCACGCAATGCAACTTCAAGACACGAACTTAACCAACCAACATGATTACGCCGGATGTCCTGTCGGACACCAGATGCACGGCATATTCAAATTCTTGAATGTGTCGGACAGGAAGCACCCGGCAGTGCATCCGGCACGTTCATATGGTAAAAAACCACTCTCTTGCTTCGAACAAGAAACTCAAAACCCATTAACAAATTGAGCATATGTCATGCTACGAAATGAACAAGGAGATGGGGGAAGATGGATTTACTTGCAATCTTTAATGCTAACCCTAAATTATAGATGACAACATCAAAGACCACTAAGATTTGTCTAACCTATCCTACTCTTGGGCTTTTCCCCCTCAAGTAGATATTGCATAAAGAGAATGAGTGATCAACTAATTCCCTTGCCATAAGAACCAGAATCTTAATGAACGCTTGAATTTGTATTGAAATAATCATATTGTTTACATAGAAGGAATTCATCCCTAGCCAAAGCCTAACAAGGATTCCTACTTCACCATCCACTCAAATAAAGAAGGAATACATGAGGGAGAAGGAGATTGGTTATAGCCTTAACCCGAAAAGGAAATCTTCTCTTCTTCTTGTGGATGGATCCGTAGAAATGCCTAGGACACCAACACTTGGAATGAGGCGGAAATGAAGCGTGGAATGGAGTGTAATATAATGTTGGAATGTGTTAAAGTGTAGCCCTTCTCGTCCTATTTATAGGCACCAAAATCCATGTATGCCGGGTGGCGTGCCGGGTAGAAGTCATCCGGCACCTAATAAAACACGTGCCAACCGTTAACGATCGAAACTGTCAAATCTATGCGAACCGACGCCTGTGCCGGACAGGAGATGTCCGGCACCATACCCGGCAGGGGCTGGAGTGGTAACGGTCATAACTGCTGTCGTTTGGTCAACCATGATAACTTTTCCTTATGCCGGGTAGTTTCCACCCGGCATCGGATCCGGCAGTAACATGTTTCTGCTCCGTACTTGTGCCGTGCAGAGGACATCCGGCCTTATGTCTGGCATCTTGGTCAGAAATTATTTCCTTGTATGAAAAACATGTAAAAACATAAATCTGAACAAATAATAGACTTTATACATAATAAAACATAAATAACATATATATAACCTTATTTACACAAATATAATCCTAAATCTAGCACATTAAAATATGATAAGTCTGCGGCTTATCAAGGCCCTACACTTACCTTTTGCTAGTCCTCGAGCAAAACAAGATTAGAAAGGAGTAATTACTTATGCACAAAACAGATAAACTTTAGAATGACAATAAGATAAATATTCTCAACTCTCTGACTCTATTTCACAAGTATCACTTAATCTACCGTACTTATCCAAACATACTAATGGGTATAAAATAAAGAATTTCAAAACCGATCAAAAACTTTTGGGTTAATTTGCATAAGGGATTTTTGTAATCTCTCCTTTTTCCGGTTTCCATCATTCAGCTCTATTTTCCAAGAGTTTCTGAATGTGGCCAAGACACTCATCAACGGTTTTTATATTCAGCCCTATTTTGCAAGAGTTTCTGAATCAACCATGATTTTTCTACATTGAAGAACGGGGAATTTAGGAGAAAAATAAAAGGAAAAACTCTCGTTTCTTGCTTTAATTCTGAGGCCCTTTTTCAACCTCAAGGAATATAATGCTTTTCCTTTGGAAGAAGATGTTTTTCTTTCTTTTTTTTTCTTTTTCTTCTTCTTCTTTCTTTTTTCACAAAGTCCCTATTTAAGATTTTCACCCAAAAAACTTTTCACAATTTGAAAAAGGAAAGAAAATAATACCCTGAAGTACATAAAGGAAAGAATTAGGAGAAAGATCATGTACTCATGTTAATAAAGAGAATCAAAAAGATAAAAATAAGAATCTACAAGTCATTAGAAAGCTTACCTCTTGAGAGAACAAGCATTTATTCATTCCAAATATCATCTCAATCAACAACATGCAAAAAGTTTAGTAAAACATTGATAAACTTTAAACTTATTATATCAAATATACTAGTGATTTATTTTCTATATAATATATATATATTTAAAATAAAATATTTTTAACACTAAATCTGTCAGATGAATCTTCATGAAGATTATACGATCGGAGATGCATTCACCTTATTTACTTAGGAGGAGCAACACACAATATTAATTTAACAATGAAATATATAAAAATATATATATTTTTATGTATATTATAAAAATGTTGCGAAACGAAAAGAAAAAGTAGATCATATTGAATATGCCGGACTGCGTGCCGGGCATGAAGTATCCGGCATTGGACTTCCTCCTTTACGCCGGGTAGAATTTACCCGGCAAATAGCCCAGCGTGTTCAAACTCGAAAAAGAAAATTAATTAAAATGGGAAAGAGAGAGGAAAGTTAACTTAAAAGAGTAAAGGGAAGAAATATTTACAAACAAATCAAAAATTCGAAGAAAGAAAAATGTAAAATAAAAGTTGAGATTGAATGCCGGATTGTGTGCCGGGCGGGTCTTATCCGGCATATGACTCCCTCCAACGTTGCCGGACGTAGGAGACCCGGCATTGCACACGACATCGCTCAACCTAGCGAACAAATTAAAACAATGAATAACAGAATAAGTAAATAAGAATTGTTGAATCTGCCGGGCACCGGTTACCCGGCATCCAACCCGGCATATTCAACCGAAAAAAAATTAATTTAAATGAGAGAATCAAAGAATAAAGAATAAAGAATAGGGCGTTATACCGAATTTAGGACTTGGACTAATTCCAAATCCCCGGCAACGGCGCCAATTTGCTAACTGAGAATTTGTTAGGATAATTATATACAAAAAGGATAGAATAATAAGTAATCCTACAACTCTACTACGGGTAGCAAAATAAAACCCGGTCGGAGTATAGTGTAAATATATTACGACCGAGAGTATCGTACTCAAGGGACTTATAGAAAATTAGTCCTAATCCGGGCAAAAGCCTATTCTATAATAATAAGGGGGGGAATGTAAATGACACCATAATAAACTAAAACCTATCTAAATGCGAGGTTTATGACTAAACCACCCTAAGTACCAACATGATCACGCAATGCAACTTCAAGACACGAACTTAACCAACCAACATGATTACGCCGGATGTCCTGTCGGACACCAGATGCACGGCATATTCAAATTCTTGAATGTGCCGGACAGGAAGCACCCGGCAGTGCATCCGGCAC
The DNA here is from genome assembly GCA_023374045.1 of Limonium bicolor. Lineage (NCBI taxonomy): Eukaryota > Viridiplantae > Streptophyta > Magnoliopsida > Caryophyllales > Plumbaginaceae > Limonium > Limonium bicolor. The sequence goes on from CM041778.1 coordinate 55,060,570, forward strand.
GTTCATATGGTAAAAAACCACTCTCTTGCTTCGAAAAAGAAACTCAAAACCCATTAACAAATCGAGCATATGTCATGCTACGAAATGAACAAGGAGATGAGGGAAGATGGATTAACTCGCAATCTTTAATGCTAACCCTAAATTATAGATGACAACATCAAAGACCACTAAGATTTGTCTAACCTATCCTACTCTTGGGCTTTTCCCCCTCAAGTAGAATTTGCATAAAGAGAATGAGTGATCAACTAATTCCCTTGCCATAAGAACCAGAATCTTAATGAACGCTTGAATTTGTATTGAAATAATCATATTGTTTACATAGAAGGAATTCATCCCTAGCCAAAGCCTAACAAGGATTCCTACTTCACCATCCACTCAAATAAAGAAGGAATACATGAGGGAGAAGGAGATTGGTTATAGCCTTAACCCGAAAAGGAAATCTTCTCTTCTTCTTGTGGATGGATCCGTAGAAATGCCTAGGACACCAACACTTGGAATGAGGCGGAAATGAAGTGTGGTGATAAGTGAGAAATACATAGACATTTAAGGGTTTAATTTACCTTGTACTTACTTGCTTTAAGGATAATATTACTCACTTATCGTATGTTTTTCTCTAGTTTATGTTTTATTGATTATCTCACAAATTTATTGGTTAAACATGAGGAAAACCATGCTAGGAACAAAGTACACGAAGAGACGAACGCATGGGCGCAGACGGATCTCAAATCGGAGCTGAAACGAACATTTTAGGAGCAAAACAATTATCGTCCGAACCAGGTAGGTCCGGACGGTGATTCGGACAAGTGCAAAAGGGACGTCCGTGGTGCGTTCGCGGAAAAAAGAGCGGACACAATGCGTCCGTGGCACGTCCGCGGAAATAAAGACGGACGGAATCGAACTGTCCGAACCACTATGGTCCGGACGCTGGTCCGGACGCGGCAAAAGTTACATCCGTGTTACGTCCGCCCAAAAAAGGCAGTGTAGACACCAAAAATTCTCACCCATTTTATTTTAAAACAAAAATTCAAAAATGAACGTGCTTTCAGAAACAAGGCGGTCGTCCCCGTTTTCAACTAAAGGAATTTCTTTTTCCCAACTTTTAAATCTCACATTCCTATGGGAAAGGGATCACGAGCCTTTTAACCCGCTTCATTTTGTGTACATATTTTGTTGCTTTTGTTTTAAAACATTTCACGGCTTTTGTTATTACCTTGTTTTATTTTTCATGTTAGCTCGCGACATGGTTCTTCTTTTATGTTGTCGCTTCAGTCAATGAATTCTGTCTTGGCTCAACTGGTAGAGCACGCGGGTGGGAGGCCGAAGGTACCGAGTTCGATCCAAGGCGCCTGCAAGTTTTGTTTTTCTCCCTGATTTTCTCCTCCTCTTAAGCCAACCGGACCAAGCTTGGCCCAGTTCTGCTTTTGAGCCCGTTTTGGCCTGTATTACCCAAATAACACCCATACCCATATAACACTCAGCCCATCAAACATTCTCCACAAAACCCTGCTCCCTCTATTATAAAACTCCCGTCAAACCCTACAGTCACCCACGTTTTCAATCTGCCGGCACTAATCCACATCATTCTCCTGATTCCCGTCGTTCTTTTCTCTGCCCGAAGTTTGAATTCAGAGAAAACCGATAACAGTCCCGTTGTGCTTTCTTCTTCTCCGGTTCGTCGATCTTCAGTTCGGAAGCGTAAGTAGAACCTTCTCCCAATTCATCTCTTCCTCACCTCCGAATCGGTCTATATCCTCCACTACGTTTTCCCTCTCTGTTTTGTCAAATGAATCTGATCAATGGCGGCCTCAATAAGCACACAGAGTTTCGGTTTTTTTCCGGAAAGTGATTTCCGATGTCAATACCGACTCTCACGCTTCGAAGCTCGCCTCGTTTTCTCTTCGTCTCTTCCACATCGTCATGCTCCATTTCGTCACTGTTTTTTTTTTGAAACTCTAAACGTCGATTCCGAAAAGACTTTGAGCATACGAAGATTTTCTGAACCGTAAGTTGCAAACAGGTCGAACTCAATCTCTTTTTGTCCGTTTATTTGAGCTTCCATCGTTTGGATATATGCGCTCCAAGGAATACCGGAACTCAAAATGAGTTTACGGGTTCGAGAGTTGCAGAAAATTGCATTATAAGTCTATTTCTGCCCTTCTGGAATATGAGGTGTTCCGCCTCCGTTGTGAAACTGTTGCCGAAATCTTCATTCTGCATTACTTATCATTCCTGTTCCTTGTTGATATTTGGGTTGCATGTTTCTGGGCGTGTTGTTGAAAAAGTGCATGAATCGGTGAACGGTTTTTGATAAGAAGGATTCCGTGTTTTCTCCTGTTTCACTCTTGAGTGCGTTCCAATCGAACTTCTGTATAGACACTTGGGTTACTCTAAGTTCCCTCTGTCGTATCCCAGGTTGTTGCCCACTACTCCTGCTCTTATGTTTCTTTGTTAACTGACCCCATATCTTTTTTTTGAGTTGGTTTTCTATCCAGTTAAGTAATATGCGAATCTGTTCTGGAATTCTCACGAGCTTGCCTAATGAGGTTTGCGCAGACCATATCAACACTCACGGTCATCCTGGTTATCCCTCTCCTTGTAATTCTGAGCTTTTGAGTACTTACCCCACTGAGTACACCCACGGTCTCATGTGACATGTTTGTTCTGATTACCTATTATCCTTGCGGGGGAATGCTTCGTTCCATACTCTAGCACCTCACTATGTCACTCCTTATTGCAGTTTATGATTGGGTACCGATGCGTGAATGTTTATTTTGTGTTAGTTGCTTCACTCATCTCTGCAGGAAGTGTTACATCTCCGTCTGGTATGTGGTCCATGCTGTTATAAGTCTTATATTTTTACTGGCTGAATGTGTTTGAATGGTCGAATCACTTCACATGAGAGGGTTCAGTCACTGGTTAGTCTTTTCTGCTTTCTCTGGATGATGTCTTTCCCGAATGTGAGGCTTGCAATGTTTTAGCATATTTTCAGATGTCTGAGACCAATAATGCAAACGCAAGTAAGATGGTTGAGCTGCAGTCGTTTGTTTGTCCTAGTCAAAATAGGAATTTGTGTTACACTTTGCTAATCTGGGAATGAATCATGATAGTTTCTGTCTCCTGCATTCTAGTTGAAGTTTTTAACCTAATCACCGATGGTAAGGAACATGTTTGCCTTTGATTAATAATCGAATGAGTTAGCACATTTGTTCAGGGCTGATTAGCGCAAGCATTGTGGTTTTTAAACGACAAGCAATGGAAACAAATCAAACTGGCTTGAACTTAGAACGGATGTGTGTTGTCTGTTTGGGTTCAGTAATTTTATGTGCTATTTGTTCTTTGCTCTGCAATCAGGATTATGCCTAGTCAGATTTCATAGCCCCATCAGCTTTCTGCATATCGTTAATACCTGCTTTCACTTTGGTTACGTTCTGTTGGTGTTACTTGTCCATTATTTGATTGATCAGATTGTTTACATCCTACCATCACTTAGAAATTTGGACGTTACTGTACTTGCTAAGGAATTAAAAGATTTTTGGGCCTGCTCTAGGGCTAGCCCAAACCGGTTTAGACCGAAAACCATAGACAGCCCGCTAGGTTACCCGGACTTGCTAGGTTAGCCAGGCCCACATCTTTCTGTGGGTCATTTTAGAAAAGCCCTAGTTTATTCACGGATAAAACCCACATTAAGGTCGTAGTACCCGAGGGTCGTAGTACCCGTTTGTGGGGGACATCCTTCCTGGTGATAAGTCTTTCCAAATCATCCTTAATGTTCAGATTAAAACTCACAATCAATGATTCCATTCAAAAATCACTTTCCTGGATAAAAAAGAAAGAGACCAAACCCGTTATAGGACAATCCATTCAATTCAAGTCGAGAAGCCCAAGTAGTGTCCTGATTTCAGTCCAAGTCATTCGTGGCCCTTTTAATTCATTCTGGTCCATTTAGTCAGCCAAGCCCAAAACCATCTTGATCCAGATCCCAGAACCGACCCATGACCCAATCAAAGCCCAAAACCATCTTGGCCCAAAGCCCAAACCATCTTGACCCAAGTCCAACTCGGCCCAACATCACCAACCTGGCCCAAACACAAGTTCACAATCGGCCCAAGCCCAAGCTTGACCCAAACCCAAGCCTAAATTCGGCCCATTACTCACATTGGCCCATTACCCCGAAGCCTAAGGCCCAAACCGAAGACCAAGGCCCCAAACCGAAGCCCTAGGTCCATCAAAACCTGGCCCACTACCCAATTCGACCCGGCCCACTACTGAGTCAAACCTCATAACCAAATCGGCCCAATAAGTTCACAATCGGCCCAAACCCAAGGCCCAATGTTCAAAACCGAGGCCCAAAGCCCGAACCCGAAGCCCAAGGCCCAAACCCAAAAACCCAGCCCACCACTCCTCTCGGCCCAAAAGCCCAAGTCCAACCCACCACTTCTCTCGGCCCAAAAGCCCAAGTCCAGCCCACCACTCCTCTCGGCCCAAAAGCCCAAGTCCAGCCCACCACTTCTCTCGGCCCAAAAGCCCGAATCCAGCCTACCACTCCTCTCGGCCCAAAAGCCCAAGTCCAGCCCACCACTCCTCTCGGCCCAAAAGCCCAAGTCCTGCCCACCACTTCTCTCGGCCCAAAAGCCCAAGTCCAGCCGACCACTCCTCTCGGCCCAAAAGCCCAAATCCAGCCCACCACTCCTCTCGGCCCAAAAGCCCAAGTCCAGCCCACCACTCCTCTCGGCCCAAAAGCCCAAGTCCAGCCCACCACTCCTCTCGGCCCAAAAGCCCAAGTCCAGCCCACCACTCCTCTCGGCCCAAAAGCCCAAGTCCAGCCCACCACTCCTCTCGGCCCAAAAGCCCAAGTCCAGCCCACCACTCCTCTCGGCCCAAAAGCCCAAGTCCAGCCCACCACTCCTCTCGGCCCAAAAGCCCAAGTCCAGCCCACCACTTCTCTCGGCCCAAAAGCCCAAGTCCAACCCACCACTTCTCTCGGCCCAAAAGCCCAAGTCCAGCCCCCACTCCTCTCGGCCCAAAAGCCCAAGTCCAGCCCACCACTTCTCTCCCCAAAAGCCCGAATCCAGCCTACCACTCCTCTCGGCCCAAAAGCCCAAGTCCAGCCCACCACTCCTCTCGGCCCAAAAGCCCAAGTCCAGCCCACCACTTCTCTCGGCCCAAAAGCCCAAATCCAGCCCACCACTCCTCTCGGCCCAAAAGCCCAAATCCAGCCCACCACTCCTCTCGGCCCAAAAGCCCAAGTCCAGCCCACCACTCCTCTCGGCCCAAAAGCCCAAGTCCAGCCCACCACTCCTCTAGGCCCAAAAGCCCAAGTCCAGCCCACCACTCCTCTCGGCCCAAAAGCCCAAGTCCAGCCCACCACTCTCTCGGCCCAAAAGCCCAAGTCCAGCCCACCACTCCTCTCGGCCCAAAAGCCCAAGTCCAGCCCACCACTCCTCTCGGCCCAAAAGCCCAAGTCCAGCCCACCACTCCTCTCGGCCCAAAAGCCCAAGTCCAGCCCACCACTCCTCTCGGCCCAAAAGCCCAAGTCCAGCCCACCACTCCTCTCGGCCCAAAAGCCCAAGTCCAGCCCACCACTTCTCTCGGCCCAAAAGCCCAAGTCCAGCCCACCACTCCTCTCGGCCCAAAAGCCCAAGTCCAACCCACCACTTCTCTCGGCCCAAAAGCCCAAATCCAGCCCACCACTCCTCTCGGCCCAAAAGCCCAAGTCCAGCCCACCACTCCTCTCGGCCCAAAAGCCCAAGTCCAGCCCACCACTTCTCTCGGCCCAAAAGCCCAAATCCAGCCTACCACTCCTCTCGGCCCAAAAGCCCAAGTCCAGCCCACCACTCCTCTCGGCCCAAAGCCCAAAACCATCTTGGCCCAAAACCCAAGGCCCAAAACCCAAGGCCCAAACCCGAAGCCCAAAACCCGAAGCCCAAACCCAAGACCCAAAACCCGAAGCTCAAACCCAAGACCCAAAACCCAAAAGCCCAAGCCCATGGCCCAAAATCAAGAAAGCCCACCACCCAAAGCCCAAAACCATAAGAGACCCATGTCTCAAATCAGGCCCAAGTCCACAAAGCCTAAGTCCACAAAAATCAAGTTAAGTCCTCAAGAATCAAACCTTGAACCAAAGGTTGATCTTTGACCTAAAAATTGACCGAATGTTGACTTTAACCAGAAAGTCATTTACCTTGACCAAAACCTTGACCCAATCATTGATCAAACCCTAACATTGACCTGGTCTATCTTCCAATACAAGTCAAATCAAATCAATTCCAACACATTTTTCAAGCCCGATCCCTTTTCGATTCACTTTCAACTTGTAAATTCCTTTCAAAATCCAAAAACAAAAAAAGAGTCTCAAAATCATCATTTTATTCAAGTTTCATCAAGTTTTCAAAGAAACCATTTTGTGGAATTTAAAAAGGAAAAACTCTTCTCACATCACAGAAAACTCTTCTCTATTGCAGAAAGTTCTTCTCGCATATACAGAAAGTTTTCTCCTAAAAACATTTCTCAAAATCAGTGTTTCTTCGTTAAGATTTCCGAACAGCTTTCAAAGTTTTCTAACTGAATTTTCAGATCCAAATAAACCGTTTTCGGGGAGCAAGTAATGTCTAACCCCTTTAAAAACATTTCCTCCATGGTTAGGACATCACTTGTCTTCCTTCCCAAAAATAAAAATCCGAGGCGGGGCACTGGGGTCATAACCTCCCTTGTCGCAGTCTGGATCTCTTTGGGCGGGGCATTAGGGTGACAAACCTCCCCTAATTGCAGCCTAGATTTTTACAAGGCGGGGTGCTAGGGAAGTAACGACCTTCCTAGTTGCAGCCGGGATTTTAGAATCGTCTAACTCCCTTCCGCTCGATTTCAATGTTTTCGGATTTTAATGTTTTAAAACCCGGGAGTTAGAGACGTTATTAGGGTTCGACCGAGAACATCTCATTCATGGTGTTTCTCTCTGAATCCTATTTTTCGACATAAATTCATTGCCCCATCTTTCGAGCCTCGGCACTTACCATTAATTAAGTGTCGTGTTCGAGGGGGTACATAGGGTAATCCCTTGGGATTATCCGCCCTTTTTACAACAAAAAATGATTTTTCAGTTTTAAAGACTTTAAGAGAGACAATTCTGGGTACCCCAATCCAACACTTCCATTTGAGCTCTAGGACCCATAAACACTTCTCAACCCTCCTCTGAACCAACTCTGAGTCACTTAGGACTTCCAATTCTTGAAAACTCCCAAAAAACCTGAAACATCTTCAAAACCTGAATACTTGCAAATTAAAAATCCTTTCCCACACTCAATCATATTCAAAATCCAAATATCCTCTTCCACCCCGACCATCCGTAAAACCCGAATTGCACCTCGACACATTCAACTTCCCAAAATGCCTCAAAAACCCGACCATTTCAAAACCCGAACTTCGCAAACACAAAAAACTCCTCAAATCATCCGAATGGTCCAAATACCCTTTGACTCCACCAAAAATGACCAAGATGCCCTTTCACTCCTCAAACCCCCCATCATCCTCTTAATCCCGTGAGGGCCCAAAATGATCTCAAGTCTCTCAGAGCATTTAAAATCTCTCAAAAGCACTTCAACCAGACCAACTCCAAGACCAGCCTTTTCTTCAACTCTTCGAAATCATCCTCACTCCTCTTTCGATCCTATCCTTTGGCTTTAACTGAATCTCTCTAACAAGGTTTTGAAAGAAAGCAATCCCGACAATTGGAGACCGAGGTTTCCTCGGGCACCAATCCGAAGTCGTGGTCGTTGCCACTTCTAAGGGGTGTAACCCAGTGCGAACCCACACAGAATCTTTGGTATGACCAGATAAGTCCAATCCATTTGCAAATCTCAGAGTCAATTAACGGTTCTTAGAACCTTCCTCCTTCCTTCCTAGTTATCATAGGTCAAACTAGGTGGCGACTCTAGTCAATTCCGCCTTATAGAGGCATAAGTCCGCGTGGAGCCCATTGAGAGCGGGTGTAGTGCACACCTGCACTCCCCTTAAGCTTTCTGGGAAAGACGGACGATGTAGTAGGTATTTGAGGGATGCCATAAGTAACGGGTTTTCACCCTCCACAGATTGGCATTTTCTAGGATCTATGCTTTTTAGTCAGAACCATTTAGATAGACCCCCCCTCATACTGAAAAATCACCCTCCACAGAATGGCGACTCTGCTGGGGAAAACTTGAGTAAGTTTTTTCTCAAACTCAAGGAAGACTGAACTCCATTCAAGATTGTCGAGATTTCCCCACTTCTTTTAAAACCTTCAAGAGATTCATTCCAAGCCTTTAGGATTACTCTATTCCACACTTAGAGTGTGATTGGTGAGGATAGTTAGGATGAGAGTGTGTAGTTTATACTTGACTTTGCTTGCCATCTGTGCTTTGCTTGCTACATAATTGCGTGATTATGCTAGACTAACTTGCAGGAAACTTCAGGTAGGTGGGCCCATTAGGGGTCTAACTTCTTCCCTCTCTTTGCCTGCGCATTTATTTACCGCTTTTGGTCGTGATATTGAACTGTTAGGAATAGTCCTGAGGTGAGTGCATAGGGTAGCTTAGGACATGCATTCCTCTGTGTCACCCTTGATATTTGCGGTCGGGATAAATATTGGTCCACAATTGATTCCCCATGAGTAGATGCCCTTCGTAGTAAGGACTATGCACACGAGGCGGTATGATCGTAGTATCTACGCCTTGAAAACTCATGATCCTTCAACACTTACCTTTTCGAGTCAAAGCCAGCATATAGTGAACTCTGAGCCTTCAGTGTCCAGCTGCCCGGTCCCGTGTCTAAGATGGGTTTATGGGTAGTCACCCCCTTGTATGCCGCCTGTCTGACCACCCTTTGCCTTACCCTGAAGATTGCATGGGCTCAGTTCTCCAAGTGTCCTCTGCACCACGGGTGTCTCTAAAGCCCGATGTCACGCTACACGTCCATAGAGGATCTCGTATTTACCGGATACCCATACATGGCACAACGTAGTCAGTGAATAATTTGGACTTTAGACACACCTGACCGTGCAAACGACGGGAGACCCGACCCCATGCAGTACTTCCCCAAGTTTTCCGAAAAGTGAGTATGTTGTGATAATCACCGGCCGTGGCTCGTGCGGCTGTATCATTTCGGGTATCCTGACCTTTCGAACTTAAGCACTCCGGACTTTCTTGATGACGCGCCTCTTAAGGCGTAACAGAGACAAAACCCGAGAGATGAACAGTGAAGGGACGATGGTTCCCCCGGTGGTATGGAAACAATGATTGACCTGGAAGGTGATTATCCCAATCATTCGCACTTATAGCTCCAATTGAAATCAGCCACGATCTAACCCACTAACTGTGTACTTTGCTTTGTTTTAAAACTTCCCATCAGCTCTTCTTCGATTTAAGCAAATTATTTTTAACGAGGATTTTACAAAACGGTTTTGAACTTGGTTTTAAGCAATCAAAACTTTCTTTTCCCAAACTGTTTTTTTCAACCCTGTTATACGCTCAATTTTACCAAATGCGGGGTTTTCGTTTCCAAAACTAGTACCCATACTATATCACATAGTCGCTTCCCCCGATTCTCATCTATCCATTCTCTTCCCCGTTTACTTTGCCCTTGCAGGATCACAATGATGCACAGGTTGGTAGCAGTACCTGGCGAGAGGAAGAGGCCCAGAGATTGCAGAGCAGAGCAAGAAAGGCAACGAGTCGCCGAAGAAAGGGCTATAATTGCCGCCTACCAGGAAGAGCGTCAGAAAGAAGTCCAGTTTGCCCGTGAGATCAAAGAGCGGTGCACGAAGATGAAGAATGACAACAGACCACTCCTGTTTGGCCTTTCTGAGATGAATCGGGCTGTTGTGGAGTATGAAGCACTCTTTGAATCCCTCACTTATTGGGACTCCACTGACCATCTATACCGCTTTGCTTTACAAGAGTTGGTTCTCCTACCTGCCGAGATCGACGCTTTCCTGAGAATTAAGCCACATCGACCAATGCCGGTTGTCCCCGTAAGAAGAGAAGACACCCCTACTTTTACCGCAATGTTCCTCGAGGTGGAGAAGGCCTTCGTACAAGATTTGGGAACATGAGTGCTAGCTTGAAGGAGCTAGTAGACCGCTTCGATAAGCCATCCTTTTCACTAAAGACCAAGAGGCGAGTCATGGATTTATGTCTCATGGGGCTCTATCTCTTTCGGCAGAGGAACTTAAGGTTCAATCCCCAGATCATTTACCTCTTGAAGGCCTTAGAAGATGGACAGAGCATAGGCACCTATGTGGCAGCCGAGATTGTCCGATCTCTTGATCGCTGGAAGGAAACTGGAAAATTTGAAACTTTCTTCGTTGGGAGTCCCCTACTTCTCCAGATTTGGCTATTTGACCATTTCAGGTTGCTACCATATACCACCGTCGGCATCTTCCACATGGACAGTTATATGGTGGCCAGGAAGCGTGTAAAGAAACCTGAGAAGGGGTGGAAAGCCTACTTCAGAGACATCTGCCATGAGACGCATATTCTGTGGGTCTTACCCGACTGGAATGTTCAAGGGGGGACCGTTCAGTCTACTGGCCAGGACGGCCTAATTCTGGTTGGGCTAGATAGGTTTGTCACAATTTTCCCCTTTAGGAGTATGCGCCAATTTGGTCGTCAGCAGATCATTCCCGGAGCTAAGGGAACGATATTCAGAAGCCACATGTTCACCGATGCTGCTGTCAATTATGTATCTAGGATTTACGGCTCAGGGATGAAATGGGCTATCTTTGATCTCCCCACAGGAGCATCATGTTGAGTAAGTCTTACAAACTATGGCTCGGCAAAAGAGTCGACCGGATGATAGACAGTGCCTATGCCCTGACCATGCACCGATCACTCCAGATCCCAATCTTCCAATCATCGTGGATTTGCACCCGTCCCCAACAAGAGTCAGCTCAGAAAGCAGGAGAAATGGGAGCGGAAGCAGAAGAAGATCATTAGTTGATTAGCCCCCCCCCCCCCTTTTCGGCTATTAGGACTAGCGGGTTTGCCTCCCCCCTTAGTTTAGTTATTTGACTAGCGGATGTGCCTTCCCTTTTGTAATGATTAGCTAGCTAGTGGATGAATCCCTTTTTGTAATGATTAGCTAGCTGGTGGATGAACCCCTTTTTGTAATGATTAGCTAGCTAGTGGATGAATCCCTTTTTGTAATGATTAGCTAGCTAGTGGATGAATCCCTTTTTGTAATGATTAGCTAGCTAGTGGTTGAATCCCTTTTTGTAATGATTAGCTAGCTAGTTGATGAATCCTCTTTTGTAATGATTAACCAACTAGCAGATGTATTTCTCCTTTAGGACTAACGGTTATGTTCCCCTTTGAATCAGATTGTAACCCCGTTCCCCTTTATATGCAACGGCGGCTATGTGATATTGATATGACAAACGTTTTGGAAATGAAAACTAGGCTCGTGCGCCTTTCTTCGCAATCAAAAGATTTGGAAAACCTCTTTTCGCAAAACATTTTATGTAAATCATGGGGACGACCTTCTCCCCTTCTACCTTTTTTTCAAAATGTGCATTCATACTAATGATCTCCATACCATTTCACAATACAGTACCGTCGACAGCAGATTGTGAAGATTTGCAGTCCGATCTCAAACCAGTCTTCCAACATTACTCGATGTGGAAAAGAGATTCCCGAGGTAGGCTGGCTAGTGATACCACAACCGAAACCTCATCGGAGACTATGGATCCAAATCTGATTAATCCAACTGCCTCAGAAGGTGTCCCAACCATCCCGGCTTTGAGGCAAGTGCAGTTGTAGGAGCTAGCGGCGGTAGCTCACGTCTTCCTGATCCAAGTATTCTCTACCGTATATAGAAACAGTCAACAAGAAATGAGAACATGCTGAAGCAAACTGTTGAAAGGCTAGAGGAGCAATTGCGCCAAGAGGTCAGCCAAGGGAAAGGATCCATACCTTACTGACCCCGATGAGGATTATATTGAGGACTCCTCCCCACACCCCAACCGAGTCTGGAGCAATCAAAACCCTATGTTCAACCCCAACATACCACAACAGACCACAGGGAAAGAACCCACCATCATCCACCCAGTCACCACAACTTTTCAAACGACTGACCTACTCTCAGGAGCACCCCTGCCACCCCCAATCATGACCACGGTCCCTACCGTACCAACCACCTTCCCCAGACTACCACCGTTCCCACTTACCGGAGCCACTGTCCAAACAGCCCATCTATACCAGCCAAACAGCCTGAATTCATTCATCCCAACTCACCACACCCTGACCCATCCAACTCAATCAATACCAGTACACCACCCCCGGACATGCCGTCCGTTTTGAGGAAGCAATTCCCCAGACCCAACTGTTACCCCAACCATCTAACCACCTGATTCATGGTTACAACCAAGCCCCGCCTGCTGAACATCTTCCACTTGACCTCAATCAAATGAAGAAATCCCTGAAAGAAGAGCTACTAGCGGAGATGCAGCTCGGGGAGAGAGCTAAGATGTTGGGTTTTCGTCAGTTCCAACTAAAGCCAAACTCCAAATTGCCCGAAAATCTAAAACTGCCAGAAATCTCTAAGTACTCAGGGAAAGGGGACCCCAGACACCATCTCGCCCAGTTTGATCGGGTCATGACTATGTATGGGCTAGATGACGAGATGAAGATAATCTGTTTCCCCAGTTATCTTGAAGGGTCAGCCCAAACTTGGGTATCAAGAATGGATTTCTCAGGGAAGAAGTTGGAAGAGGTCTATCAGGCTTTCGTGGAGCAGTACAGTTACAACACTCACCTAGGGGTCACCAGGAGAGACCTAGAGACAATGAGACCAAGAAATCACGAGACGGTGATGGAGTTCATCACCAGATGGAGAGAGAAGGCGGGCTGATGTTAGACCGCCCCAGTGAAGATGAGCAAATCAGAATCATAATCGACTGTCTAGAAAATCCGTGTTCGGATCACCTCAAATCCTTGGGGATTTGTGACTTCAAACATCTGAAAGCAGCTGCCACGGCTGCAGAAGAGCTAGCTTGGCCGGAAAGTTGAAAGGTCTTGGCTTCCAGGGGTCATTTCCCCGACAGTCAAATTACCAAAACAAGCAGCCTAAGACAGACACAGGCAGTAAGTTTGTTCCTGCCCCGTCAACCAATCAATCCCAACCACCAGTATTCCAAGCCCAGGTCAGTGGGTCAACCTCAAATTATTCTGCAACTCCACCACCAAGCAGTTATCAGTCCCAACCAAAGAGAAATTACACGAGTCTAGGTATGCCGATGGGCAAAGCCTATGAAAAGTTGAAGAAGAGCGGATTCTTACTGAGGCACCCGAATCCGAAACCTGGAGTCACTCAGATGGGGCTCGACCTCAACAGTGTATGTGAATATCACAGGATCAAGGGACATAGTACTGATAATTGCCGGGCCTTGCGGCATGCCATTCAGGACTTGATCGACGCGGGGGAGGTGGAATTCCCAAAGACTAATCCGAACACTCAGAACAATTCTATCCCCAGGCATGTGAATATGTTGAGTCTGATAGGAGAAGGAGAAGAAGAGTCAGATGTCAGTAAAATCATAAGGATCCATGCCATCGAAGGTTCCTCCGAGCCGGTAGCCAGAGCATACCCCCTCCGATCGTGCTATCTCCGGAGCTAGACGCCTTCAGTTCATCGTCCAGAAATCCAGCACGATATTCAACCCTCAAATGCATGAATATCTAGCAATGACGCATGAGATACGTGCTACAGTCGAGCGTCTAGTAGGACAAGGAAGGGTGTCCATCATCACCTTGTTGATAGTAGGGCGGCAAATGGAAAAGAACCTTGAGTTACTCGTGGGATTGAATTTTGAAGCACGGGAGCTCTATAACACGATGAAAACATTGGAGGTGGTAGAAGCTTGGTGCCGACAGAAGGCTGCCGAAAGGCGTGGAAGGAGAATCTCTGAGTGCAACGTCATTATGATCACTGACGAAGATGAGAATCCACCGGCTATAACCCCTGTTAGAGTGCCATTTTTGATAGCAGACGAGGACAAACCCGATGAGGGCTTAGAAAGAATCAATCACTTAACCCGCTCAGGAAGGCATTTCAAGCCGGCTGAGCTCACAGAAGAGCCAGAAATGCTACAGCAGAGAGTCCATGACCTTACTCTGAATGAGTCAGAGAGCAAATTGGTGGGAAGAAGAAGCTGAGAAAACTGAAGACAACCAGTATACCCATCACAATTTGGTCTCTGCTGACCATTTCTGAAGAGCACAAAGATGCGGTAGCTCGGCACCTGAGAATGGATAAGAAGCGACCGGCGTCGGTCGAAAGCATCGTAGCCCACTTGTCTCGGACCCCGGACCTCTCCATAACATTCACCGACGACGAGATCCCTCGTCAGGCGGGAAAGGCCCTCTACTTGTGAAGGCTGGGGGATTCCAAGTCCCTAAGACCTTGATTGATGATGGGGCTGAGGTGAATGTCTGCCCGCTCCGCGTAGCCCGTCATATGGGACTCAACGACTTTAAGCCGGTAGATATGACGTTGAGTGCCTATGACAACAGCCATAGAAAGGTTTTGGGAACCCTGTCACTTCCAATCCTGATTGAAGACGTCTCCCTGACCATCGAGGCAATGGTCATAGACATATCTTCTACTTTCAACCTTCTGCTGGGGCGTGAGTTCATCAATCAGATCAAAGGAGTCCCCTCAGTCGTCCATCAGAAGCTAAAGTTCAAACACGAGGGACGAATCGTGGAGGTTTTGGGAGAGGCCAGGGCTGAGTCCCCACTATTTGAGATTAATGCACCGGGGGGTCGAGAGTGACACTCGGGGGCTTCACAGTGGCAGGCCACATTCACAGGTAAGTCAAACTTCTTCCATCACTCCTCTCTACTTCGACCCTAGTGTCTATAGCCCCGCATCGCAGCACATGATGTCTCGGATGGGCTACAAACAGGGGAGTGGGCTAGGCAAGGAGCTGCAGGGCACGGCGGAGCCACTAACCGCATATGTCGGAGAGCGAGGAGCCGGGTTAGGATTTATGAATTTGCCAGGTATGATGTTGACAGATTCACATGTAAGAATTCATGCAGATTCTTTCTTATCAGTTAACCTTGAACCATATGTATCTGTGAGTTGTGATAAGCAGAAAGCAGTTCAAGCTCAGGGAAGTCAGGAGACAATGGAGTGGGAGAGCTGGTGGACCACTTCACTTCCCCTCTACTCATGCCTTGAAGACCATGACGACAAGGGATGCGACCAAGGAATGCCCGAGGATGCAGCGGAGAGCAGTGTCACGACCAAACCAGTCATCAAGGACCCCGCACCCTCGGTAGATGGCCATGGAGCGTGTCTTGTCGTCTATCATAGGAGAGGAGCTGATTTTCCAGGAGCCATACTCAATCAGTCTAGTAGATAGTGATAGTAGTAGCAGTAGTGATAGCGGTAGTTCTTGTAACGCTGACGATGAAGTGGTATCTGTCTTAACTTTGACGAAGAAGAAAGAGTGGGGGAGCCACCATTTATTTTCCGCTGTAAAAATGGTGGCAATTTTCTAACAATCACTGAGTTACCCAGCTCTTCGAATATTAATGAAAGTTCAGTTTATTCAGAAAATTCATCTCTTTTGTCACTTGATTCAATGCAAAACTATGAGGCAGAAGAAGAAGAATATGACGAGGAGAATATGCCTCCCACAGAACAATATTCCACCCACACTCAGATTGTAGAGGACACTGTAGCAATAAACGTCGGAACACCTGATAGCCCCAAAACTTTACAAATTGGTTTGGGTCTGAGTGAAAAGGAAAAACGTGACTTGACTTCCCTGCTAATTGAATATGTCGATGTTTTTGCTTGGAGCTACGCAGACATGCCAGGGATTGACCCCGACATTGTCCAACACAGAATACCGTTGTACCCAAATGCCAAACCTAAGAAACAGCGTTTGAGAAGAATGAAACCCGAGCACCAATTGAAAGTGAAAGAGGAAGTCGAGAAGTTGTTACGTGTTGGCTTCATTCGGGTCGTCAATTACCCCGATTGGCTAGCCAATATCGTAGCCGTCCCAAAGAAAAATGGAAAGGTGCGAGTATGTATTGACTTTCGGGACTTGAACGAGGCCAGCCCCAAAGACAGCTTTCCCTTACCCCACATTGATATCCTTGTCGATAATACTGCCCAACATGCACTACTGTCATTCATGGATGGGTTTTCAGGTTACAATCAGATTCGAATGGCTAGAGGATCAGGAAAAGACGTATTTCATTACACAGTGGGGAACCTTTTGTTACGTGAATATGCCCTTTGGCTTGAAAAATGCTGGAGCCACGTATCAAAGGGCCGCCACTACCTTATTGCATGATATGATTCACAAGGAAGTGGAGGTATACGTAGATGACATGATTGTCAAAGCTGCCCAACGGGAGGACCACTTGATAAATCTGAGAAAGTTCTTTGATCGGATGCGGAAGTACCAGATGAAGCTAAACCCCGAGAAATGTACATTCGGAGTGACCGGAGGAAAGCTTTTGGGCTTCATGATCACTACTCGAGGAATCGAGGTAGACCCGGATAAGATAAAGGCCATTCAAGAAATGCCTCCTCCAAACCGAAAAAGAAATCAGAGGTTTTTTAGGCAGAATTCAGTACATCAGAAGGTTCATCATGCAGCTAACCGAGACTTGTGAGCCTATCTTCCGTCTGCTGAAGAAAGACGCATCTAAAGTCTGGAATGAACAGTGTCAGGAAGCCTTTGAGAAGATCAAAACCTATTTGCAGAACCCGCCCGTCTTGGTGCCACCCCAGGAGGGCAAGCCAATGATCCTTTACCTCACTGCCGAGAAACGTCAATGGGCGCCATGCTAGCCCAAGAGCAAGGATCCCCACCGCGTGAAAATCAATCTACCATATCAGCAAGAAATGGGTCGATGCAGAAACACGATACTCTGACATCCACAAATTTTGTGCTGCTTTGGTCTGGGCTACGAAGAAGCTAAGGCACTACTTGTTAGGCCAAGAGGTTCATCTGATTGCACGCATGAACCCTATAAAGTACCTTCTGGAAAAGCCAATTCTAGACGGTCGCTTATCCAGATGGTCCCTATTGTTGTCTGAATTCGATATCACTTTCAAAATTCAAAAGTCAATCAAAGGGAGTGCCATAGCCGAACACTTAGCAGAATGCCCAGTAGCGTCCGAGTTCTTTGGCAATGACGATTTCCCAGACGAGCAAATCATGACATTACGAAAACTTGCTGGAGGTTATACTTTGATGGTGCCGTCAACCATAAGGGTAAAGGGGCAGGGATCTTGTTGATCCACCCTGAGGGGGATCTACTTCCAGCTGCAGTAAAAATCAATTATCCGGTCACTAACAACATGGCAGAATACGAAGCCTGCATCCTGGGACTTGAAATGGCATTAGAATTGCAAGTGGAGGAGTTAGAGGTTTTTGGCGATTCTAATCTCGTTATTTCGCAAGTCAATCAGACTTGGGAGATCAGAGAAGAACGATTGATCCCCTACCATGACTACCTTTCATACTTGATCACCTGCTTTCGAAATGTGACTTTCAAGCACGTGAACCGGAGCCAGAACATCTTTGCTGACTCTTTAGCCTCTTGGCTTCAGTAGTCCAGGTACCAACCGGTTCACTATACTTCCCCTTGTGGATAACCATGACTAATGCACCCTCGTTTGAGATTGGAGCCATCGAGACAGGGGAAGTCGAGGACGAGTGGTTTGTGGACATTGAGAATTTCCTTAGAAGAGGAGAGTATCCGCCAGAAGCCACTAAGCAAGACCGCATCGCACTAAGAAGAATGTCAAATCAGTACGTGGTCTGCGGAACCAGGGTCTACAAGAGAATGCCGAACGGAGTCCAACACTTGTGTGTGACTCGAAAAGAGGCTGATAAGATCATCGAGGACGTCCACGAGGGAGTATGCGGGACCCATGCTGGAGGACATTCCCTATCCCGAAAATCCTCAGGCTAGGGTACTACTGGACAACGATGGAAGCCGATTGTCACGAATTCGTGAAAAAGTGCGCCAAGTGTCAGACCCATGCTAACTTGCAACACCTGCCTCCTCTACCCCTAACAGCCATGGCGGCTCCTTGGCCGTTCTCTATATGGGGAATCGACATCATCGGAGAAATCCACCCCAGAGCTTCAAATGGACACCGCTACATCCTTGTAGCGATAGACTATTTCAGCAAATGGGTAGAGGCACGGTCGTTCGCGAACATCGGATCAAAGCAAGTTGCCCAGTTCATCGAGCGAGACATCATATGCCGATACGGGGTACCATCAGAGTTCGTATCGGACAACGGTCCCCAATTTGACGGAGACACTATCCGGGTCATGGAAAAATATAACATCCGTTACCACAGATCATCTCCATACAGACCTCAGACTAACGGAGCAGTCGAAGCCGCCAACAAAGCTGTAAAGAGTGCACTGGCAAAAATGGTTGAAACGTACAGAGATTGGTCGGAAAAGCTACACTATGCTCTCTGGGGTTACCGCACTACTGTCAGAACTGCAACTGGAGCCACCCCGTATTCCTTGGTATATGGGTCAGAATGTGTTTTGCCAATCGAGCTCGAAATTCCCACTCTTCGGGTCACTAACGAACTGAAAATTGCTGAAAGTGACTGGTTGCAACAGCGCTATGACAGTCTTGCTCTTCTTGATGAAAAACGCCTACAGGCATTATATCACATCCAGGGTTACCAGAAGAGAATGGCTAGAGCGTTCAACAAAAGGGTCAAAGAACGAAACATCCAAGTGGGTGATCTCGTCCTAAAAGAGCTGAGGAAAGATTTACCAGACCCCGAGGGAAGTTCAGACCAAACTGGGTGGGCCCTTATCTGGTCAAAGAGATAACCCCTCATGGTGCTGTATTACTCACAGATTTGGACGGGGAAGAATTTCAAAGCCTTGTCAATCTTGACCGGCTGAAACGATATTATGTCTGAACCGTCATAAAAACCCAAAAAAAACGAAACACACGCATTCATTCAAAAATCCAAAAATGCACCCATAAAAATGCATCCATAAAAAAAAGTGCATCCACAAAAATGCATCAAAAAAAAATGCATCCACACAAAAGTTATCATTATCATCTGCATTAGGTTTAGTTAATTGCATTTGCATTTGATTTGCATATCCCTAGTGTCGAGGTGCATCTCATCTTTAATTCTAGGAAAGTCACATAAGTCATCAAAGGCCGCCGAATTTTGTATCATTTTCCCCGAAGAGGTCTTGAAAGGATCTCTAACCTCCCGTGAGAGTTGAGTGCATGAGAGAAACAGAGCGTGCAAAACCCAGAGCGTTGATGCATTTAAATTTCAAAGCACCAGTGAGGATCCCCTTCACGGAATAAATATTGATGAGAAAAGCGCGTTACCATTCATGTCAAAATTTGGAATAGTAGAGGAAACAATTATCTGTCATAGGGATGACGAGGCACCTAGGATCGAAGAAAACCTCCACAAGGCCAAAAGCCTTATTGACCCTGAAAACGATCCCTTAGTGAACCCCGCTGGGCCTTTCATTGAGAATCCTTTTGAAAACAGCTCCACGATATACCACCCCACATCACACAACCATTCACCCCTGCAAGAGAGGATAAAAGAGCTGGAGCCATGATTCTTTCCCCACCATTTAAAGCATGAAAGAAAGCTTGAAAGAGATACCCAAAGAGGATAAAAACAAGAGAAGCGGAGCACAAGATGCTCAAATAGTAAAGAGAGGAAATGAAATTTCACACCACTCGATGTCTCCACACTCGATAAATAGATGAGACCAGAAATGTCAAACATGAAGGAGCAAATAGACTACTCAAAGAAAGTGCAAATCAAAAATGAGAACACATAATAATCCGCACAAAGGTGAAAGAGTCCAAAATCACTCCATCCATGGCGAAGGTGAAGCATATCCTCCGTTGCACCAAAGCTACACAATCCTCAAACAAATCCTCCAGTCCCATATGACATACCCTGTAGCCCCGTTATAACCCATCGAAAGACCTCCGACTTAGAGATGATATTTGCTTGATTCGAAAAGTATCAAATTTGAAACATGAAAGGCCACAACGCGTCCGATCTTGTCAATACAATCGCACAAACGAGTCAAAGAATCAGGAAGGTAGAGAAAAACGAGTGTTCATCACCCCGATTAAAGAAAGCCTAACTGACCTTAAGAAAGGAAACAGAAAGGTATAAGAGATCCCGAGAGACCTCTTTTGGGTGGATTTTTCAAGAAAGAAGTGACTCAGAAATGACTAATCTGACTTAACTAGAATTCTTGGCTGAGCTCACCTTGACACGACATCTTCGTTGCATTCAATCATATCAAAAAAATGCATGTAGAATAGATTTGCATCCATCGGTTCGGACATAATATCCTACACCACGGAAAGAGAAAAATGAGTATGCTCTTTTAGAAAGGGAAGCCACAGCACAGAGCCTGCTCCTTCACCAACCGGTACGACAGCAATTCTCGGAGACCGCACAACCATCAAAACAAAGGACCAAAAGTCTCCGGGCGCTGTTCAAAGAAAATGCCCCGCAAGACATCCCCTCCTCACCACCAAGCTCCTCACAGCCCAAAATTCAATGAACTACGTAAGGTCTGATCTCAACAGGGAGTTGAGTACGTAGGCAACCCTCTCAGGGTGCGACCCCGTCCCAAATAAAAACCCCTCCTCCCTTCGAACCACAATGCCGTTGCCATCACTCTACGAAGAAACCCACCTCAATCGAGAGGATCATCTCAGGGCCATACCGGAGCCATCTCGGGGTTACACCGGAGCCATCTCAGGGGCCATAATCAAAGCCAAACCCATTAACCATCCCAGAGTCGTTGCTCACAAGGGAGCCACAGATCAAACTGGAGCCATCCGATCATACCGGAGCCCTCCGATCATATCGAACCCGAACTCATCAACCATCCCAGAGTCGTTGCTCACAAGGGAGCCACAGATCAAACTGGAGCCATCCGGTCATACCAGAGCCCTCGGATCATATCAAATCCCAACCCATCAGCCATCCCAGAGTCGTTGCTCGCAAAGGAATTACATATCAAGCCGGAGCCATCTCGAACTCTGGAGCCAAAGTCCTACTAGATCCTGAAACAAAAGTCTCGCACGGACAAAGTCAAGGGCGACATCAATAGAAACCGCTCAACCGTCACATCCCATACGGAAGCGACCGGAAAGCATCCCATCCCAAATCAATCCACAATCAAATTCACCCTCGAATCAATCACTCGAAGCAGCGGGTTTCGTACAACCCCACAAAGTATCATAGGCTCGTCATAAGTCCTATGACTAGATGTCAAGAGGTCTAGTTGAGGCTCGTCATAAGTCCTCGTACTTTCAATTGCATTATAGGCTCGTCATAAGTCCTATAGCTAGATGTCAAGAGGTCTAGTTGAGGCTCGTCATAAGTCCTCGTGCACCCAATCCACCTTATTGTTAGTATCATAGGCTCGTCATAAGTCCTATGACTAGATGTCAAGAGGTCTAGTTGAGGCTCGTCATAAGTCCTCGTACTTTCAATTGCATTATAGGCTCGTCATAAGTCCTATAGCTAGATGTCAAGAGGTCTAGTTGAGGCTCGTCATAAGTCCTCGTGCACCCAATCCACCTAATTGTTAGTATCATAGGCTCGTCATAAGTCCTATGACTAGATGTCAAGAGGTCTAGTTGAGGCTCGTCATAAGTCCTCGTACTTTCAATTGCATTATAGGCTCGTCATAAGTCCTATAGCTAGATGTCAAGAGGTCTAGTTGAGGCTCGTCATAAGTCCTCGTGCACCCAATCCACCTAATTGTTAGTATCATAGGCTCGTCATAAGTCCTATGACTAGATGTCAAGAGGTCTAGTTGAGGCTCGTCATGAGTCCTCGTACTTTCAATTGCATTATAGGCTCGTCATAAGTCCTCGTGCATCCCATTATCGCGTAATTTTCCTGTTGCATTCATAATGTTCCCCTCGCAGCCGCATCTTGGTGCGCACATAAAACCACAGTGAGAATTTTTGGCGCCCCGTCAACCTTGATCCAATTCTGCAAGCCTTCTATTGCAGAATTGAATCAAGGGGAGCCATCTGTAGACACCAAAAATTCTCACCCATTTTATTTTAAAACAAAAATTCAAAAATGAACGTGCTTTCAGAAATAAGGCGGTCGTCCCCGTTTTCAACTAAAGGAATTTCTTTTTCCCAACTTTTAAATCTCACATTCCTATGGGAAAGGGATCACGAGCCTTTTAACCCGCTTCATTTTGTGTACATATTTTGTTGCTTTTGTTTTAAAACATTTCACGGCTTTTGTTATTACCTTGTTTTATTTTTCATGTTAGCTCGCGACATGGTTCTTCTTTTATGTTGTCGCTTCAGTCAATGAATTCTGTCTTGGCTCAACTGGTAGAGCACGCGGGTGGGAGGCCGAAGGTACCGAGTTCGATCCAAGGCGCCTGCAAGTTTTGTTTTTCTCCCTGATTTTCTCCTCCTCTTAAGCCAACCGGACCAAGCTTGGCCCAGTTCTGCTTTTGAGCCCGTTTGGCCTGTATTACCCAAATAACACCCATACCCATATAACACTCAGCCCATCAAACATTCTCCACAAAACCCTGCTCCCTCTATTATAAAACTCCCGTCAAACCCTACAGTCACCCACGTTTTCAATCTGCCGGCACTAATCCACATCATTCTCCTGATTCCCATCGTTCTTTTCTCTGCCCGAAGTTTGAATTCAGAGAAA
Organism: Limonium bicolor; assembly: GCA_023374045.1. Lineage (NCBI taxonomy): Eukaryota > Viridiplantae > Streptophyta > Magnoliopsida > Caryophyllales > Plumbaginaceae > Limonium > Limonium bicolor. Next base: position 55,083,316 of record CM041778.1, read on the forward strand.
ACCGATAACAGTCCCGTTGTGCTTTCTTCTTCTCCGGTTCGTCGATCTTCAGTTCGGAAGCGTAAGTAGAACCTTCTCCCAATTCATCTCTTCCTCACCTCCGAATCGGTCTATATCCTCCACTACGTTTTCCCTCTCTGTTTTGTCAAATGAATCTGATCAATGGCGGCCTCAATAAGCACACAGAGTTTCGGTTTTTTTCCGGAAAGTGATTTCCGATGTCAAATACCGACTCTCACGCTTCGAAGCTCGCCTCGTTCTCTTCGTCTCTTCCACATCGTCATGTCCATTTCGTCATGTTTTTTTTTTGAAACTCTAAACGTCGATTCCGAAAAGACTTTGAGCATACGAAGATTTTCTGAACGTAAGTTGCAAACAGGTCGAACTCAATCTCTTTTGTCCGTTTATTGAGCTTCCATCGTTTGGATATATGCGCTCCAAGGAATACCGGAACTCAAAATGAGTTTACGGGTTCGAGAGTGCAGAAATTGCATTATAAGTCTATTTCTGCCCTTCTGGAATATGAGGTGTTCCGCCTCGTGTGAAACTGTTGCCGAAATCTTCATTCTGCATTACTTATCATTCCTGTTCCTTGTTGATATTTGGGTTGCATGTTTCTGGGCGTGTTGGTTGAAAAAGTGCATGAATCGGTGAACGGTTTTTGATAAGAAGGATTCCGTGTTTCTCCTGTTTCACTCTTGAGTGCGTTCCAATCGAACTTCTGTATAGACACTTGGGTTACTCTAAGTTCCCTCTGTCGTATCCCAGGTTGTTGCCCACTACTCCTGCTCTTATGTTTCTTTGTTAACTGACCCCATATCTTTTTTTGAGTTGGTTTTCTATCCAGTTAAGTAATATGCGAATCTGTTCTGGAATTCTCACGAGCTTGCCTAATGAGGTTTGCGCAGACCATATCAACACTCACGGTCATCCTGGTTATCCCTCTCCTTGTAATTCTGAGCTTTTGAGTACTTACCCCACTGAGTACACCCACGGTCTCATGTGACATGTTTGTTCTGATTACCTATTATTGCGGGGGAATGCTTCGTTCCATACTCTAGCACCTCACTATGTCACTCCTTATTGCAGTTTATGATTGGGTACCGATGCGTGAAGTTTATTTTGTGTTAGTTGCTTCACTCATCTCTGCAGGAAGTGTTACATCTCCGTCTGGTATGTGGTCCATGCTGTTATAAGTCTTATATTTTTACTGGCTGAATGTGTTTGAATGGTCGAATCACTTCACATGAGAGGGTTCAGTCACTGGTTAGTCTTTTCTGCTTTCTCTGGATGATGTCTTTCCCGAATGTGAGGCTTGCAATGTTTTAGCATATTTTCAGATGTCTGAGACCAATAATGCAAACGCAAGTAAGATGGTTGAGCTGCAGTCGTTTGTTTGTCCTAGTCAAAATAGGAATTTGTGTTACACTTTGCTAATCTGGGAATGAATCATGATAGTTTCTGTCTCCTGCATTCTAGTTGAAGTTTTTAACCTAATCACCGATGGTAAGGAACATGTTTGCCTTTGATTAATAATCGAATGAGTTAGCACATTTGTTCAGGGCTGATTAGCGCAAGCATTGTGGTTTTTAAACGACAAGCAATGGAAACAAATCAAACTGGCTTGAACTTAGAACGGATGTGTTGTTGTTGGGTTCAGTAATTTTATGTGCTATTTGTTCTTTGCTCTGCAATCAGGATTATGCCTAGTCAGATTTCATAGCCCCATCAGCTTTCTGCATATCGTTAATACCTGCTTTCACTTTGGTTACGTTCTGTTGGTGTTACTTGTCCATTATTTGATTGATCAGATTGTTTACATCCTACCATCACTTAGAAATTTGGACGTTACTGTACTTGCTAAGGAATAATTAAAGATTTTTGGGCCTGCTCTAGGGCTAGCCCAAACCGGTTTAGACCGAAAACCATAGACAGCCCGCTAGGTTACCCGGACTTGCTAGGTTAGCCAGGCCCACATCTTTCTGTGGGTCATTTTAGAAAAGCCCTAGTTTATTCACGGATAAAACCCACATTAAGGTCGTAGTACCCGAGGGTCATAGTACCCGTTGTGGGGGAACATCCTTCCTGGTGATAAGTTTTCCAAATCATCTTAAGTCAGATTAAAACTCAAATCAAGATTCCATTCAAAAATCATTTTCCTGGATAAAAAAAGAAGAGACCAAACCGTTATAGGACAATCCATTCAATCAGTCGAGAAGCCCAAGTGTGTCCTGATTTCAGTCCAAGTCATTCGTGGCCCTTTAATTCATTTGGTCCATTTAGTCAGCAAGCCCAAAACCATCTTGATCAGATCCCTAGAACGACCCATGACCCAATCAAAGCCCAAAACCATCTTGGCCCAAAGCCCAAACCATCTTGACCCAAGTCCAACTCGGCCCAACATCACCAACCTGGCCCAAACAAGTTCACAACGGCCCAAGCCCAAGCTTGACCCAAACCCAAGCCTAAATTCGGCCATACTCACATGGCCCATACCCCGAAGCCTAAGGCCCAAACCGAAGACCAAGGCCCCAAACCGAAGCCCTAGGTCCATCAAAACCTGGCCCACTACCCAATTCGACCCGGCCCACTACTGTCAAAACCTCATAACCAAATCGCCCAATAAGTTCACAATCGGCCCAACCCAAGGCCCAAGTTCAAACCGAGGCCCAAAGCCCGAACCCGAAGCCCAAGGCCCAAACCCAAAAACCCAGCCAACCACTCCTCTCGGCCCAAAGCCCAAGTCCAACCCACCACTTCTCGGCCCAAAAGCCCAAGTCCAGCCCACCACTCCTCTCGGCCCAAAAGCCCAAGTCAGCCCACCACTTCTCTCGGCCCAAAAGCCCGAATCCAGCCTACCACTCCTCTCGGCCCAAAAGCCCAAGTCCAGCCACCACTCCTCTCGGCCCAAAGCCCAAGTCCAGCCCACCACTTCTCTCGGCCAAAAGCCCAAATCCATCCTACCACTCCTCTCGGCCCAAAAGCCCAAATCCAGCCCACCACTCCTCTCGGCCCAAAAGCCCAAGTCCAGCCCACCACTCTCGGCCCAAAAGCCCAAGTCCAGCCCACACTCCTCTCGGCCCAAAAGCCCAAGTCCAGCCCACACTCCTCTCGGCCCAAAAGCCCAAGTCCAGCCCACCACTCCTCTCGGCCCAAAAGCCCAAGTCCAGCCCACCACTCCTCTCGGCCCAAAAGCCCAAGTCCAGCCCACCACTCCTCTCGGCCCAAAAGCCCAAGTCCAGCCCACCACTTCTCTCGGCCCAAAAGCCCAAAGTCCAACCCACCACTTCTCTCGGCCCAAAAGCCCAAGTCCAGCCCACCACTCCTCTCGGCCCAAAAGCCCAAGTCCAGCCCACCACTTCTCTCGGCCCAAAAGCCCGAATCCAGCCTACCACTCCTCTCGGCCCAAAAGCCCAAGTCCAGCCCACCACTCCTCTCGGCCCAAAAGCCAAGTCCAGCCCACCACTTCTCTCGGCCCAAAAGCCCAAATCCAGCCTACCACTCCTCTCGGCCCAAAAGCCCAAATCCAGCCCACCACTCTCTCGGCCCAAAAGCCCAAGTCCAGCCCACCACTCCTCTCGGCCCAAAAGCCCAAGTCCAGCCCACCACTCCTCTCGGCCCAAAAGCCCAAGTCCAGCCCACCACTCCTCTCGGCCCAAAAGCCCAAGTCCAGCCCACCACTCCTCTCGGCCCAAAAGCCCAAGTCCAGCCCACCACTCCTCTCGGCCCAAAAGCCCAAGTCCAGCCCACCACTCCTCTCGGCCCAAAAGCCCAAGTCCAGCCCACCACTCCTCTCGGCCCAAAAGCCCAAGTCCAGCCCACCACTCCTCTCGGCCCAAAAGCCCAAGTCCATCCCACCATCCTCTCGGCCCAAAAGCCCAAGTCCAGCCCACCACTTCTCTCGGCCCAAAAGCCCAAGTCCAGCCCACCACTCCTCTCGGCCCAAAAGCCCAAGTCCAACCCACCACTTCTCTCGGCCCAAAAGCCCAAATCCAGCCCACCACTCCTCTCGGCCCAAAAGCCCAAGTCCAGCCCACCACTCCTCTCGGCCCAAAAGCCCAAGTCCAGCCCACCACTTCTCTCGGCCCAAAAGCCCAAATCCAGCCTACCACTCCTCTCGGCCCAAAAGCCCAAGTCCAGCCCACCACTCCTCTCGGCCCAAAGCCCAAAACCATCTTGGCCCAAAACCCAAGGCCCAAAACCCAAGGCCCAAACCCGAAGCCCAAAACCGAAGCCCAAACCCAAGACCCAAAACCCGAAGCTCAAACCCAAGACCCAAAACCCAAAAGCCCAAGCCCATGGCCCAAATCAAGAAAGCCCACCACCCAAAGCCCAAACCATAAGAGACCCATGTCTCAAATCAGGCCCAAGTCCACAAAGCCTAAGTCCACAAAAATCAAGTTAAGTCCTCAAGAATCAAACCTTGAACCAAAGGTTGATCTTTGACCTAAAAATTGACCGAATGTTGACTTTAACCAGAAAGTCATTTACCTTGACCAAAACCTTGACCCAATCATTGATCAAACCCTAACATTGACCTGGTCTATCTTCCAATACAAGTCAAATCAAATCAATTCCAACACATTTTTCAAGCCCGATCCCTTTCGATTCACTTTCAACTTGTAAATTCCTTTCAAAATCCAAAAACAAAAAAAGAGTCTCAAAATCATCATTTTATTCAAGTTTCATCAAGTTTTCAAAGAAACCATTTTGTGGAATTTAAAAAGGAAAAAATCTTCTCACATCACAGAAACTCTTCTCTATTGCAGAAAGTTCTTCTCGCATATACAGAAAGTTTTCTCCTAAAAACATTTCTCAAAATCAGTGTTTCTTCGTTAAGATTTCCGAACAGCTTTCAAAGTTTTCTAACTGAATTTTCAGATCCAAATAAACCGTTTTCGGGGAGCAAGTAATGTCTAACCCCTTTAAAAAATTTCCTCCATGGTTAGGACATCACTTGTCTTCCTTCCCAAAAATAAAAATCCGAGGCGGGGCACTGGGGTCATAACCTCCCTTGTCGCAGTCTGGATCTCTTTGGGCGGGGCATTAGGGTGACAAACCTCCCCTAATTGCAGCCTAGATTTTTACAAGGGGGGTGCTAGGGAAGTAACGACCTTCCTAGTTGCAGCCGGGATTTTAGAATCGTCTAACTCCCTTCCGCTCGATTTCAATGTTTTCGGATTTTAATGTTTTAAAACCCGGGAGTTAGAGACGTTATTAGGGTTCGACCGAGAACATCTCATTCATGTGTTTCTCTCTGAATCCTATTTTTCGACATAAATTCATTGCCCCATCTTTCGAGCCTCGGCACTTACCATTAATTAAGTGTCGTGTTCGAGGGGGTACATAGGGTAATCCCTTGGGATTATCCGCCCTTTTTACAACAAAAAATGATTTTTCAGTTTTAAAGACTTTAAGAGAGACAATTCTGGGTACCCCAATCCAACACTTCCATTTGAGCTCTAGGACCCATAAACACTTCTCAACCCTCCTCTGAACCAACTCTGAGTCACTTAGGACTTCCAATTCTTGAAAACTCCCAAAAAACCTGAAACATCTTCAAAACCTGAATACTTGCAAATTAAAAATCCTTTCCCACACTCAATCATATTCAAAATCCAAATATCCTCTTCCACCCCGACCATCCGTAAAACCCGAATTGCACCTCGACACATTCAACTTCCCAAAAATGCCTCAAAAACCCGACCATTTCAAAACCGAACTTCGCAAACACAAAAAACTCCTCAAATCATCCGAATGGTCCAAATACCCTTTGACTCCACCAAAAATGACCAAGATGCCCTTTCACTCCTCAAACCCCCCATCATCCTCTTAATCCCGTGAGGGCCCAAAATGATCTCAAATCTCTCAGAACAATTAAAACCTCTCAAAGGCACTTCAACCAGACCAACTCCAAGACCAGCCTATTCTTCAACTCTTCGAAATCATCCTCACTCCTCTTTCGATCCTATCCTTTGGCTTTAACTGAATCTCTCTAACAAGGTTTTGAAAGGTCGCAATCCCGACAATTGGAGACCGAGGTTTCCTCGGGCACCAATCCGAAGTCGTGGTCGTTGCCACTTCTAAGGGGTGTAACCCAGTGCGAACCCACACAGAATCTTTGGTATGACCAGATAAGTCCAATCCATTTGCAAATCTCAGAGTCAATTAACGGTTCTTAGAACCTTCCTCCTTCCTTCCTAGTTATCATAGGTCAAACTAGGTGGCGACTCTAGTCAATTCCGCCTTATAGAGGCATAAGTCCGCGTGGAGCCCATTGAGAGCGGGTGTAGTGCACACCTGCACTCCCCTTAAGCTTTCTGGGAAAGACGGACGATGTAGTAGGTATTTGAGGGATGCCATAAGTAACGGGTTTTCACCCTCCACAGATTGGCATTTTCTAGGATCTATGCTTTTTAGTCAGAACCATTTAGATAGACCCCCCCTCATACCGAAAAATCACCCTCCACAGGCAGGACGCAACACAAATGAAGCAATATGTCCGTGGAAATATGGACGGACAAGAAACAATTAACGTTGTGTGTTGTCCGTGGATAAAAGGGCGGACAACACTGATTATGCGCCAATTATGTCCGTGGAAATAAGACCGGACAACAGATATACCTGCAACTACACCGACGTCTTCTCCAATTTTCTTCGGGGCCTGCAAACATATTTATCTACTCCTTCAGCAATATCAGGCGCCTGCCTTAAAATCCTCACGCGTAGTCAGTTCTGTCTCCTCTCCAGCTCTATCTTTTTCTTCCTCTTCTTCTTCGTCTCCTCTATATAAACCCACTGCTACTTCATTAAAAATTACAGACGCTCGTACACAAAACTCAACTCTCTGAAACACTCACGTTCACTTCCAAATTACACTTCCTCCACAGAATTCCATTCTCCTCCATACAGTCCGTGCGAATGCAGAGAGTTCTTTCTTTTCTTTAACTATACTTTGTTTTAATGGCTGTCGAGCTTACGACGTCTGTTTGTATAATTATGTGTGAGTAATAATCTTAGCCTCCCGGCTTGGGAAGCAAGCCTATTTTATTAAATCATGTTACGTAGACTTTCTAATATAATCTGTTCAAGCAATATTTTGATTCTCCTCCTTAATGCGCTTTAATCTTTAGGCCAATTATTAAAGTGATATTTGTAGTTTCTTGTTAAAATGCAGTGCTGAGACAAGATTCTAGACAAGAGAAGTCAAAACAGGTTAACGACTAGAAGCGAGTTCTCGCCTATAGGTTAACTAGTCTCCAATAGGAATTATTAATAATGCAATTAATTTATTAATAACTTGAGCAAGGTTTGCGCTTGTTGTTTAAATTAATCAGGGTTTATTAGACAGGGAATGGTCAGTAAACTAATTAAGATTCCTGAGTTTATTGCTAAAGTGGGAAAGTTTATAGTAATATAATTGGATAAAATAGGTGAGCAGAACAACCCGGGGTGCTTTCTTTAAAAACAAAAGAGTTTTATAACTGCTTTTATTATTGTTTTGATTAACTGTTCTTTTTACTGTTTTATTTACGTTAAGTGTTAAACCACAATCTCCCTAAAAAAGTGATAAGTTTCTGTTCAACAGTCTAATTAGAATTCTCAGTTAATTTACACTATCAGTTAAACCACAGCAAGGTCCCCAAGAGTTCGACGCCCCACAATTCCACTATTCCGCAAAACGATAGGTACACTGCCTAAGTGGTAGAAGTAGTCACATATTTCTCCAACAAGTTTTTGGCGCCGTTGTCGAGGACCTCCGACACGGTTAATTGATAGTTTTTAATTTTATTGAGTTTTCTGTTTAGCTTTTGTTGTTCTTTAATTTTTATTTCTATTATTTTTGTTGTTACTTAACATTCTAACATTTATTTTCAGCAATCTAACATTTAAATTCAGCAATCTAACATTTAAATTCAGCAATCTAACATTTAAATTTCAGTAATTTAACTCCTAACATTTACTTTCTGTCAACTAATTACTGACATTTAATTTTCTGTCATTTAAATTCTGTCAACTAACTCCTAACATTTAAATTTCTGTCATTTAATTTTCAGTCATTTAAATTCTGTAATCTAATTACTAACATTTAAATTTCCAGCATTTAAATTCTGTCATTTAAATTTCAGCAATCTGACTTCTAACTTTTAAATTTGATAAGTGTGAAATTTATATAGTTTTATAGGTGCTTGGTCATTATTTTACGTAACTTTTTACGCACCTTCTCACACTTATCCTATGTTTTTTTTGTAACTCTTACTTTAGATAGGAACTATATCCAATTTATATGATAAAATCAGGAAATGATGACAGAAATGCATAGTTTGCCTCACGAGCTTTCCAACGCAACAAACGGCGAGTCAAACGGACTTATAACAAAGAATCGGGAGCCGGTTGAAGATTGCAGTACATCAGTATATATATATATATATTCTCGCATGACAACCGCCCCCTGTACATCACCATAACTGGCGGACGAGACACAACGAACCGCCTGGCGGTCAGGGAGGCGGACAAGACACATACGACCGCCTCATATGGCGAGTTCTCACAGGCGGACAAGAGACATACGACCGCCTCATAAGTGGCGGACACACACAGAGGCTTCCGCCTGATTAAGTGGCGGACAAGAGAGGCAGGACCGCTTGTTAACTGGCGGTTCTCAAGAGGCAGACAAGCGCACGCCAGAATAGGATTTCAACACCGAACAGTTTTCTTCTCCGTTCGCGTGCGCCGCATTCGAACTGCTACTTCATTAATTGCTAACGTCGCCCACCTTAATTTCTGCACGCGTGACTAGCTCTGCAATCAATTGCTCTGCCCCCGATGAAATCTCTGACTCAAATCTTCACCGATCTGCACCAACTCCACCGCCTCTACTCGCTAGCTCACTATCCCTGTCACTTCTCTTCCTTGTCTGTTTCCCATGTCCTCCGCCTATATAAACCCACGCTCTGCAAGCTAAAAAATCATCGAGTCATTCACCCACGATCCAGTCATCGACGAATCCACCACTTCACCCATCTTCTCCATAATTCACTCGACACCACTACCATTTTATTTCTTTCCCCGTAAACATCACCACACGTATTCACTCACACACTCACAAATTCACTTACGTACACATCCATTTACAATTCACAAATCATTCGACCACCACCACAAAACTCACGCCCCACCATTCTCCATATATTATCATCTGCCTCAATTCTATTCCGGCTGTCAGAATAACGGAGCAGGAGTCAGCGAACAGATGATTTCTTTTACTCTTACCTCTGCTCATTTATTTAACATGTCCGGTTAGATTATTATACTCTGGGAGATGGTTATTATTAGTTTGTTTTAATTGTGCACTTTATTTTACCGGTTTAAATTAATTATAATTTGATACAATTAATGTTATTCTCGCATTTTAATAAATTACATGAGTTTATTAAATTGCTTTACGAAATCTATTTTGATCAGATCCGTGATAAATAGATAGGTCATTAATTGTTATGTCTGTGGAAAAATTTATTCTGATTGAATAAATCTAGTATTTCAGATGCAAAATTATATTCCTTTTAACTAGCCGTTTACATGTGTTTTGCCTGAGTTTAGATCAAACCTTGCATGTTCTGGTAAACGAGGTCATTAGAATTTAGGATTTAAATCTAAAGACTATAAAAGGAATTTTGCCAAATTATTCTTAATTAAACCGGTAGAATAGCATAATTAATCAAACGAGTAAAACCTGAACCCAGAGTCCGTTCTTCCATATTCACAACCACTTTTAATATTCTGTTATTTTAATTATTAGCTGTTATTTAAATTCTTGTTTTTTATTATAATTCACAGTTTAGAACAAAACAAAATTCCCCCTCAATTTATAACCTTTGCTAAGTCTAGATAATTATCACATAGTCCCACGGTTCGATACCTGGTTCCCATAAACTCTACTACAATAACCAGGATTTTTGCAACCTGACGGTTTTCTTTTATTTATTCTCTAAGATTATTTCTTGGTATTTAATAGGTCAAATTTATCGTTTGCAAATTGGCGCCGTTGCCGGGGACTAGATCCTGTCTAGTCCTTAGCTTGGGTTATTAATTATATTATCTATCTATTTTTTTATTTTCTAATTATTTTTCTATTTCTATCTATTTTATTTCATTTTACTCTGCTTGCAAACTTTTGTGGAATTTTTTTCTTTTGCAGACTTAATGGTGTACACCGTTCTTGGTCAGACACTCATCTCGACTGGGATAGAATCCTTGACCCGGAAATCGAACGTACCGCTCAGCTAGCCAGACGCCAACAGAGGTTCCAAAGAGAAATACAAATGGCAACTCCTACAAACGGTAGCCAAGCAATGAAGCAATTTAGCAGACCAGCAGCCATTCCAAGAAGAAGCCCAGTAGCTCTTCCTACGCTACCACCTGAATTAATGAAGGAATGGAAGGATCTGAAGCCATCACATCAGAACAAGGTCATACGAGAGATGCCCTCAGGCACATTTGACGGTTCCAACCCCAACGACGCCCTAGATCACGTAAACCGATTTCTAATAAAATTGGGTGCTCAGATAGTCTCCTGGAGTATGCTAGAATGAGTTTATTTCCTAGCAGCCTCACCGGTGAAGCAATGAAATGGTTCTACTGTCTTCCCTCTGGTATTATCACTAGTTGGGAGGAGATGACAACCAGGTTCTATGAAAAATATTATCCTATTTCTAGAACTAGGAATTTGGTTGCTGCTTTACTTGCTTTTAAACAGGGAGGTGCTGAGACTATCTGTGAAGCATGGGATCGTTTTAAAGAATGCTGCTCCGACAGTGTCCTCATCACGGACAAGATCTCACGTGTATTGCTATGACATTCTTTAATGGTTGCAGCATATACATCAAGCCGAAGTTAGATCAGCTTTGGGAGGAAACATCCTCAACCGATCCGGCAATGATTTCATGGCGGCCATGGAGACGTACATAGAAGTTCGTCAGTGGGGCACCGAAGGTGGCAGAACTATGACTATGGGTGCCAAAGGTGCAAGAAATATAGATCCTTGGATGGAGCAGATGGCAGAGTCACAAGCTCAACAATCCACACTGGTAAGCTCACTAGTGAAAAGATTTGACGATTTTCTAATTAATGGTCAGCCTTCTCAGCAGGTAAAGAGGATAGCTTCTTCATCCTCATCTGAGCCTCTGTGCTCTCATTGTGGTGGTGACCACTCGTTTGAAGTATGCCCTTATCTGGAGGAGATACGGATCGCTGAAGAAGCCAACTTTGTAGGACAAGGGAATTACCAACAGCCCTGGAACCGAAATCAACATCCAATCTCAGGTATGGTAATCCCAACAATGCTTAAATTCGAATCTTTTACAAAGTAATGTGCAGGGACCCCCAGGCTTCTCTAGGCAACCATACAACAAGCCGTCCTCAGATGCAGATGGGACAGGGCCAGAATCTACCAGCCACCTGCCAATCAGCTCTGATGAAAAGATGGAAGCTCCAAGATATAATTACTTCCATGGCTACCAACCAGAAGGAACAACAAACTCTCAACCAATCCTGATGGATAGCCAAAAATCTAGCAGCAGATAAACCAGCTACTTACCAACCAGCATCAAAGGCAGCCGGGCTCATTTCCATCTCAACCTCAGCAGAATCCGAGAGAGACGGCCAAGGCCTTAAGGATCTGCAACTGTGGTACATCCTCGAAATCCAACCTGAGGATGAGCTCAGTGCAGCCGTGACATTAAGAAGTGGCAAGCAGCTGGGAATAATCAAGAGCAAGTGACTGCACAACAAACCGGTGAAAAGATCACCCATTCTAATAATCATCAGAGCCTTCGGTCCCACCAGTGGTAGTTTCTGAGGAGATACAGGCTCCAATCAATTCTTCTCCTCTCTCTCATCTTCTATTCAAATTGATGTACCTTCTTCTACTCCTAAGCGAATAGAACTTCCATTTCCAAATAGGATGAAAAAGAAGTGTTTAGATGAGCAGTTCAATAAATTCTTATATTCAAGAAACTGACTATCGATATACCTTTAATTGATGCTTCAGGAGATGCCTAACTATGCAAAATTTTTGAAGGATCTCGTGACGAAAGAGAAAAACAGGACAAGGAGACTGTCCACCTTACAGAGGTGCTCTACGGCGTTACTTCGAGCACTTCCCCCAAAACAGAAGGATCCGGGCACTCCTATTGTTCCCTGCTTTATCGGAGATATAGATTGTGGAAGTGGCCTGTGTGACCTGGGTGCAAGCATCAACATCATGCCATATGCAACCTTCTTGAAGGTAAAAGGAGGAGAGCTTCACCCTCCCTTTTAAACTCCAGCTGGCCGACAGATCCGAGATAAAACCGATGGGAATTGTGCGAGATCTTGTAGTGGGAGTTGACCGCTTCATCTTTCCTGCGGATTTTGTTGTTTTAGACATAGATGATGATGTGGAGTCCCACTCATTTTGGGTCGTCCTTTTCTAGTACTGCCAAGGCGGTCATTGACGTGCATGATGGCAGAATCACCTTGAGGTACGGAAATGAGAAGATAGAGTTTGATATGAAAAAGATGATGAAGTTAAGTTCTACTTCAGCTCATTCAGTTATGTCGGTAAGTATGCAAGATGAGGATGGCGAGGTATGTGAACTTTCTACTGATGATGAGATTTATTCTATACTTTCTTCTACTTTTTCAGATTTTGAACCTTTAGAACATGTTCTTATATCTTCTGTTGAGGATAAAACTCTTAATATGGATGTTAATACAGCTCTAGCACATGTAGAGAGAGGAAAACCAGGTTTTCAAGCCTATCGCCCTCCTTTGGAGAGACTTGATAAAGAAATCCAAAGACCTGTTCCTTCTATAGAGCAACCTCCAGTACTTGAGCTTAAGGAGCTCCCCTCTAATCTCAAGTACTGCTTTTTAGCTAATGATAATTATTTGCCTGTCATTGTTTCATCTTCTTTGACTTCTGGGCAAGAAAGCAGGTTACTGGAGGTTCTGAGAAGACATAAGAGAGCCATCGGATGGACTCTAGCTGATATCAAAGGCATCAACCCGGCCTTCTGTACACATCGTATCTATATGGAGGAAGACTACAAACCTGTCAGACAACCCCAGCGTCGGCTCAACCCTAACATGAAGGAAGTTGTCAAGACAGAGGTGTTGAAGCTTCTGGACGCTGGGATCATTTACCCTATATCGGACAGCACATGGGTAAGTCCTATACAGGTAGTTCCTAAGAAAGGAGGTTTTGAAGCTGTTATAAACGACAAAGGTGAGTCCATTCCCCAACGAAAGATCACTGGATGGCGTATGTGTATAGATTATAGGCGTTTAAATTCAGCCACCAGGAAAGATCATTTCCCACTCCCTTTATTGATCAAATGCTCGAGAGATTGGCTGGGAAGGAATATTACTGTTTTTTGATGGTTTTTCAGGGTACTTTCAAATTCCTATTGCACCTGAGGACCAGGACAAGACTACCTTTACTTGTCCATTTGGTACCTTTGCATACAAAAGAATGCCCTTTGGTTTATGCAATGCCCCTGCCACTTTCCAGCGATGCATGCAGGCCATCTTTGCAGACTTCATTGAGCAGAGTATAGAGGTATTTATGGACGATTTTTCTGTCTATGGCTCTGATTTTGATGTTTGTCTAGCACAGCTTGATCTTATCCTTGGACGGTGCGAAGAGACCAACCTAGTTCTCAACTGGGAGAAATGCCATTTTATGGTAAAGGATGGGATAGTGCTCGGCCACAAGGTGTCTGCTAAAGGGATTGAGGTTGACAAAGCAAAAGTCGAAGTGATAGAGAAGCTACCAGCTCCCACTTGTGTAAAGGAAGTAAGATCGTTTCTTGGGCATGCTGGTTTCTATCGAAGGTTTATTCAAGACTTCTCTAAAATTGCTAAACCTTTGACTGATCTGCTAATGAAAGATGTTTCATTTATATTTTCTGAAGATTGTATTTCTGCTTTTAATTTAATTAAGCAAAAATTGGTAGCTGCCCCTATCGTTGTTTCTCCTGACTGGTCATCGCCATTTGAAATAATGTGTGATGCTAGTGACTTTGCAGTAGGTGCAGCCCTGTGCCAAAAGAAAGATAAGGTGTTAAGAGTTATTGCTTATGCCAGCAAAACTCTAGATGATGCCCAGAGAAACTACACAACAACTGAGAAAGAGCTCCTGGCAGTGGTCTTCTCCTTAGATAGATTTCGATCATATTTATGGGGAAGTAAAGTGATTATCCACACTGACCACTCTGCTCTTAAATATTTGTTTGCCAAGAAAGAGGCCAAGCCTCGCTTGCTACGTTGGATTCTTCTTTTACAGGAATTCGATATAGAAGTGAGGGACAAGAGTGGTAAACTGAATGTTGTTGCTGACCATCTCTCTAGGATGGTAACTCCTGACGACGGTATTCCTATTAATGAATTTTTTCCCGATGAAGCCGTCTTCAGTTTGAAAAAGGTGCAAGAGCCATGGTATGCTGATATGGCTAATTTTCTTGTTTCTGGAGTTGTACCTCATGATTTATCATATGCTCAGAAAAAGAAATTCCTTTCTGACTCACGCCATTATATCTGGGAAGACCCTCACTTGTTTCGAGTGTGTGCAGATAGCTTAATTCGCAGGTGTCTCCCTGATGATGAGGTACCCAGTGTTCTGGAATTTTGTCACTCCAGAGAAGCTGGAGGCCATCATGGATCCCATCGGACGGCGGCCAAGGTTTTGGAGTCCGGATTTTATTGGCCCACACTCCATAAAGACTGCCAAACCTTTGTGGCTAGTTGTGATAGCTGTCAGCGCATGGGAAATACTTCAAGGCGACATGAGATGCCTCAGCAAAGCATTTTGGAAGTCGAACTTTTTGACTGTTGGGGTATCGATTTTATGGGGCCATTTCCCTCTTCACAAGGTTATCAATACATTCTGGTGGCAGTGGACTACGTGTCCAAGTGGGTTGAAGCCATACCATGCCAAAATGCTGATTCAAAGACCGTGATCAAGTTTATCAAAAAGCACATCTTCACTCGCTTCGGAGTCCCACGAGCAATTATCAGTGATGGGGGATCACATTTTTGCAACCGTTCATTCGATGCCTTGCTGGCTAAATACGGAGTACGTCATAAGGTTGCACTACCATATCACCCACAAACAAATGGACAAGCTGAAGTATCCAATCGAGAGTTGAAGTGGATTCTCCAGAAGACAGTAAACTCTTCAAGAAAGGACTGGTCTCTACGGTTAGATGATGCTCTCTGGGCCTACAGGACAGCATTCAAGACACCCATCGGGATGTCTCCTTTTAGGCTGGTATATGGGAAATCTTGCCATCTACCTGTTGAGTTGGAGCATAAGGCATACTGGGCACTTAAAGCCCTGAACTTTGACATACTTGCTGCTGGTGAGAAACGCAAATTTCAGCTTTCAGAGCTTGAAGAACTAAGAGATAAAGCTTACAACAGTGCTCGAATCTACATGGAACGCACCAAGAAACTCCACGATCAAATGATCCAGAAACGTGACTTCAAAGTTGGAGATTGGGTGCTCCTCTACAATTCTAGATTGAAGATCTTTCCAGGAAAGCTTAAATCTCATTGGGCAGGACCATTTAAGGTGATAGGGGTTACTTCATTTGGAGCCTACGAACTGGAAAACAAGAAGGGTGAAACCTTCAAAGTTAATGGGGCCCGTCTGAAAAGGTATACTTGTCCTGCTGATGTTTCTACTAACTTGCTTGGAGTTTCTTTTGTCCAGGTACAGCAGGATCTTTCTTCCCCTGTTTCAGAGTCGGCGCCACCTAAAAAGAGGTCTCTCCCATGGCGGTTAAAACATAAGTTCCGAAAGCTACGCAACTTAGTTCTAGGAAGTTGTGGGACCCCTTCCCACTCCTCTTCCTCTTTCTCCTAATCGGACTGCCGAGTCTAGCTTGAGACTATAAAACAGAGCAGCTTGGTGGGAGGCAACCCACCACTTATTTTCAATTTACAGGAAGAATTCTCTATCTTATTCCTTGAACTTACATTCACTTTCAAGTTTTCTGTGTGTTTCAATACTATGTCTATTATTATAAAAAAAAAATTTATTAGTCTATTTTCTTATTTTCCTACATTAAGGAGTGGCAGCGCATGAGGCAGTAATAACTTGAGTTCTTCTGGCTGTATAGAATCTTCTTTACAGGAAAATTTTACGCGATTCTACAGCTGAACTCAAGTGTGGGGTGGACCGTGCCACACACCGTGACCGGACTCTGGGGAGTATTCTAAATCCTTTTCACTCTTTACTGTTACACATACTCCCCTCTGCACTACTATATGTCTTACTTTTGGTTCCCGTTGGATTGCTTGCACAAATTTAATACTTCCACAGCAATGAGGACATTGCTTCACTCTAAGTGTGGGGTGGGGTAACCTCCTTCGTAGCCTATCTTTTGTGTATCTTTGAGCTCTTTTCTCTTGCATTTGTTTGACTCCTGCTGTGTTGCTCGACTTGGAAGGAAGCCATAGAGGAAGTATAATTGGTTAGCTGATCTTGGGGTGCAAAATTTTTAAATTTTTCTGGTTTTAACTGATTAAAAGGAAGTCTATGTTCTGTGAATACTATAATGATTGAGAATACTCACCATCTGAACCCTGTTTTTAGCCTTGGGCCTTGGAATGTCTGGATTGAAATGGTTGGAAAAAGAACAAGGCAAGGTACTCCGCTGATCCTAAGCATGCTTAATTTTTATTCTGATCCAAAGTCAGGCCTCGTCCACTTGGTTATTAAGTCCTTTGGGGTGCCTCATCACCTAGCTACCTAAGGTCCTTGTGATCTGGGATAGTTGACCCAAAGCCGTTACATGGGTGGAGAGAAAAGTCTGTGGTGAAAGAACTTAAAAGCGCTTAAATTGAAAAATGTGCAATCATTGTGCTAAATGAAATATAATCCTCTCTATGGATCAGAGTATGTGGCATTGAAAGGTATGATGGAATAAGATCTTACTTCATGCCCCTTGTCGTTCTAACGGTTTGAGAATGTAAAGGTGGATTGGCTCATTGCTAAAGGCGAGGTTCTTATGGTTTTGTTTCTCTATTATTAGCTTTGAATGACTTCTTGTTTTATAGAAAAAAAATGCCCCTGTATTGGTAAAACTAGTAATCTTTCTTCTGTGTCCTTCCTTTTGAGTTGAGTTTCATTCGCTTGACTTGAACTCGTGTTTGAGAGTTTTGCTTGAGGACAAGCAAAGAGCTAAGTGTGGGGTGATTTGATAAGTGTGAAATTTATATAGTTTTATAGGTGCTTGGTCATTATTTTACGTAACTTTTTACGCACCTTCTCACACTTATCCTATGTTTTTTTTGTAACTCTTACTTTAGATAGGAACTAATTCCAATTTATATGATAAAATCAGAAAATGATGACAGAAATGCATAGTTCGCCTCACGAGCTTTCCAACGCAACAAACGGCGAGTCAAACGGACTTATAACAAAGAATCGGGAGCCGGTTGAAGATTGCAGTACATCAGTATATATATATATATATATATATATATTCTCGCATGACAACCGCCCCCTGTACATCACCATAACTGGCGGACGAGACACAATGAACCGCCTGGCGGTCAGGGAGGCGGACAAGACACATACGACCGCCTCATATGGCGAGTTCTCACAGGCGGACAAGAGACATACGACCGCCTCATAAGTGGCGGACACACACAGAGGCTTCCGCCTGATTAAGTGGCGGACAAGAGAGGCAGGACCGCTTGTTAACTGGCGGTTCTCAAGAGGCGGACAAGCGCACGCCAGAACAGGATTTCAACACCGAACAGTTTTCTTCTCCGTTCGCGTGCGCCGCATTCGAACTGCTACTTCATTAATTGCTAACGTCGCCCACCTTAATTTCTGCACGCGTGACTAGCTCTGCAATCAATTGATCTGCCCCCGATGAAATCTCTGACTCAAATCTTCACCGATCTGCACCAACTCCACCGCCTCTACTCGCTAGCTCACTATCCCTGTCACTTCTCTTCCTTGTCTGTTTCCCATGTCCTCCGCCTATATAAACCCACGCTCTGCAAGCTAAAAAATCATCGAGTCATTCACCCACGATCCAGTCATCGACGAATCCACCACTTCATCCATCTTCTCCATAATTCACTCGACACAACTACCATTTTATTTTCTTTCCCCCGTAAACATCACCACACGTATTCACTCACACACTCACAAATTCATTCTCCAAATTCACTTACGTACACATCCATTTACAATTCACAAATCATTCGACCACCACCACAAAACTCACGCCCCACCATTCTCCATATATTATCATCTGCCTCAATTCTATTCCGGGCTGTCAGAATAACGGAGCAGGAGTCAGCGAACAGATGATTTTTTTTACTCTTACCTCTGCTCATTTATTTAACATGTCCGGTTAGATTAATTATACTCTGGGAGATGGTTATTATTAGTTTGTTTTAATTGTGCATTTTATTTTACCGGTTTAAATTAATTATAACTTGATACAATTAATGTTATTCTCTCGCATTTTAATAAATTACATGAGTTTATTGAATTGCTTACGAAATCTATTTTGATCAGATCCGTGATAAATAGATAGGTCACATTAATTGTTATGTCTGTGGAAAAATTTACTCTGATTGAATAAATCTAGTATTTCAGATGCAAAATTATATTCCTTTTAACTAGCCGTTTACATGTGTTTTGCCTGAGTTTAGATCAAACCTTGCATGTTCTGGTAAACGAGGTCATTAGAATTTAGGATTTAAATCTGAAGACTATAAAAGGAATTTTGCCAAATTATTCTTGATTAAACCGGTAGAATAGCACAATTAATCAAACGAGTAAAACCTGAACCCAGAGTCCGTTCTTCCATATTCACAACCACTTTTAATATTCTGTTATTTTAATTATTAGCTGTTATTTAAATTCTTGTTGTCTTATTATAATTCACAGTTTAGAACAAAACAAAATTCCCCCTCAATTTATAACCTTTGCTAAGTCTAGATAATTATCACATAGTCCCACGGTTCGATACCTGGTTCCCATAAACTCTACTACAATAACCAGGATTTTTGCAACCTGACGGTTTTCTGATTTATTATTCTCTAAGATTATTTCTTGGTATTTAATAGGTCAAATTTATCGTTTGCAAAATTTCCAGTACACTAATTTCTAACATTTAATTTCAGTTCTTTAAATTCCCCTGTCATTTAATTTTCTGTTCTTTAAATTCCTGTGTCATTTAATTTTCCTCGTCATTTAATTTTCAGTTAGTTAAATTCCAGCAATTTAATTTTCTTTAGTTTATCTTAACCTCTTAATTATCGCTTTTGTCTTCTTTAGCTGTTTTCTATTTTTCGAACTGCATTGTATTTCTATATATGCGTCGAACTCGATCTGCAGGTAGTCCTCAAAACAATCTTGAACCTGAGATTGAAAGACTACTCCACAGAGAAAGACGACAACAGCGTATTGAGATGGCAACTTGACAAACTCTCTGCGAGTACCAGCAACCGTCAGTTGAAGGGAGGCCTTCTGCTATTGTCCTTCCTCAAGTTTCACAGGCTGAACTGGATGCTTGGCAATTCAAAACAAGTTTTATCACCACACGTTACCACCAAGGCCAATACAGCGGGCTAGATTCAGATGATGCTCCACACCATATCTCTGCATTCCTTGATTTTTGTAACACTTTTAATAAAGCAGGAAATCTAAACGAGCGTATCCGTCTGCAATTGTTCCCCTATTCTTTAAAAGATGGCGCCTCCAGGTGGCTGAGAAGTTTACAACCCAGCAGTATCCACAGTTGGGCCGAATTAGCAAACAAATTTCTAGCAAAATACTATCCCCCATCCAAAACAAGAGAAAAAATTGCTGAGATCACAAACTTCTGTCAAGAACCAGGCGAGTCTCTTTATGATTCATGGGATAGATTCAAAGAATTACAGATATTATGCCCACATCACGGTATGAGTAGCCAGGAACTTGTTTTATCATTCTTTAGAGGTTTAAATGATTCTAACAAATTGTTGCTAAGTTCCTCGTCTGGAGGAAATTTTATGAAAATGACCGGAGAAGAAGCAGTTGAACTACTGGACCAGATGACCGCCAGTACCAGACAATGGTGTAAAAACAAGGGAAGAGGCGAAGCCAAGAAAGAAACCGGTATCTACAGTATTCCCCCGCAGGATCATGTATCTGCTCAGCTAGCTGCACTCACAAAAGTTGTGGAGAAACTAACACTAAATCAACCACAACAAAAAGATGTAAAAACAGTGGCCACTTCCCCATATCTGACTCCCTGTTGCGAAAATTGTGGAGGAGCTCATGAAACCCCAGATTGCGATGGTTCAGGATTCAATAGGACCCTTGAGGAGGTAAGTTTAATTAACAACAGACCAACGAATCCTTATCCGAACTCTTACAACCAAAATAATTGGAGGAGCAATCAACAACCATGGAGGAATTATGATCCACAGTCGAGCAACCAAGGATTCAACCAAAACCGACAACCGCTTACAGCCGACAACAGGAGCAGCCACCCAACTCACAGGGAGATATGGGCGAACTGAAAGGAATGATGAATCAGCTTCTAAAACAAGGTCAGGCGATAAATTCAAAATTTTTGAGATAGAAGCCAAAGTTGCTGATCAGGCTACTATAACCACAAATTTAGAGAGACAGATAGGTTAGATTTCCCAACAGTTGGCTCAAAGACCAACAGGGTCACTCCCGAGCCAGACTGATCCAAATCCCAGGGAGCATGCAAAATCAATAACCCTGAGAAGCGGAAAAGAGTGGTATCCGATATCCCTGAAGCTGAGGAAAATCTGATGAACAAAGATCTGACAAAGAAGAAACAATTCCCAAGGAGAAGGAGTCTCCTGCATCCCTTACTATTAAACCATCACAGGTTTCATATGATTTCCAATCCCATTTCCTGATAGATTAAAGAAAAAGAATTTGGATGACCAATTTGGAAATTTCTTAACATTTTTAAGAAATTAACTATTAATATTCCTTTTTCTGATGCCTTAACACAAATGCCTATTTATGCAAAATTTATGAAAGATATCTTGTCTAACAGGCGATCTTTACAGGAAAATGACACGGTGAAATTGACCGAAAGAGTGTCTGCAGTACTTTTAAAGAAGCTACCACCGAAGTTGGGAGATCCAGGTCTCCCTATCATTCCCTGCGCGATAGAAGACATAAATTGTGGTAACGGGTTATGCGATTTAGGAGCAAGTATTAACTTAATGCCTTTATCGATATTCAAGAAATTAGGTATAGGTCAATGCTCTCCTACTCCTGTGCAGCTACAACTAGCTGATCGTTCCATAATTCACCCCGAAGGAAAAGTTGAAGATTTAGTGGTTTCTGTAGGAAAATTTATTTTCCCTGCTGATTTCATTGTTATTGACATTGAGGAAGATAAAGATGTTCCACTAATCTTAGGTAGACCTTTTATGAGAACTACAAGAACTTTAATTGATGTTGAAGGAGGTAAAATAATTTTAAGACTTCATGATGAACAGGTAGTTTTTGACATGACCCGAAACATGAAGCGTCCTTCTGATGCACAAATCTGTTTTTCTATTGACACTGTTGACTCTTTAGTACAGGAGACGTTCCTCAGCAAAGATGAAGAAACGATTTTGGAAAGATGTCTCATGGCATCTTGCGAAGCTGATGACAAAAATCCTGATATTGCTCTCATGGCTGAAGAGTTAAACAAACATAAGCCACATTTCCATACCTACCAACAAAGATTCGAGCCAGTAGAAAGAAACGCAGACAGACCAAAGCCATCCATCGAAAAAGCACCTACAGTCGAAATGAAACCTCTTCCCCCTCATTTAAAATACGTTTTTCTAAAAGAGCCAACTGATCTACCAGTTATTATATCCTCTAAATTATCAGATGTGCAGGAGAAGCAACTTTTAGGGTGCTACACAAACATACGACCGCTATCGGTTGGTCGATAGCGGATATCAAAGGAATAAGCCCATCTCTGTGCTCTCATCGAATTTATATGGAAGATGATTTCAGGGCATTAGCACAACCACAGAGGCGTCTCAACCCCGTTCTAAAAGAGGTGGTCAAAAAAGAAGTAATTAAACTACTTGACGCTGGCATTATCTATCCAATTTCAGACAGCAAGTGGGTAAGCCCAGTGCAGGTGGTACCAAAAAAGGGCGGAATAACTGTAGTTCCTAACGAGAAAGGTGAGTTGATTCCTCAACGCACTACTACCGGTTGGAGAGTTTGTATAGACTACAGGAAATTGAATACTGCCACACGTAAGGATCATTTTCCCTTGCCCTTTATTGACCAAATGCTGGAAAGGTTAGCAGGTCAAGATTACTATTGTTTTCTAGATGGCTATTCAGGATACTTTCAGATCCCAATTGCTCCAGAAGATCAGGATAAAACTACTTTTACCTGTCCTTATGGAACATATGCTTATAAAAGAATGTCGTTCGGATTATGTAATGCACCAGCTACTTTTCAACGGTGCATGATGGCTATTTTCTCTAACTACATTGAAAAATGTATAGAAGTCTTTATGGATGACTTTTCTGTCTTTGATTTGACATTTGACACTTGCCTGGAGAATCTCGATCTTATTTTGGCCAGGTGTGAAGACACAAATCTAGTCCTGAATTGGGAGAAATGTCACTTCATGGTTCGTGAAGGGATCGTGCTAGGACATAACGTGTCTTCAAAAGGTATTGAGGTGGACCGCGCTAAAATTGAGGTAATAGAAAAACTCCCACCTCCTACTACTGTCAGAGGTATTCGAAGTTTTCTTAGACATGCTGGTTTTTGCAGAAGATTCATTAAAAACTTTTCCAAGATTTCAAAGCCTCTCTGTACTTTATTGACTAAAGATGATAAATTTCATTTTTCTGATGAATGTTTAGCAGCTTTTAATTTGTTAAAAGAAAAACTTGTCTCTGCTCCTATTGTGGTATCACCCGACTGGTCCCAACCTTTTGAAATCATGTGTGACGCCAGTGATTATGCGGTGGGTGCTGTGTTGTGCCAAAAAATGGATAAAATTCTGCGAGTCATTTATTATGCAAGTCGTACTCTAAATGATGCTCAGAAAAATTATGCCACCACCGAAAAAGAATTGCTGGCAGTCGTCTTTGCTTTGGATAAATTCCGTCCATATTTATTGGGTAGTAAGGTTATTATTCATACTGACCATTCTGCCCTCAAGTATTTATTTGCCAAAGCAGATGCAAAACCCAGGTTGATAAGATGGATACTTCTCTTACAAGAATTCGACATAGAGATAAGAGATAAGAGAGGTATCCAGAATGTCGTGGCAGACCACTTATCAAGGATGGAGGGACCAGAAGACGAGAGACCCATCAATGAGTTTTTCCCGGATGAGGCAGTATTCACAATCCAAACGGCAGGAGACCCTTGGTTTGCCGATATTGCCAATTATCTGGCTACAAAGATCATCCCAGCTGATATGACATATCAGCAACGAAAAAGGTTCTTTTTGATTGTCAAACATTATTTATAGGATGATCCATTTCTTTTCAAAATCTGTGCAGATGGTATTATAAGGAGATGTGTCCCAGAGACGGAGATCAGAAATATCCTTCTCCATTGCCACTCTAGAGAAACCGGTGGGCATCACGGTGCAACCCGTACAGCTGCTAAAATACTTGAATCCGGTTTCTATTGGAACACCCTTCACAAAGACTGTCATACCTTTGTGTCTTCTTGTGATCGGTGTCAAAGGCAAGGTAACATTTCTCACCGTAATGAACTACCCTTGACAATATGCTAGAAGTCGAACTATTTGATGTTTGGGGGATTGATTTTATGGGACCCTTCCCAAATTCTTTTGGAAATTTATACATCTTAGTAGCAGTCGATTATGTTTCTAAATGGGCGGAAGCCCTTGCTTGCTCTACTAATGATGGTAAAGTTGTGATGAAGTTCATTAAGAAACACATTTTCACTCGATTCGGTGTTCCAAGAGCAATAATCAGCGATGGTGGATCTCACTTCTGCAATCGCCAGTTTGATGCTCTCCTGAAGAAATACGGAGTCCGACATAAGGTTGCTCTACCATACCATCCTCAAACGAATGGTCAGGCAGAGATAACAAATATAGAGCTAAAATGGATTCTGCAGAAGACGGTGAGCTCTTCTCGAAAGGATTGGTCCATTAAATTGGATGATGCACTCTAGGCATACCGTACAGCCTTCAAAACACCTATCGGCGTGTCTCTCTACAAACTAGTTTTTGGGAAGGCATGTCACTTGCCTGTGGAGAGCATAAATCTTATTGGGCTCTAAAGGTGTTGAACTTCGATCTACAACAAGCCGGTGAGAAAAGAAAGTTCCAGTTGACGGAGCTAGAAGAACTGAGGCACAACTCATATGAGAATGCAGTGATTTATAAGGAGAAAACCAAGCGTTGGCACGATAAGATGATTGTCAAGCGAGACTTCAAAGCGGGAGATCACATCCTTCTCTATAATTCCAGACTTAAGTTCTTCCCAGGTAAGTTAAATCCTTCTGTCTGGACCATTTAAATAATATCTACCTCTCCTTATGGAGCGGTGGAATTGGACAATAAGAAGGGTGGATCGTTTAAAGTCAATGGAGCTCGAATAAAATTGTATATGGGAAAACGTTAGATAACGAAGAAGCTTTTGCGCTTCTTCTCAAAGAACCAGTTACAACTTAAATCACTGAGGTACGGTCTAGCCAAAGACCTTAAAGATGGGCAGCTTGGTAGGAGGCACCCTACTACTATCTTTTTTAGTCTGTATTGTGCTTATATTTTGTAATTTATTAAAAAAAAGAGAGTGAAATAAAAAAGAAAGAAGAGAGAACGAGGAGAATTAACTTGAGTTCTTCTGGCTGTTTAGAATATTTATTACAGGCACACCTTGCACATTTCTGCAGCTGAACTCAAGTGTGGGGGAGCTACACTACATACTCTACAAAATTTTGGGGAGTACACTATCTTTACCTTACTCTTTAACTTTAACTATTTCCTATTACCATGCTTTGTGATCATTACCCAGGTAGTTTGCATGCCCTATTATTTTAATTTTTTCTATGCAATGAGGGCATTGCTTTTGTTCAAGTGTGGGGGAGATATTATAATCAAAAGCTTGCTCTTAAGTTGGTCTCTTTTTCGACACTGTGTTTAAATTTGTTAAGTGATTAATAATCAAAGAAGGAGCCATAGAGGTAGTAATGCCGGTATTAACAGGTTTAAAGGGTACACATAAAAAAAACTCTGCTCCTTACTCAAAAAAAAATTCTGAGGAAATTATCATTTGAATTTTGTTTTGACTTTGAGCCTGGATTTGAATTGGAAAGAAACGGTGGAAAAAGAACAAGGCAAGGTACTCCTCTGATCCAGACAGGCATATTCTGATCCTAAATAGGCCTCGTCCACTCGGTTATTAAGTTCTTAGGGGTGCTTCATCACCTGGCTACCTAAGGTACTCGGTATCTGGGATAGTAGACCCAAAACCGCTACAAGGGTGGAGAGAAAAGTCTGAGGTAAAAGAAAAATGAACTTCAAAATTGAAGTATCTATGCATTTTGCACTAAAATAATAAAAACTTCTTCATTATGGATCATGAGTATGTGGCATTGAAAGGTATAATGGAATAAGATTTTACTTCATGCCCCTTGTCGTTCAAGGAAGTGTGAAAGATAATGGTGGATTGGCTCAGGGCTAAAAGCAGAATTCTCATGGTACTACTTCTCTTTCTTTTGTAGGACTTCAGGGTTATTCTCAGAAATGGAGAAATTTATCTAATAAATTTATTGTTATTAGTACCCTTTTAAAATCTGAAAAGATTGGCAATTACCTCTTATGTGCTCTCCTTACTTGATTATTGTCTGTTTAACTTGTTTAAGCATTATGTCAGAAAGATTTGCTTGAGGACAAGCAAAAGATAAGTATGGGGGAGTTTGATAAGTGAGAAATACATAGACATTTAAGGGTTTAATTTACCTTATACTTACTTGCCTTAAGGATAATATTACTCACTTATCGTATGTTTTTCTCTAGTTTATGTTTTATTGATTATCTCACAAATTTATTGGTTAAACATGAGGAAAACCAAGCTAGGAGCAAAGTACACGAAGAGACGAACGCATGGGCGCAGACGAATCTTAAATCGGAGCTGAAACAAATATTTTAGGAGCAAAACAATTATCGTCCGAACCAGGCAGGTCCGGACGGTGATTCGGACAAGTGCAAAAGGGACGTCCGTGGAAAAAAGAGCGGACACAATGCGTCTGTGGCGCGTCCGCGGAAATAAGGACGGACGGAATCGAACTGTCCGAACCACTATGGTCCGGATGCTGGTCCGGACGCGGCAAAAGTTACGTCTGTGTTACGTCCGCCCAAAAAAGGCAGGACGCAACACAAATGAAGCAATATGTCCGTGGAAATATGGACGGACAAGAAACAATTAACGCTGTGTGTTATCCGTGGATAAAAGGGCGGACAACACTGATTATGCGCCAATTATGTCCGTGGGAATAAGACCGGACAACAGATAGAGCTGCTACTACACCGACGTCTTCTCTAATTTTCTTCGGGGCCTGCAAACATATCTATCTACTCCTTCAGCAATATCAGGCGCCTGCCTTAAAATCCTCACGCGTAGTCAGTTCTGTCTCCTCTCCAGCTCTATCTTCTTCTTCCTCTCCTCTGTATAAACCCACTGCTACTTCATCCAAAATTACTCACGCTCATACACAAAACTCAACTCTCTGAAACACTCACGTTCACTTCCAAATCACACTTCCTCCACAGAATTCCATTCTCCTCCATACAGTCCGTGCGAATGCAGAGAGTTCTTTCTTTTCTTTAACTGTACTTTGTTTTAATGGCTGTCGTGCTTACGACGTCTGTTTGTATAATTATGTGTGAGTAATAATCTTAGCCTCCCGGGTTGGGAAGCAAGCCTATTTTATTAAATCATGTTACGTAGACTTTCTAATATAATCTGTTCAAGCAATATTTTGATTCTCCTCCTTAATGCGCTTTAATCTTTAGGCCAATTATTAAAGTGATATTTGTAGTTTCTTGTTAAAATGCAGTGCTGAGACAAGATTCTAGACAAGAGAAGTCAAAACAGGTTAACGACTAGAAGCGAGTTCTCGCCTATAGGTTAACTAGTCTCCAATAGGAATTATTAATAATGCGATTAATTTATTAATAACTTGAGCAAGGTGTGCGCTTGTTGTTTAAATTAATCAGGGTTTATTAGACAGGGAACGGTCAGTAAACTAATTAAGATTCCTGAGTTTATTGCTAAAGTGGGAAAGTTTATAGTAATATAATTGGATAAAATAGGTGAGCAGAACAACCCGGGGTGCTTTCTTTAAAAACAAAAGAGTTTTATAACTGCTTTTATTATTCTGTTTTGATTAACTGTTCTTTTTACTGTTTTATTTACGTTAAGTGTTAAACCACAATCTCCCTAAAAAAAGTGATAAGTTTCTGTTCAACAGTCTAATTAGAATTCTCAGTTGATTTACACTATCAGTTAAACCACAGCAAGGTCCCCAAGAGTTTGACACCCCACAATTCCACTATTCCGCAAAACGATAGGTACACTGCCTAAGTGGTAGAAGTAGTCACATATTTCTCCAACACGTGGAATGGAGTGTAATATGATGTTGGAATGTGTTAAAGTGTAGCCCTTCTCGTCCTATTTATAGGCACCAAAATCCATGTATACCGGGTGGCGTGCCGGGTAGAAGTCATCCGGCACCTAATAAAACACGTGCCAACCGTTAACGGCCGAAACCGTCAAATCTATGCGAACCGACGCCTGTGCCGGACAGGAGATGTCCGGCACCATACCCGGCAGGGGCTGGAGTGGTAACGGTCATAACTGATGTCGTTTGGTCAACCATGATAACTTTTCCTTATGCCGGGTAGTTTCCACCCGGCATCGGATCCGGCAGTAACATGTTTCTGCTCCGTACTTGTGTCGTGCAGAGGACATCCGGCCTTATGTCCGGCATCTTGGTCAGAAATTATTTCCTTGTATGAAAAACATGTAAAAACATAAATCTGAACAAATAATGGACTTTATACATAATATAACATAAATAACATATATATAACCTTATTTACACAAATATAATCCTAAATCTAGCACATAAAAATATGATAAGTCTGCGGCTTATCAGGAGTCCAAGAGGAGCTGCATATTACCGTGAGGAAGAAGAAGAACCAGGAAAGAGAGGAACTGAGGGGGCTTCACGTGAGGAAAGGAAAGAATGAGAGGAGAGAGAGTGTGGGTGGGGGTATAAGTCACTTTTTCACTTTTTGCTTTATTGCTTTTTGACTTATTTAATTAGCTAACTAGTCAAGAGTGTGAGAGAGCTGATTTATACTGTAAAAATCATCCCTCTATTATAATACAAGCTGGAGCGTTTTTCGTCTTTTACAGAAACGCTCGTTAATTTACCCGGTTTAGCACTATTCACTAACCGAGCCCGTTTTCTGGAATTTTCTCGTTTCTTTAATTTTATTGGTTATTAAGCTTCCGTTAATGCTTAATTATAGTTATATGATCAACTATAATTTTTACGGGGTCATTTGACTGTTTAAAGTCACGTTTTCGGGTTTTCTCGAAAAACGCGCTTTAAGACTCCGTTAGCGTTTTAACGCATTATTTGGATCCGTTTTCTTCGGGAATTTTTCCCACATGTTCTTAGTGTGTAGTTAGGGTATGAAAATATATTTATAAACCTATTTAAGGCTATATACCTCCTAAGACAATTAAATACGTGTTTTCACGTTTTACGCGTTTTCTTATTTCTTTTGGTTTCTCTTTCTTCACCAAGTACTTAAGGACTTAATTAGCCTTAGAAAATCATAATTACATAATTAATTAACACATAAAGGTTTTGGGTATTTCAATCTACCCCCCTTAAAAGAACTTTGTCCTCAAAGTTCACAACTTCCCATGCATCCTTTAGTTAGAATACCAGGTTTACTTTTACAACACGAATCTCACATATTAATTACACTTGACATACCTTCAGACCCAATGTCTGGATAACACATTAACCTTCAGACTCATAGGTCTGCATAACATATACCACACATATCACACAACATGTCTTAGCATGTATAACAATCAGAAATACCTTTTACATCTCTTCATGGGCTCGGTCTAAAGACTATAGGACATCACAGTCCTCGAGTCCCATGTCGAGTACATATATTGTGATCCCGCAGGTACCGGTCGCGATGGACACTTCCTGGTCCCCGGTCCTTTAGAAGATTCAAAACCATCACATACATTTTTAACATATACTTCTCATGTCACCGGTCCGAAGACAAAGGCTCATACGTCCTCAGCTCGTGAGCAAGTAATACAAAAATATTCTTTATGGGGTTACGTAGAACGAAATCCTTTATCGGAAAATACCATTTCAAAATCCTTTTTACAAGGTTAAGTAAAAGAAAATCCTTCATTTGAAAATACCATTTAAAAATCTTGGAAATATTAATTGAAGTCTTGAAAATACCAATTGAAAATTTGGAAACACCAATTTAAAATTCTTTTGAAAACGCAATAAAACTCCAAGTCCAATTTATTGCTAACTGTGTCTTATTCTTAACGTGATTATTTGTGACCACTTATAGGGAGCTTCAAGAGTCGTCCAACCCTGATGTGATCAGCATCAATGTTGAACTATCTCTCCACCCCAATTTGTGTTTGGTTTCCCTTGATCCCCGGGAATCAAGTTTCACCTCCCACTTCAATTTCAACCAGCGACTAATTCAGGCATTTACCATTTTCTATCTTTTAAATCTTTCTAATCATAATCACAAAGCAATATATCTCCAAAGGATGAACTCTATCCATCAATTATTTCCAATTTGTCATTAACCATGTTACCTAGAGAATTATACCACTTCATACATCACAATACTATATATATATTAACAAAATCACAATACACATTGCTATACTTGTCTCAAATAAACATATACTATCAGGGTTTTAGTTCCCCGGGAGTTTCTCTACTCCCATACAGTTGTATTTACACACCACTTATAACAATGGTATTCGCATCTTCCGTGCGCAATTACCACAATTAAACCATGAATGAATATGTATGTTCATATAATATACGCACCAATCATCAGAACAAATTGTTTTGTGCTATGCACTACATCATTTACGTACACTTGTACGTAGACATACGCTAAGCGATTTTGCGCTCTACCCCCCTTAAAAGGGATTACGCCCGCGTAATCAACCATATGTTATTACTTAACATTGGTTTAAAATTTTCTGCCGTCATGAAGTGTTTTAACTTCCACACGGTTTATTATAGAATGTGTTCTAGTTAAAGGACCTTAACCATATTGACGGTTAGTCCCTATATCCAAAATTCTCATTGGAGTTTGTCTACTCATAACCGGTTTCGGTTCTGGCCTGTGAGGCTTCTAGGTATATTCACATAAACACTTCACCCTTTACTCGTATTCACTAGGTATATTCAACTTTGAATCATGGCCTACTAGCTTCTGCTGCACCACTCTGATAACTTTAGGGCTTAGTTAGCCCTTTTGTTATCCTTGATGTGTTGTACATCTCCCATTTATCCTTTCTATCTTGGGAATAACGGTTTCTCAATCGACGCATGGTATCTCTTACCGTGTGCGAATTCGACGAGTTATAGATTTTCTATCCAGTTCTCTAGAAGTCTATTGTGTATACTGTTATGTCTTTAATGATCACTCACTTTGTTTTACCGACTTAATGTCGGTCGAGGTCTAGCTACCACTTAGTATGCA
This sequence comes from Limonium bicolor, assembly GCA_023374045.1. NCBI lineage: Eukaryota > Viridiplantae > Streptophyta > Magnoliopsida > Caryophyllales > Plumbaginaceae > Limonium > Limonium bicolor. Next base: position 55,114,161 of record CM041778.1, read on the forward strand.
GTGTTTCCTCTGTTGCTCTTCACACCTAAGGGATATTTCATACCGGTATTGGTATTCAGTGCTTCTATAGTCACTGACCCCAAACTGTTTCTTCTGAATTATATTCATTTATTTGATTCTGTACAAGTACCCTTTCACTTATATGACCTCACATTTCCTATACATCGGTTCTTTCAACGTTCGTGAGTCTCATTCGCTTTATTGGGGTGGAATTTATCCTCGTTTGGTTGTGATTGTTGGTACGTCCAGCACTCTTTGTGTCTTTATGGCTCAAGGCTCCACGGTTTGGTTTCTAGCTTTTCACTCAAGTGGCTTGTGCCATATTCACTGGTGTGTTTACTAGTCTTCTGTATCTAGCACGGGTTGGTTATTTAATAATCGGGGACTCTTATCCCAAAGCTTATTGTCTCCTATCATGTAGATCCACTAGGAATATACTTTCGGTTCCTTATGCAGTTGCAATAGGAACAAACAATGCCTTCTCTTTGCGGTCTTTCATCTCATGGTGCAGATTACTTGCTTTATTGCTCACTCTATTTGCACTCTCTTGTTTTCTATAACCACAGGGTCTAGTTCATAACTCCAATTGTCCTCCATATACTCGTTAAACCATACTCGTACAACGGTCGCTTATTGCTCACCGTGTTCTTAGTCATTATACAACATCGACTTATATGGCATTCGCTACCGTGTTAGTTCCCGCTCATGTATACTCGTCAATACGCTATGTTTCGCCATTTACTTGGCTGATTACTGAATACGCTATTCTTCAAGTCTTTACGCTCCTTGAGCAATATTCACTCTATACTCTGCATTATACACATATGGTGGTTGCTACTAAGCTGACTCTTCCACAGTTGCCATGAGAGCTTCCTTTTTATGTTATTATTATTCAAATAATTCTTGGCAATATCAACATGATCAGACTTTAACATACATCCTAAAGGTTCACACAATTACCGCCCCAACGGTCTCACAATATCGAGAGGTATCCCCACTCTTAACGCAGTGGTTCATTCTCCGTTCTATTCACTTGTACAACATAAACTTCCATAATCAATTAAAGTTACGTAACACATTTAGTTTGTGGCTTATATGCCTCATTGCCTCGAGCTGTGCTCATTATAAGTTGTTCACACAAATTTTACTTCTTCATAAGCCATCACATGGTTTGGAGGTTGTATTAGGCTCCATGACAAGGTCGTCGCATCATGCTTCCTTTCATAAGATGCCCCTTAGGAATGTCAGGTTGCCCTTTGGCGATTTAGGATTCTACTGTTAAGCGGGTTCCCTTTAGTGTTTAACCGAGTATTCGTTTCAACTCTTGTGTTTCTATCACGATATTTCATTCAACAATTGTTGACCCAAACACCCTCCAAGGATTGCTCCTGGGTGTTGCTAAGTTATGCCATTACATCTGGCTTGTACTTATGGGTATGTTTAATTAACTACGCTGCTTTACGTCCTTGGCTGGGTTTAATATCCCCCTCGTTGAAGATCGATATTCCTCGGTAGTTTTGGTGATCATTCAGGGAATTCCATCTCGTTCATTGGACCTCAACGTGTCCATATTAGGTGTCTGCCTTACTGTGTTCAAGCCGGGTATTCACCCTGCTATCTTGTGTATCCTTTACGATTCTTGAGACATGTCAATTGTCTGTACTCATCAACTTGTGATCTGTGCACTCCATAACTCTCATTCCTTTCCTGGAATGAGTTCTCAAACTCCCTTAAGCTCATTAGCTTTATAGTGTTCTTCATTTCCATTGTTCACGGTAATCGATTACTCTGGTCTAATGTTTGCACTGCTGACCGTAGTATGGAGTCGACTACTCCCCGTGTTCCGTACTCCACTCGTATACATATGTGGGGCACCCTACTGGTACATTACTACTTACCTGACTAACTTATAAATAAGTTTGTCAGGCCCGCAAGCTCCTTCGGAGTGCGATCGTCCCACATTTCATTTTTGTACACTCGTAGTGTTCGTCACACGCCTATGCGGAGTATTCTGTTGTCAACTCCTCTTATATCGTCCTATGAGAACACACATTTGGTGCTTCTCGAACTTAATCAAGGGAAATTTGTCCACTGTCTGTATTTAGTATGAACTTGATTCCTTCCCTCAGGTTAATACCCTCGGGTTGTAGGATTGTTCTAAGGTTGTTCAAATGTAAACTGGGTATAACTTACCTACTGTGTGGCGCTGAGGCCGGTGTAGGTCTTCTTGTTTTGGTTTTAAAGAAAATCTAAAGTTTGAGAGAAACTTTGAGTTTAAAAGAAGGTTTGAATTTAAATATGAGTCTAGGAGAAAATTTGGTTGTGAAAGAGGTTTCAAATGAATATGAGTTTAGAAGAAAAAGTTAGATTTGAAAGAAAATTTTTTCATGGTATTTAAAATGTCGTCACTCCTTAACCAAGTCTAGCTTCTCGCTGACTGGTATATTCTCAGATACATTGGTTAGGCCGCTAAGCCCTTCCAGGTTTCACTCTTCAAATTCTGTTCACCAACACGGTACCCATCTAAGTACTTCGCAGTCAATAAAATCCTCTCGAATAGCCCGTTATAATAGCACTTGCCATGGCAAGTGTGCCATCCAGGCTGGTTATCGGTTCGACATGTACTAGTTGCGGTACTACTTTTATCATTACCGTATTCGGTAGCCTTATTGGCTCTTTCTTTGATCTTACTGTCTTGATAATAAATCTTCCGAGTGACTCTCATTGGTCTAGACGTGGTAGTCGTTAATTAGGGTGACACTCCATTCACTTAACTCAGTGTTCTTCTTTAATGTTCATCCCCACACATTTGTCGTGGTTACCGAGACTTGATTCTTGTCTAGGTACTACTTCGGAGTCCTATTGAAGTATGTTTCATAAATACTTCCATAGTTGTCTAAACTATGATAATCAGGTATTACAGCCTCCATGGCGTTGTAGGTTTGGAATTTTCCAACCTTGACTAGTTCCTTAGTCGGTTAGTATGCCACTGTCGGTATTACTTAACAATTGTTGTCCGTAGACATGTGTCTTGGGTTCTATTACTTCACCTTCTATTTCATTGTACGGTTTGTACTCTCCTTCTTATTGGTCGGGCTGGGCTCCCTTGACTGCTAAGCATGTCGACCCAGGTTGGCAGAAATTTTGGTTCCCTATAGGTAAGGTTCTCAGTCCTTCACTATTAAGTGTGGGAGAAATTGTTAAAACAGGATCAATCTCTGGGATTCCCCGTTCTTGGAGTCTACCGTATGACAGGTTTTGGTTCTTTCCTGAGTTATAAAACGGGGGTTGTGGAGGGCGGGAAGGATATTGTAGGTTTCCAGTACACACTGGTAGTTCCTAATTTGCGTATCTCTCACGCTATCACTCAACCCTTAAACCCAAATATTAAATTCCTACTTGGTACTTCCTAAGCTCGTATTTCCATCATCAGAGCGATACTCTACGCTCTGATACCACTTTTTGTAACCCCAACTATAACACCCACACTTAACCATTATCGCAGCGGAAATTATCATAACACTGACTAAATCAATGGGTGTTACACGTCGTTAGCCCCCACGGGCTAACAAGGCTAATACATACATAGTGTACCGGTCGGATGGACAGATTACCGAGCACTACACTTTACATTATCAACTGTTTCTCAACTGAAACAAATACATTTACATTACAACTATACCGAGTTTATACCTTCTGCTACCGATATCAAACTTCGGTCTTACAACCTCTTATAACTACATAAATAAACTAAATAACTATCCATGTATAAACAGTTACCCCCGTCTACTCTCGAACGCCGCCAGCTTCATTGTACCAAAATAATGGGGGGCCCCCAAAGGGGCTCAGCACCTTTGCTGGCATGGTAATCGTGCAACCCGCATACTACCGGGCCACGCACAACTAATTGTCATCTAAGCATGTGGTTGATTATTTTTAACTCATACATAGAAACTTTAAATACATATCATGCTTATAATTAACACACATCCAATAAAAAGGATACAAACATAGGTTAACACATCACATTGGTTAGATCACTTATTGGTTCCTTGACCCTTGAGGGTTCTATCTTAATGGAGATATTCCTTGTTAGACGACACATACCCATTTAATCGGGTTATACTTGATTACCCTTTTTTTAAAACACCGGGTTGATTTCGGTAATTGACGTACACAAAACATAACAACACACATCTCGTAGTAACATTACACAACATAACCCGTTCTTCTTAGAGAACTACACTTTACTTAAGATGTGTCGGATTACATATAGGTCCAAACACACCGTACACATTACTTTACTTAGATGTGTCGGCCACAATATAGGCCCATCACACCATACACTATCCCCCTATCCCCCAGCCCCGAATAATAATCAAGGTAGGAAAGTCCTCTCATTAGACTTGTGGGTGATTGTAATCCAAGTAGAAAAAACAACCAAAACAGAGAGGGAGTTAATTCAGCTATAGATACCAACTCCCAACACACTGCACACCGGACACCCCGGATTCCTCACCCCCATAATATATCTTAGTTAGAAGTTCCCTTATGGAACTTATCACAACATGACACCATAAGGTGTTACAACTTAGTTAAACAACCAAGGGAGGTATTATACCATTCGTCATACATGAACAACAACCATTGTTAGATAACAGCATACTACAAAGGGAAACACGCAACACACATAACCACATTATACAATTAACACACTGATAGCCGTACTTAGAACGTTCCCGTAGGTTGGGACGTTAAGTCCGAACACCGGTCTCTTATGTGACCCTAGAGTCGGTTAGTTTCGATTTAACACATATTAGAGGTTAAACGGTGTCGGAACTAAATTCGCCACATAAATGAATTACTGTAAACTCATTACATGTTTTATCTTAGACGGTGGAAAACATACAGAAAAACAAGTTGGCATACAAGCCGGTGTAACCCGGTAGGACACAGGTTGCAAGAAAACCATACCTTACACCATGGGTTACTCTACCGTGTCCCCGAGGATTCACTCCAACGCGTCATCTCACGCTCCCCCCGGTTAGTTTCGAACAACTGGTAGTATTTCAAATGTTTTTATTAACCTCATGATCATATGGTATGTAAGCTAATATTACTCCCGTACTTACCCCGTTGTCCCGTTATCTTTAAGTTACTTATGTGATCTTAAGTTCACAACTTACACATTCACTCTCACACTTGTTTATACTTCCAATGGCCTTTAAAAGTCACTAAACAAGGCCTAATCATCATTTTAAACCATCCCCAATCAATTCCCCATCATAACAACACTTAAAAACACATTCTCGAGCATTTTTAGACTGGTCCGGGTTTGTGTCCGGGGCTACAAACCCGGACCAATCCCGGAAATCGGTTTCTGTCATGTTTTTGCCTTGGTCCGGGTATGTATACTTGGATACAAACCCAAACCACATGTTGGGATGTGTTTCTGGCACGTTTTTGATGTGGTCCGGGTTTGTGTACTTGTTTACAAACCCGGACCATGTCTGTAGGTGTTTAAATTGACAGTTTTTGACCTCTTTTCAACCCCTAATTCACCTCTAATCATTCCCTAAACTTTCCACATGTTTTCTAAATGTTTAAACACACTAAAACACTCCTTAAATACTCCTAAAAACGTTGTCCAATTCACCACCCAATTCATGTTCAAATTCACAAAAATCAATCCCCACATTTGCACTTTGCCCACTAATGCACTTCTAACTTCTTCTTGCTAGTTTTTACCTCCTACCAACCTCACCAAATCCATCAATGACCATTACAAATCATTCCTACATAAATGCACTCCTAAAACCGACATTCACTCCTTGTTTCACAAGTTATAAACACTAACTCTTTTGTAGCATTTCTAAGCTCCTCATATGTAGATTGCTACAGATTTTTATCCTTCTCTTTCTAGTTTCCCAAATACCAATTCAAGGCTACCACTACACTCTACTCAACACTACAAACACCTAGGTTCTCCAATTCACTAAGTCATCTTAAAACACTTAATTTTCTACCAAAATTTTGCCATAACCTCCCCATAAACCTAACACATTCCAATCCATCAATTCACATCAATTTATATTCCTAATCTAGCCACACCCATAAGGGTCCTACCAGCACATAACATTTCCTCGAAATCCACCAAACAACAATATAATTCACAAACTCCAAACGCTTGGCTCCAAGGCCCTTAATTCACAATTAATTTCACAAATCTCTCTAAAATCAACTAAACACATTTCCAACATAGATTTCAATCCATAATTTGGGTTCATTAATTTGTTTACCCATCCCAAACTCTAAAACAATTAAAACAAGTGTTAAGGTAAGCTTTTTACCTTAATCTTCCAAGTTCCTTTTCCATTCTCCTCTTCTCCCTTCCATGATCAAAACCGGCCAAGTGGGAATGGAGTTGCCAAACTCCATCCCAACATTCAATAAAAACCAAAATGGATTCAATTAACCATTTAAACCCTTAGGAAATTCTAATCCAATTAAAGGGCTTAAAGCACAAAGTTAGGGTTTACCTTTTTGAGCTTTTTAAGTGGGGTTTCGAGCCTTGAATCAAAAGGGGGTTCCCACCACCATTGGAGGGTTGAAATGAAGCTCAAAATCAAGAAGAAAACAAGGCATTACAAGAGGGGAAAAATCGGTCACAAAAGGAGAAGGAAGAAAAATGAGTTTTTCTTGGAGATTTTTACCTTAATGGAAAGAGGGGACTCCAAGCTTCAAGATGGTGCCCTTTTCTCTTCAAATGGGGAAAACCCATGGAGATGAAGTTCATCCTTTTGAAATTTTGAAAAGAGAGAAAGATAGAGGATGATGAGAGGAGTTCAAATATGTAATTTGTTTTTGATTTAAAGCTTAAATGGAGCTTGTGCATGGAGAGAGAGTGGAGTAGCCATGGGAGTCCAAGAGGAGTTGCATATTACCGTAAGGAAGAAGAAGAACCAGGAAAGAGAGGAACAGAGGGGGCTTCACGTGAGGAAAGGAAACAATGAGAGGAGAGAGAGTGTGGGTGGGGGTATAAGTCACTTTTTCACTTTTTGCTTTATTGCTTTTTGACTTATTTAATTAGCTAACTAGTCAAGAGTGTGAGAGAGCTGATTTATACTGTAAAAACTGGCCCTCTGTTATAATACAAGCTGGAGCGTTTTTCGTCTTTTACAGAAACGCTCGTTAATTTACCCGGTTTAGCACTATTCACTAACCGGGCCCGTTTCCCGAAATTTTCTCGTTTCTTAAATTTTATTGGTTATTAAGCTTCTGTTAATGCTTAACTGTAGTTATATGATCAACTATAATTTTTACGGGGTCATTTGACTGTTTAAAGTCACGTTTTCGGATTTTCTCGAAAAACGCGCTTTAAGACTCCGTTAGCGTTTTAACGCATTATTTGGATCTGTTTTCTTCGAGAATTTTTCCCACATGTTCTTAGTGTGTAGTTAGGGTATAAAAATATATTTATAAACCTCTTTAAGGATATATACCTCCTAAGACAATGAAATATGTGTTTTCACATTTTGCGTGTTTTACGCGTTTTCTTATTTCTTTTGGTTTCTCTTTCTTCACCAAGTACTTAAGGACTTAATTAGCCTTAGAAAATCATAATTACACAATTAAATAACTCATAAAGGTTTGGGTATTTCAGGTTATAAGGTCAATAATTATTTACAAAAATATATAGATCTTGAAAAAATAGATAAAAAATCATATAAAATTAATTTTTTTAGAAAGTTAATAAAAATAAATAAAATCGTACAATTTCACAATTAAATGGAAATGACTAATAATTAAAAATTAATTTATTATAAATAGTTATAACATTTACATAAAATATAATAAATTATTAAATAGTTTTATAAATTATTTAAAACTATTAACAAATATTTATAAAATATCAATATTCACAAAAATAAACCTTTTATATAAGTATATGAAATTGTTACTTTTGATATTCATCATATTATTTATATATTTTATTATTCATAAAATTGTTTAATGTTTTATTATATTTAATGTAATTGTTATAACTTTTTACTTTGTTTTATGTCATCGGCTATAATATACTTTTTAAATCTTATAACATTTTAAAATTTTATGTATATTTTCTAAAATTATAATTATTTATTTTTTATTATTTAGTCATTAGTCATGTGTATTTTTACAATTTTATGATATCAAATAATTTATTTTGTGTATTTTTGTTTTTATAATTTTTAGTCATTTGTTAAAATGATTTTAAAATTTTAAATGATCTTTAATTTGTTTGTGTATTATGTTTATGTTTTATACATATTGCAAAAAAATGGACATATATATACCTCTCAAGTTATTGCAATTTACAGGGGTGGCAAAATAGGAATATGAACAACATAATATATCAAATTTTGAACATGGATATCACGTAAAGAAAATGAAACTTCAGACCTATTTTATAATAGGTTGCAAACCTAAAGGATATTTTGATAAATCCGTTCAAACCTCGAAGATATATATCTGATGAAATTTTGTTTAATTATATAAAAGTTAAGATCAGGAGAACAAAAACCATGCACATTGAAGAAATCTAATTCTTTTTTTATTAAGCGAAATTTCATGAAATGCCACTATATTTTTGGCTAATCATTAAATGACACTAAAAAAAAATAGTCACGAAATGCCACAATATTTTTGCAAAAGTCCATGAAATGCCATTGGCCAGAAGCAAAAAAGACAAAAATACATCTGTTGGTTAACAAAGTACTTTTAAAGTTCACAATATGCCCCAAAGTGTTAAAATTTTCACTAAAATTCACAAAAATTCAAACTATTTAAATATAGATAACAATAAAAAATATTTTAAAAATACAAAAATAAAAAATATATTAAAATATAATAAAACATGGAAAAAAAGTAAAGATTTCTAAGTTTTTTTCAAAATTATTTAGTACCATAGAAAATAATATAAAATTTTATACACGTAATTTATACAAATTTTTATACAAATTTAGACCAATATAGTACCATAATTTATACCAAATATTTACCACATTTTTTACCATACATTTTTAAATTTTTTTCTACCAATTTAAAATTTTTTTTAAATTTTTTTTTTTTTAATTAATATTTAGAAAATATTTTTAAAAAATTTATAGTGTATTTTGCCATGAATTTATGACATAATATAATTTATTTTGAATAACTAATTTAAATTGATAAAAAAATAATTTAAAAATGTACGGTACAAATTATGGTAATTAATTGGCACTTTTTATGGTGCTTAATTGGTAGAAAAATTGTTTTAAATTATGTTAAAAATTATGACTAGTGCCAATTAAGTACCATAACTTGTACCAATTAACTATCATAATTTGTACCATACTTTTTCATATTATATTTTTTATCAATTTAAATTATTAATTCGAAATAAACTATATTATGTCGTAAAATCATCTGCAAAATAGAATAAATGTTTTCAAAATTCTAATATTAATTAAAAATTCAAAATTATTTTGAATAAGAAATTTAAATTGGTAGAAAAAAATAATTTAAAATTTTATGGTAGAAATTATGGTAATTAATTGGTATAAATTATGGTACTATTGGTTTAAATTTGTAGAAATATTAGTATAAATTATGTGCTTAAAACTCTATATTCTTTTTTTATGGTACTAAATAATTTTGAAAAAAAATCTAAGAAATATTTACATGTTTAAATGTTTTATGATATTTTAATATATTTTTATTTATTTTTATAATTTGGGAAAATTCACGAGATACCCCTGTTTTCTTTCGTAATTCACAATATACCCCTTTGATTTTAGTAATTCAACTTTAAACATGCTTAAATGTTGTCCAAAATTGATAAAACTTTACATGGACGATGCTAAAGTGTTATATTTTGGTCCAATATTAAATTTGAAGTTTTTTAAGCTCACATGTGACTTGTGGGACCCAATGAGCAGTCACATATTCATTGGGTCCCACAGGTCACATGTGAGCTTAAAAAGCTTCAAATTTGATATTGGACCAAAATATAACACTTTAGCATTGTCCATGTAAAGTTTCATCAATTTTGGACAACATTTAAGCATGTTTAAAGTTGAATTACGAAAATCACAGGGGTATATTGTGAATTACGAAAGAAAACAGGGGTATATCGTGAATTTTCCCTTATAATTTTTTAAATATTTTTTATTGTTATCTTTATGTTTATAGTATTTTGAATTTTTTGTGAATTTTAGTGAATTTTTTAAATATTTAGAAGCATATTGTAAACTTTAAAAGTACTTTGTTAACTAGTAGGGGTATTTTTTTTTCTTTTTTCTTCTGGTCAATGATGTAGTAACATGTAATTTCCCTTTATTAAAAAAGAGAAATCTAAAAAAACTGACATGGATAACAGAAAGGTTCGTTGGGAAGAAATCCATGAGCAATCAAAATGAAATCTACTTATTTCTATGTTCACATTAAAACTTTATAAGTGTCGACATCTCAATTAAAACTTAATTATTTTCCAAGCTAAATATTTATATATAGCAAATAAATAAAATTACAATATTTTTACTACTTTATATATAAAATTATCTATAAAAGACATCCATATTAACTATATTATATAACTTTAACTTTTTTTCATAATATTACAAAGTTCAATGAGCTGATACTTATTAATTGAATTTCAATAATCAATGTTGCTTTTATTTCAATTTTTATTATAATAATACATAAGAATCAGTTATAAATGTTAAAATTTAAGTTAATTATATAATATATAACACAATAAATAAACAACCTAGGAAAAATTCACAGGATACCACTAAAAATTTTATTAATTCACAAAATACCACAATTTTTAAAATGTTTTGCAGATACCACAAAAAATAATTTTGAATCACCAGATACCATAAATTACTAACCCAAAACTTTTAACGACCAAAATACCCATACTATAAACATAGTCCACCGTATGCCACATAAATATTTTGAATTCACAAGATACCATAAAGTTTATTAAAAATAGTAAAAAAATAATAAACATTTATAGGTTTATTAATATATAGGGTGAACTTTTTCAACATTAAAAATATCAAATATATAATTATACAATTACTAAAAAATATAAAAGTTATAAAAAATTAAACTTACCAAGTAATTAAGAGAATAATAATTCAAATTTTTATAATATTATTACTCTAATAATTTAGATAATATAAAATATTATTATAAAAATTTAATTTTATCTAAAATAAGATTAAAAAATAAATTATCAATCTCTTTACTATTTTTGTATATTTTTAATCAAATTTGGGGCTTCTCTTATATAATTATTCGTTTTATTATTCTTCATATTTTAGATATCTTATTATTATTATATATATATGGTATTATTTTTTTCAAATTTAGCCCATATATAAGAAAAAACTTTTACTACTTACTTTTAAAAATATATTTAATAATTTTTGTTGTATTTTTGAATTAAATATATATCAACTGGTATTATATAATTTGCTAACTGATTGTTAGTTTGCTCATTGTAGAATGAGTTTTGCTAACAAATTTTCAAAATTTAGGGAACAACTTGCGTCCGACTGCCCATTACAATTTACAATGCACTCGTCCTTTTGAACTTTGAAGGAAACAAATGACAATAATGCCTAATGCCTAATGCCTAATGCTTTTTACGAACATAAAGTTCTTTACTAAGAAAAAAAGTTCTTTACAAAGAAAAAAAGGTTCTTTGCTGGTTGACAGTACTCTATTTTGTTAACTGATTGTTAGTTTGCTCATCGTAGAATGAATTTTGGTCTTAAATGAGCTCTATGTGTTTTCTCTTCTAAATGTTATCATATTGTATATTGTCTAGAGAGATACCCATATACGAGAAATACACATCTTTGTAAATTTGAGTGGTACTCTTTCATGTTGGTAATAAATGATTTTTTGACTCTTTATATAATTTTTTAAATATAAGATATTTAACTTTTTTGTCACATTCCCAATACCACTTTTCCATTTATTCATGGTAAAAAATAAAAGAAAAATAATATCTTATTTCTCTATGATTTTTATGCCCAACTAGAAAATCATCTATTTATAAGTGGGGTGAGTATGAAATAAGATTAGTGTTTTGGGAAACAGCTTGGACTTTTTCTTTTGAAAACGGTTGGATTTTATTTTCTGATTCTACAAAAGTAGTCTAGTTACATTTTGGATGGGCCGCGAACCTGGATGTAGGCTATCCAACTCACCCATTTTGGGCTGCATCAATTGGGGGAACTAACTTCCAATACTTCATCTTTTTTGGGTACATTACAACGTCAGAATCAATTTTACTTCCAGTCCAGCTCCACCTTCAAAGCAGAGCTTGTTTTTGCGCCATTCGCTCCTTGTTGTTTTTTTCCCGCCATGGGGGTTATGGAGGTCGACGGCGACCAGACTCTTGTCAGAAAGCAGTCGGAGTACCAAATTCTGGTGAACTTTCTCGTATCCTTCTCATCTCCCGCACCTGCTAAGATAAATTATGCAGCACTTCCGTTTGGAAGCAAGAAAATATGGTGATCTCTCACCCTTCTTTCTTCTGTTATACTTGCAGGATGATGAGTATTTGGTCCGGAATGAAAATTATAGGGGCCAACAATACAGCCAAATCTACTTTGTTCGCCTTCATCGAATGAGAACTCTCATCTACTCCCTGATTCCTCGATGGAAACCGCATGTTACCGGTACCCCTTTTTCACCTATGTATACCGATACTAAGCTTGCATTGTTTTCTATTGAAGGTGCAAGGAGGGGGCTTTGGGGTGCGGAGGGAACATTGATTTTGCGTACTTCGAATTTAATGGGTCTTCGGCTAGACAATAAGACCTGCGTGTCATATGCGGGTTGAAATTTGGCTCACTGGGAATATGGTATCGTATCTAGGGTTAGTGGTGTTGAACAAAGCCCTATTTATTTTGAAAATTGACCTGATATAATTTTGAACTGAACAGCCTACAATTATTCTGAAATTCTCACCCGTCTATCTGGCTAACGGATTCTCCACACTTTCATAGTTTTACTTTTATTGCAGTCGGCAATTTCAATCAGTTGACCCGTTTCAGTAACTTCTGGTCATTTTACTTTTAATGCAATGTTTTGTCATAGCTCACAATAACTTCTGGACGTCATAACTGCTCCTTATTTCTCTCGATCGATACTTGCTTGTAGTTTGCACTGTCTTAGGATTGGAAGAGGGTAAGACATGTGTTATCGTGGGGACGCTGTACAAAAGCATGAAGCTCAAACCTTGCATTCTTGATGAATATTCAAAGGAGGTGATGGCTAACTCTTTCAAGGATCTGGGCTAGATTTCAGTTTATGCTTCTAATTGACCACTTATGTCATCATAGCTTTCTCTATGAAGTTGTCATTTGCCGTGGATTGTACATTTTCTAATACTAACATGTTTGATTAGCAGAGATCGTCAAAACCACTGGTCAAACCTCACAATTTTATACATCCAGATGATCATCTGATTCTTGAAGATGAAAGTGGTAGAGTTAAGCTTGACGGCTCTGTCCTCTTGCCCTCTTTTTACGTAACAGGTATGTTTTTCATTAGCTTCAAGGCCTCATGTTCAGTAGCGGACCCAGAACTTTTGTTTAGGGGGGGCAAAAAAATTTTTTGACACTATTGTTTTTTAAAACATTATGTTATTTTGTATTTTTCAAAAATTTATAAGAGCATTTTACAAATTTTCAAAAGTTTCGGGGGGGCACGGCCCCCCCGGCCCCCCCTCTAGATCCGCCCCTGCTCATGTTTCTTGTTTTTGTAAGATTGTATATGCCAAACAAATGTTTTGGTTATGTAAGACCAGAAGAGTGAGTGAGAGTAATGAACGAGTATACAAGAATATGGCTGCAAGGATTTAAAAAAGTTATGTTCATTTATATTTGAGTTCTATTGAGAATGGGTCCATTCCCCACCCTCCTGCCAAAGAAACAAAGTACTGGAGTCTGTGAAAGTAATTTTTTGCGGTAAAGTATCTTCATTTGTGCTGTGGTGCATTTTCCAGGGGTTGTGGTTGCATTACTTGGAAGAGAAACTGGTGCTGGGGCTTTTCTTGTTGAAGAGTTTCTTGAAGCTGGCCTTCCACCGCAAATAGAAAAGCCACTTAGCTTGAGTAATATTACTATATCCTCCTCTTTCTTGACTTTTGTATTATGGGAAGTAGTTTCTACTTTCTAGCCATGTTTCTTTCTTGATTCCTTCCTTCCTTCTCTCTTAGATGTCTTATTATCTCCTTCTGAAATGGTTTGGCACAGTGTTCCCATCTCTCCAGGTTGATGATTTAGAAACTATGCCCTCTTTTACTGTTTGAATCACCTTTAGGAGGGGAGTCATATTCCAATACAAGTGTGGTTTGAGACTTTCAACATGCGCTATATTTTTCAAATTACCCTCAATTAACACTAGCTTTCTGAGAGTCTAACCCACTGCTATGCGAGACATGATTGTATGAGGATAAACTGGACTATCCTTACTTTTCCTTAATAAATGTACAACAGTATACTTTATAGTTTTCATCATCTCTTGGAATAGGAGAAAAGTTCTGGATTCCTGAAGAACCAATTTTATTGATAAAGTCAAGATTTACTGGTATCTTTAGTCGTAATATGTTTGAGTAGAACTTCCACACTTAAGTAGGTGTCTCTCCCTTGCTAATGGTCTTCAGAGGCAGTGATTTAAATAGACTATTGACACTCTCAGCAATCTGTAGTTATTTGTTTTTCATATTTGGCAATGGGAATGAACCCCCTGTATAATGTTGAATTTAGTAGGTTGGTTGGTTCATAGGTGACTCTTTAAATATAGGCTTTAGTTGAGCACAATGGTCGTTGAAAAGCATCTAGAGCGTGTAAATTTTATGCATTTAGTTTTCTTACTTGTTTGCAGCCGAAGACAAATATGTTGTGCTTGTATCAAGCTTAAGAGTTGGCGGCAGCACTACTAATCCTCTCCAGTTTCAGCTTCTTGTGGATCATGTCACTGGACATTTAGGAGATGAAAAGGTTTACTTTTTAGTTTCAACTGCCACGGTGAAATGTGATGTGCTCATCTTTGTAGCTTTTATTTATTAACGTGTGGATATCCAACAGGAACAGCGTATTGCATCTGAAATTGTTCATGTTGTAGTAGCTGGAAACTCCTTGGATATGGCCCGTGCACCTTTTAATGGACAGGTGATGCAGTTATCTTGAAATACTTGCTTTGGTGCATAATTTTCAACTGAGGATTTCATGGATATAGCAAGTACTTCTACTAGTTTCTGTAATAAGGGTGTTGAACAACGCTTATTTTGTTTAGCTATCCAAAAAAGAAGGGATGGCTTAGTTTTGGAGGAGCCCGCCTGTTTGGAAAAGAGTTAAAAATTGATAATAGCTAAAAGCTGAGATGAGCATCTTTTCATATCGGCCGATAGGAGCTGGAGATAAAGCTAATAGTTATATGGAATGATTATTAGTAAACGTCTTGCTGAAACTTTGTTTGCTTTATTATAGAATTTGACATCAAAGGATCTGTCCAAATTGTCTGAGCCTATCAAAGAGCTGGATATTTTGCTGACACAGGTACTTTCTGAATTTATTATATTCTCAAACGCCGCATATCATTTCTGAACACTTGCAAATTACTTGTAGATTGCTGCTTCTGTACCAGTGGACATCATGCCGGGGTCTAATGACCCTGCAAATTTTTCGTTACCCCAACAGGTTTTTACTCTACTCCCTCTTCCTAAAACCCCCCACCACATCATTTCCTGAAAGAGGCATAATATTTTACTGGCCTACTTTTTTGATATCTCAGCCACTGCATAGATGCCTCTTCCCAGGGGCCTCAGCGTACAACACCTTCACGTCTGGTACTAATCCTCATTCATTTGAGGTTGATAACATCAGGTGATGATCAAACGATTTTCTTTTTATGTAGAATTCGCTTGATCTAGGACTCTGCTCATTCATTCTGAATCTGCTATATCTAGGTTTCTTGGAACTTCAGGACAGAATATTGATGATCTGGAGAAGTATTCTGAAGCAACGGACAGGATAGACTTCATGGAGAGGACGCTGAGATGGAGACATCTTGCACCAACAGCACCGAATACCCTTGGTACTGCAGTCCTCGATCTGTGCTTTGCTGCTCTGTAGTTACTGTCTGACCCTACCGCATTGTCTTGTCTGAGACAAGATGCTTAAAAATATATCTAACCTTGATGTATAGAAATTTGAGTTTAAATTCTGGATCTGAATATTGTTCTTGCAGTTAATTGGCATTGCTTAAGCAAGTCTGATTGATCACCTCTTGATTTGTAACATTTCAGGTTGTTATCCATTCACAGACAGGGATCCGTTCCTGCTTGAGAGCTCCCCTCATGTTTACTTTGTGGGTAATCAGGACAGATATGAAACCCGGTTACTGCATGGTATGCTTACAAATATCTCCTGTTGATTCCTTGTTATGTAAATTCTGATTCACTGTGGTTTCCCCTCCCACTGATAAATTGTCAGATTGTCTGACGCATTATCCTCTTATCGCAGGATCAGAGGGCCAAGTTGTAAGACTTATTTCTGTACCCAAGTTCTCTGAAACGGGTGTTGCTGTCGTGGTAAGTGTCAAGCTTCTTGTCTTTGCTTAAAGTTAAAGTCCTGCTACTTATAATAGTAACATTGAGAGTTGGTTGAACATTCTTTCCCTCTTTATATCTTGTTTCCTTTGGCGCAAGTGTAATCTTCTTCTTTATGCAGTTAAACTTGAGAAATCTTGAATGCCATGCTCTGAGTTTTGGTGCTCAGTGGGATGCTTAATAGCGGAGACGAGGCAGGTGTCTTGTAGTCCACATTGAGTCTGAAGTTCATACTCGTGTAAGTTAATGCTTTGAATGTCCATTCTTCTCTGAAAGTCACTGGAAATTCTTGGAGGTCCACCAAATGTTTTTTGAAACTGTGTATCAAGCCTCGTCAACAAATTAGCATTGTTGTTCCCAGTGACGTCTTGAACTCGTTTCTTCTTAGTGGCAACTGATTCACCTCTCATCTTTCAACGTCTCTTCTACAGTCACTGAGCATCAGTTGGAAGTTTTCATCCACTCTGCTCCTTCCCGGGAAGAATGTTTCGATAACTCATGAGAAGCTAAGTTGAACTAGTATGGGCTGGCTTTGCACGGTTGGTGGTCCAATTTTATTATGTAACATAGCTCTGTCGACGTTTCCGTGGTCGAGAAAAGAGGCAGCCTTATGTGCTTGTGTTGTTCTGATTCAGCCTGGTCAGTCTTGTTCCTGAAAATACTGCATCTAATCTAGCCATGTGCAACTTCTCTCTGTTGTACTGCTCGGCGCTGTAGGTTAGTTTTTATTAGTCAGCATCAGTAGATCAATCTCCAGACAACTGCTTGCTCTTGGGATATGAATATTGTGAGTTAGTAGCACGCAATGTACTCGCATGACTCCTCTGGTTATGATATAGCTTGTACTTTATCACAAATCTCTTGCGATTTCATGTCCTCCAATCATCAAGTGTTCATCCACATGAAAGTTGATGAATCTTATGAAAAATGAAAAAGACGAGCTGTACCTGGTTTCAATTTTTATTCTGGAAGCGACAAATTTGGTCCTACGTGGCAGGTAGGAGGTTAATCATATTGATGAATTAGAGTTACCACATGTGAATTCGGATGTCTGTGATCTAGGTCATGTTCTGACTATTTATGAGTTATGATTGGTTTTCTTTACTTCATGACAAACTATAAATCATGAATGACAATGGTGCTCATAAAAAAACCATGAAAACCCATTATATAGTTGGCAAAAAAAAAAACAAAAGAGTTAAAAAAAGAAGAAAATAGAAATGAATATTAATCATTAATTGTCTCAAAATCGTGATCGAACGGGAAAGATTGTAGCAATAGTATAGTAGTGACTGCATGTCTCATATAGACCACGGGTCTACACGTACCGCATCTTGTGCCTTTGATTAGAAAAACATTTTTGTGTTTCCAAACCATTTGATTAGAAAAACATTATATGCATATCTTTCTTGCTTTCTTGTCAATCTGTCATTTGCCTTCTACTTAGAAATTATTGGTGGTTAGGTTCTCTGGACAAGTCGGATAAGCTGATGTAAATGGTCTACTTTTTGCAAGAACCTCGATAATGGTGGTTTGGGTGTTAGGATCTCAGGAACTTCAATGAAGCTCTCTTCAAGATGTGCTGGCGGATTATTCAGAACCCAATCTCCTCGTTGCCCGTGTTCTTAAGGCAAAATACTTCCCACTCAGGGCTTCTTGATTCAGTTTTGGGCTGTCTAGTAACCATTTATCAATTATTTGATGGATCTATCGTTGTCCACAACTCATCAAACCCCTTCTCTAACTAGTCACAATGTTCCTCATAGGATTCGCCATACAGGACTAGGTCCCTTGGACTTGGAAGCTTCCATCTTTTGTCAAGAAGTGTGGGTGGGTATCATGGCTTATTAACAGCAATGACCACTCATGGAACGAAGATCGAGTCCACGTTTGGTTCCTAGAGGAGGATGATGCTCTTATCCTCCGTATACTCGTGGAGAACGATGATTAGATCACTACAAAAAAACGGATTTACCTACGAACATTTTCATGGGTAAGTCGTAGGTAAACGTGTATACCCACGGAATACCTACGGAAACTATCCGTGGGTAAATGCCTCGTCGGTAAATTATTTACCTACCAAAATACATTTCCGTCGGTATATACCAACAAAATACCCACGGCTTTTCTCGTTGTTAAACACCTACGGAAAGTCCGTTGGTAAACACCTACGGAAAGTCCATATATGGACGAATGGTCTATAGGGGGGACACTAAGAATGGGTCATTCATAGTTAGGTCAGCTTACTTTCTTGCAATGGCCTTATTAGAAAGGCATGAGCCCTCTTGCTCATTCAAGAATAAGATAGGTATGGCCATAGGGAAAATACGAAGCTCCTCTTACCTCAGAGAGTTACCTTGTTTGTCTAGAAGATCCTTCATGGCATCCTGCCATGTCGTGCGATCATTTCTAAGCACTGCAGGCTGAAGGAAACGATGCGGGGTTCTGCACCTTATGTGGAGGTTATGACAGCTTGTCACACACTTTCATACATCGCAAAATTAGTAAGAGGTGGTGGAGCCTTGAGGGCTTTGAGAGACCCAATTTGGGTAGCCACGACTTTACTTTCATATATGGGTTGCTTGATAGGTGCTTACACTGTGACCCAGAAGTTATGCGCTCCATGCTCATTTTCCTTTGGAAGATGTGGTTCTCACGGTGCCAAATAATCCATGCAGACGATGATTCCATCGAACTAGGATTGCAACGAGGTATGGACAGAGCCCAACTGATTATTGATACGGTCATGACCAGCTTGTAAGCAGGCTTACAGGTCTTTGAAGGTGAGGGCCCAAAATGTGGAATGCGATCAAAAATTTTATGGATGGGAGTTCTACAAGAAGGGCTTGTGCATGGGTACGCTGTGTGTGGACAATAAAGGGACCGTCTCTCAAGATAAAGCTGGTTGGGCTCCAACTATTGCAGAGGTGAAGGCTATGAATCTCTTACTTCATCTTACTCAAACGATAGGTGTCACTTGTGTCCATGTCTTCTCTAATTGTCTGTATAATATTAACTATGCTAATAATCGAGGTGAAGTTAGGCCGGATGTCAGGTTTATTCTTGACAAGATTATTATTCTAGCTGGTTGTTTTGAGTCTATAGCTTGGTCTTATATACTCTGTTATGAAAACATTAACGCTCATAATTTAGCTGTCATGGGCAGATGTGGGGTTAGTGTGGGGAGTTGGTGTGGGGATAGCCTCAGTTGTATCCATAATGCTTTATGTTTGTAACTTGCTTAGTGAGTTTGGTTTCGAAAAAGATTATAAAAGCTTTTCATCCTGCTCTTTACCCATAATCGCGCTTAAATAAACTGTCTTTTTATAGCTATGAACACTTTCTATTTCTTTTCCCTACATACTACCATGGCTCTCTACCAACTCATTTACAATCATTATTAGCTACAACCATATGTAGCTATTTTTTGCTACAATTATAGTGGTACAGTTTGTATACTAATAGTACAAGTTTTGTAAAGCTTACACTGAAAGTTTAAGAAATCACTATGTACATTTAGTACAATTTCAATAACATCATAATTAAAAGTGTACTTTTATACATACATGAGTACAGTTTTTATGTACTAAATGTATAATTTGATAGACCAAAAATTTATGTATGTAGTCATCTATAGCTACATTAGGATGTAGCCAAGAAATTACATTCCTTTAACCCTCACCATTCTCAGTAACCCCACTAAACTATTGAGCACTTGTACATACCTGTTTTCCTCCTCTTCTTTTGCCAAATTTTGCAAAGCAATCAGTTTATGGTCATCTTCCTAATTGTCTTTTTGTCTCATCTAATGGTATCAAGTTCTTCATGTCCTATTTATACCGTATTTTCTAGTTATTTCATGTTTAAGCCATAGGGAATAACAAGTTTCTCTTCATATTTATCTTAGGGGAAGACTTTCGAAATATACTTATCAACACTATCTAGCATTACCAGTACTAGTCTTTTGCATGCTTGAGCCTATGAATTACCTCCCGCCTCAGTCATTTCTGACTAATACACGCACTTAGGTGTATGGCTTAATTTCCTTATCTCCCATGAGACTACTATAATATGAATACTACAATGGCCTCACTTCAACGAAACTTTGTTTATGACAATATATTCATGAAGTTTCTAGGGTCTGATGTTACTGGAAAGTGCCATACTATTTTTATGACCCTTGACAATACTATTTTCCTTATTGTTAGCTGCATAAATCTTATGAGATCCTGCTAAGATAAGATCCTGATAAGATTTAGGCTCTGTTCGGCATGGCTGTTTTGGCAGCATAAATGCAGCATATTTGGCAGCAGGAATGCGCTGGCATAAATGCAGCATATTTGCTGGCAGGAATGTGCTGGCATAAATGCAGCTGTTTTGAAAACTGTTGTTTGGCAGTGCAGCATATATGCAGCATGTTTGGTTAAGTTAGTTATATGTACTGCGTTTACCGCTTTCGTATTACAATTATAATTTATTATATTACACTATGTAACTTTATTTTGTTAGTAAAAATAAATAAAAAAATTCACAAACAATAAAATTTTTATTTCTATTATTTAAGCAAAACTTGTAACTCCTAAACAATATATTTTTATTATCTAAATTTTGTAATTCTTACAAATATAAAAGCGTAAAAAAAGAGAAAAAGGGTTTCAAATTTTCTAATAATGTTATGTGAATTTATTTAGTGAAATTATAACTTTTAATAATATATATTATTTTTGTAACTTTGTATGTTAATAAATTTATATGCATTCATATTTCTATATACTATTTTAATATTTTAATTTATATATCAACAATTGTGTATATTTATTCGTTTTTTAATTTTATTAATCTATGTGGTATTACAAATAATATATTATAGATTTGTATTATAAATGTGATTTTTTGTAAATTTGGCTAAAAATGTAGTACTATTTTTTATAAATTATTTAAAGCATTATGTAATTTGTAATAAATAAAGTAACTTGTAAAAAATTTCTTTTTTTAAATCAATAGTCACAGTAATTGCATTATGAGGTGAGTAAAGAACCGGAAGTGAAAGCACGAAAACGAAAAAGTATCATTTGCTGCTGACATTTATGCTGTCATTTATGCTGACATTTATGCTGTTTTAGGCGAACAGCAAAAACAAATAAAGGAGTCCAAAACATCATATGTTGTATATTTATGCTGTCAAAAAATGCATATAAAGTGCAACCCGAACGCATCCTTAACTATATGGATCATTCAACACTTAAATGAAACAATAGCTCGATTAGAGTCAGAATAGAGGACCTATTTGGTCTATGATTGTAACACCCCTCTCCATAATCACGATATAATCTCTCACGTAGCAATAAATAAAACGTCTCACAGCGGAAAATAACCAACAATTACAAAACTCACTCGGGTGTCACCGGCCATTACTCGCCCATGCGAGCAACGTAGCCAAACTACATCCAACTTCCAAAATAAACAAACTGCTAACCGCAGTGATAACGAGAAATTCCTATACATCATACTAAATCCATAAATCATAAACATCGACAAGTGAGCGTCTACCCAAACCTGAATATACACAACCTCACCATATTACAATTCACCATCCTCAGTGCTACACAACATCTCCATGAGTAGTAAAAGCAAAACTCCAATTACTCTGTACCTGCTCTTCAGCTCCGACAATGATCAACAACCTGTAATGGTGTAGTATCAGCGATAGACGCTGAGTATGCCGGGCCTGGACCCTAATGGTCACTTGTCATTTTAACCATCTTATTATTAGATTGGTTTCATGCTTTACCATTTTACAATTATAAACATTACTGTAATAAATATCCAAAAACATTCAACCATCCATCCAAATATCCAAACATTCATTTAATATTCCATACAACGTTTATATATCGAACGTATCGAGTAATAACAATATTATGTACAATGTACATTCGCCGTAGCGTACAGTTTTCATATTTAATTTACCTTAGCCTTGTAGGCTCCATCCAACCATCAACACACAATAAAATAACCACAAGTATAACCAATGAACAACAAAGCGAAACAACGAGAATAATAAACAAGTATTAAGTCTCGTCCATAGTATTGTTCGCCACTGTATAAGTCTCAATTGTTTTAGTTGTTCAGTTATACCTAGTGACAATGTCTCGTTAAAACGACATGTCTCTAGTTACCCATATATTATGGCGGGTCACCCACGCAGTAGCCACTCCAACGGTAGAGTCTCCGACCAACGAGCCATTCTAGCTCACGGGAAATTTTCTTGATACTTACGGACCCGTACGCGGACATCCTGGTATCGTTTTTGTGATCACAGCGCGCACCAAGAGCCACATCCTCTTGGCTTTACTTCCATTCCATTAATTAATTATTTATACCATCGCATCGCATTACCAAATTTTCTAACACAGCAGACTAAGGTCATTAGTCCAATCCGGAGTCTGTAAACTCGGGATCCAGTGTTAGATACGAGAGCGGCATATAGAAAGGTCAATGCTCCGTATAAAAGTCTTGGATAATATGTATATGTTATTATCCTAGTGCTACAACGTTTTACTTACGTTCCTTATATTCATATAAGATAGCACCATAGCCGCTAGTTCGTTTTATATATATAGGTTCATATATACGAACCAATACTGTTAACTCAACAACAGTAAATAACAAGCAGCTATAAATATACAATTCATGCATATTAATTAACACATTCAGACAAACAATCTTATCACAGATCACACAGAAGTCTGAACTGAGGAAGCCCTCAGAGACAATCAGAGACACATAACAACATACAAGTATATCAACCAAATCCGAGCCCAAGGAGCAACCTTAGGACAACTCGGATCAAACCCTTTACATACCGTTCACCCTGATCGTATTACGGTGGAGTATGAATCAGCAAGATCCTATGCTCCGTGTAGTCCGCTAGCTTGTCAAGCGTCCTTGTCAGAAGTATAATCTAAACGGTATTAAAACTATAAGTCAGTCTCCATGACTAACTACATCCGGTATTTCCGAATAATAAGTAACCCCGACAGTTCACCCCTGTTTTCTACAGTTGTTTGTTACAGGTTTCTCTAAAACAGTCGGCTTTGTTACTTAAAACGCGTACGTCAAAACATTTCAACTGTTAAGTTTAATTCGTTACATTTCTTTTAATCTTATCCACCATCTAGTTTAGGTACATAACCTATAGTTGCACGTATGCATGCATGATTGTATTATATTATTACTTTTGTATTGTATCACTTATTATATTGTATCATTCTCCCACCATCCACTATAATACAATGTATTGTATGATCCATTTATCTTTAGCAAATAATATTTGCATCCAAAAATTCATAACTTATAGTTCGTAACTATTTTTTTTATATAACCACCACCATTAAATCATATGGTTTCCAACCAAAAATATATATATCCACCTTATATACATTATTCTTGTGTATGTATTTTTTACCACGTAGGTAATTCTCATGAGTTTCATAAACTCTTATATTTTATGTTACATTTTATCATCTTTTATTAGATGATTATTCCCATTAGTTGTATTATATTATACAACTTATATTAAGATTATTATCCTAATATTATGTAACATTTTATGTTGTATAATTACAACTCCTAAGGTTTATTCCATAGACACCTTAGTTTATAAATCCCATTTATTTATAGTTTGTCACATTATTTGATGTGAATATCCTTACTCATATTAATTCCACCTAAACCATATAATTGTTATAACATTTATAACATTATAGACCTTAGTCTAAAATTCATTTTCCAAACTTTATCAATTCGGTAAAGCCCTTGAATTTATTTAAATTCTATTTTGACCACATAACATTATGTAATGCTATTCCATATGCTAATATCTTTTGACATGATATTCTTATTTCCTTTAATTAATAACCTATGGTTTTTATACCAAACTATTTATTATTGCCACATGGGCACCATATCAAAACCATATTCTTTTTCATAAATCATAGTTTCCTTTATCTACAAAATCACCCCTTAATTTATACCATGTTATATATTCCATTTAATATAACATTTCTAACTTATAAAAAGGGTATAACCTATGGTTATTTTTTGTAACTTTCGAACAGCCCTTGTGCTATTCCATAATTGCCATTCGGCCCTATTTATAACACATAGTTTCATAATTCATTAAAACTATATATTATACATATATCTTAATAAACACTCTTGTATTATTCTAAAAATCATCAAATTTCTCCAAAGGGTTATTATTACCTTTATTAACCCATATATAATCGGTATTTACTATACCACCTCATATATTTCTCCAAAGTGTCATAATGACATAATAACTATATGTTATACATATATAGTTCATTTTAATTCCAAAAGCAACCCAATAAATTCCTAAAAATTCCTAATAGCCCATGGGTGTTTAAAATACCATTGTACACCCTTTATTTTTGGTAATAACATATTTACCACATATGTTATGAAAATATTACCATAAAATACATAACTTATTATAAAACCTTAAATAAGTTATCTAACTTATCTAATTTGGTCAAAACCTACCATATAGTCAAGGTTGACCACCTTAATATTTCCTTGACCACCAATTCCTTATAATTACGGTTTGCACCCAAACTTTCTAGAAATCACCATTTAACCCCAAAACTTTATAAAATCTTATAAACTTTATTTTAACTCCTTTTTACCTCTAATTTTCGGCCTTATTTTATAAAGCCCCTAAATTTAATTTATTTACACTTAAGACCCCATTTCATTTCGGTAATAATTATATATCACCTAAACTTAAATAAAAACTTGTAAATGCATAAATAAAATGGCCTAAAATACATGGCCTTATTACAAACATTGGCTTGCAAAATAAATTACACATAAATGTCCCAAAAATACATATAGATTTCGGCCTCAC
The DNA here is from genome assembly GCA_023374045.1 of Limonium bicolor. Lineage (NCBI taxonomy): Eukaryota > Viridiplantae > Streptophyta > Magnoliopsida > Caryophyllales > Plumbaginaceae > Limonium > Limonium bicolor. The sequence goes on from CM041778.1 coordinate 55,139,750, forward strand.
CATATATTCTTCATTTATTTACCAAACTTCCACATAATGTCTTAAATTTGACAATTATGCTTGTTTAATTAGCTATAAAATTTATTAAACCATTTCTTAATCATTTTAAGGTCAAACATGACCTTATTTTACTTCTTCACTCACGGCAATAATTATAGAAATAGCTTAGAACATTTTAACTTAGCAAAGTTAATGTTTAAGTGATTTATACCTTGATTTAGCTTAGGTAAATCCTTGTTTGGATTCGCCACCTTAAGGAGAATTTCTCCAAAGCTTCTCTTACATGTTTTCAAACAGAAAACAAGGCCTAGTTAGTCTCCAAGCAAGATCTAACCATAAGAAGTAATTTAAGTCATGAAAATCATGGATTTTTACCTTAGATCTTCAAACTTGATATAGATCTACTTCGGCCCTATTTTTCCAGAAGATAAAGAGTATCAAAACACTCTCAAGAACAATGTATAAAACCGTGGGTGAATTAGCTTGGAAGATAGCTAAGTTTTACCTTGTTTAAGATGCCAAAAATGGTGTTTTTGGCTTGGATCTATCTACTCCTTGTAGATCTTGGTATACCAACTGAATCTACATGAAAAGGAGAAGAAAATAAGGCTAGGAACAAAGTTTCACAGCCGAATTTGAAGGGAATCAAAAGATATGAGCTTAAAGCACATTTTTACCTTAAATGGTCAAGACTTGAACTTTCCTCCTTAGATCTGGTTATGGCCGAAACTAACACTTCCTTTAACCTCCAAAACACTCTACATAGATGTATAGAAAAGGTTGGAGTCTAGATCAATCGAAAAAGGAAGAAAGATGAAGAAAATGGGCATTTTTATGCCTTAGGAGCTTACCTAGAGCTTGAGCTCCCTCCAATGGAGTTTGGAAACTTACCTACGGTTGAAGAGGAGCCAAAGAGAGAGTTTGGCCAGGAGTCCCACGTTTGGAATGGGACTAATGAGAAAAATGACCTAGTTTTGGCTTAAAACACATTTTTTTCTTATTTTATGTCTTTAATGTTTTGATGACTCACCCATTACTGATTTGTGTTGAATAATTGAAGCTCAATCAGTGGAGACAAGAGGAGGGGGCAGCCGTCCTTGATTGAGAGAGGTAGGGCATGATTGATTCCATTTTGAATCAAAAATGGAGCTTAAATGTTACTTTAAGCAATTAATGAATAAGTGACTCATCTCCCTTGTCTTCTTCTTGCTTGGTGTGCCGTGTAATAAGGAGGGAAGGAGGCTCCAACCGGCTGGCTTCATCACATGGGTAAGCAAGTGGAGACCACCTTTTTGTTTTATAAGGTAAAGTATGTCTTTTTTGTTATTTTATGTAAAAGTAAGGTGTATATTTAATTGTCACATGGGTCTTGTCTCTTGGTCTGTTAAGAGACTTAATTATCTGATTTTATGTAGTCCATTTCGTGGTCAATGGTCAACATTGACCAACTTAGTCAATGTTGACCCAAACGGGCCCCACATTAGGGTTTTATTAATATTTTAATATTAAATTTGTAAAAATTCGTAAATTCTTGGAATTAAATTCCTAATATCATATAATTTATTATTTTTAAGGTAATTATAACCTTTTAGCCCCTTTAAAACCAATTTAGAAGGCAATTACACAAAAACGTGCTTTAAGGAGTTTTAGTGCACATTTTGTGTCGCAAGGTGTTTCTGAGCTCTGTTTTCTTTGACAACGTTTTGTTGTGTTCCTTACATGATATTTGATAATGGTATCCAATTTTACATCATTTATAGGTCATTAGACCTTTAAGGTTTCTTAGAGCACATTTTTGCCCTTTTTGACCTTGAAGCACGAAAGTGCTTTTTCTTTGTGTTGGAGTGTTGCCCAACAATTATAATATGTTTAGTAATGTCTTAATATACTTAGGACAAATTTTTAGGTCCTAAGAAGTTCATTTGGGTATTTACCCTTAACAGTCAAAGGGTGCAACATCTCGTTTTGTGTTGACCACTGTTGTTCTCAGTTGACTTTTAAGGCATGTTTAGGCCTTAATTAATGTAATTAAATATTTAATCCATGTTTAATAAGTTTGGGGTATTTCAATGATTGTGAGTGGAATTGACTGATTCTTAAGGATATGCTAGAACAAACAAGGTGTTAGATGTCTGTGAATTCGTTGAGAACAATTGGTTCCTTCATGCCACTATAAACCTCCAAGCAATGGCTTCTTATCTCGATTATGGTTGAAACTAGTTCTTCCTGCTAATATGGTGGAACTTGCTCTAGAGGAACCTAATGAGGTTGTTTATCAAGACATTATCATGCTAGGCAACCCACTTCCAGTTAAAGAAAACTCATCCCAAGTGAGAATCATATGAAAAGGACCATTACTAAATTCTTATTCTTCAAAGACATTGTTGATTCTTCTAGCCAACTGGAAATGATGGAAGCAACTCTCTCCTCTTTAAGCTCTAGCCAACCACTATAGGTTTGGTAAGAGATGTTGGTTTTCTTTTGACTTGCAAACAAGTAACACCTTCAAGCGAAAACGTAGTGAATCAACGTTTTAACCGTGAATATTGGTGAGAGTGTCAATTAGGTTTCGACTAAAGGGGTAGATAACTTCATCTCGAAAGTGTCTCAAAGAGTTTCTCAAAATCCATGCCACCTATGACTAAGTGTTCCTCTTATCCAATCGGTGATCTTGTAGGTATATTCGAACAGTTTTTTTGATGTAGGTAACCCCCCTTGCTTGTGTTTTAAAGCTTTTTGGGTTGCTTTTAACATTGTTACTACAATGTTCTACTCCCTATATTTTAAAATATCTATCGTTTTAGAGATGAATCTAGACTCAAATCTATCCATATTCATCTCTAAAACAACATATATTTTGAATAGAAGAGAGTAGTTGTTTAGACTTGATAAAAAACATAATTATTTTGGTCTTATAACACAGTTTTAAGCCGTGCTTTATGCATCCCCTCGCAAAAAATGTTGATTGCATAACCGTGCTTTAAAAAACCATGAAATACCCTACGAAAATCAATCGTGCTTTATTAATGTTCATAAGGCGTCAAAATATAAGGTCTTAAAAGCATGGTTTACATAGAAACTAAGCTTTAAAATTGTTATCCGTGAAATTTTAGCAGGTCTTTTTGAACTAAAAAGCATGGTTTATCGTAAAACCGTTTTTTAAAAGTAATGTTTTTTAGACAATAAAGCATGGTTCATTGAAGAACCTTGCTTTGAAGTCAAATTTTTTGAACTATAAAACACGGTTCTTTGAAAAATCGTGCTTTACCTTTGTCTGTTTTTTTAAATCTTTACATGTGCGGTATCATTCCATCCGATTTCTTTGTATTTACTCAGCGGTGGCGGTCCATTAAGTAGAGTGAACCGAGAAACTTTGACAAAAGCAAAACTCATTAGCCACACGATCTGCGGTGGCTTACGAATAGTGTTGCGGGTGGCAATGGCAACTGGATTATGGCGATAGTGACTCGCGGGATGGGGCGGTGATGGTTCAAGAGAAACAACGCCAGACGTCAAATGGGGAGGTAGACGGTGCTTCCTTTATTAGAAGTTAATTACTGCAGAGAGTAATTTTTTTAATCTCATAAGATTATTTAATGTGGTTCTGATTTTTGTAAGACGTGTATACAACCCTAGGATTTACATGCTATATATACAACACTTAAAGATAGATTACAAAAGATACTGATTAAAGATAAAAAAACTATCTAATGTAATTACTAACTCTTCATGGGCTAGAAAATACAAGAATAACTATGGGCTAAGGCCCAATAACCCATAACCCAATACCCCCCTCAAGCCGTAGGTAATTCGAATTGCCTAGGCTTGTGTTGTTGGGTATTGCTCATCCCTATGCGTTGCAGCCGTTCCTTGTATTTGGGTCCCGGTAATGCTTTGGTCATCATGTCTGCCACTTGTGTTGTGGTGTAAGTGTAGACCACATTGACAAGGCCCTGTTGGATCTTTTCTCGTACAAAATGACAGTCGATCTCTATGTGTTTTGTCCTTTCATGGAAAATAGGGTTCTGTGTTATATGTATCGCTGACTGATTATCACATTTGACTGGAATGGGTGTAATGTTGGATACACCAAGCTCATGTAAAAGATGTGTCAACCAAGTGAGTTCTGCTGTGACACGTTGTAAGGAACGATATTCAGCTTCAGCGCTGGAAAGAGATACAGAACCCTGCTTTTTAGTCTTCCAAGAGATAGGGTTGTCGCCCAAGAAAATGTAATATCCTGAAACAGATTTTCTTGTGTTGGGACTAGATGCCCAATCCGAGTCGTAATACGCCAGTAGATCTAGATCAGAACTTTGCCCCTTGGTCAAAACAATACCATAGTTCATGGTACCCTTGACGTAACTAAGAGCGTGAAGAGCTGCTTGCATGTGAACATCTGTTGGTTGTTGCATGAATTGAATGAGAACTTGGACCGTAAAGCTGATGTCTGGTCAAGTATTGGATAAATAGTTTAGCTTTCCAACCAATCTTCGATAGCAAGTCGGATCATCAAGAGGAGTTCCATCTTATATTAAAAGTTGCTTACCGACTGGCATAGGTCCTTGAGCAACTTTTGTGTGTTGACAATCATATTCCTCAACCAAATCCATGCAAAATTTCCTTTGGGATAAAATGTACCCATTTTCTGTTGGAATGAATTCTATCCCCAAGAAATAATGCAACCTTTCGAGATCTTTAATCTTGAAATTGTAGTCCAAAGCGCCTTTGATATCATCGATGTCAGCTTGATTTGTACCGACAATAAGCATATCATCGACATAAACAGCAATGAAGACTTTGCCACGTTCATTTTCTCTATAAAACAATGAATAATTGTTATTGGACTGCACAAAGTTGAGGGTGCGTAGAAAGCTTGCAAGCTTAGAAAACCATTGTCGCGAGGCCTGCTTAAGACCATACAAGGACTTCTTAAGACGACAAGCTTTACTTTTCCCACATATTTCTAGTCCTTGAGGAATCTTCATATAAACTTCTTCATCAAGATCCCATGCAAAAATGCGTTGTTCACATCCAATTGATTAATAATCCATCCTTGGTTGAGAGCTACAACAACAAGAGTCCGTATTGTAGTAAGTTTGACCATCGGAGAAAAAGTTTCATTGTAATCCAACCCATGTCGTTGAGTAAAACCTTTGGCTACTAACCGATATTTATACCGCTCTAACGTGCCATCGGATTTAAGCTTAACTTTGTATACCCATTTGCATCCTATTACCTTCTTGCCCTTTGGCAAAGTCGACAACTTCCCATGTATGATTTCTCTCAAGTGCTTGTAACTCCTCGTACATAGCTTTTCTCCAGTGATCATGAACAGCAGCTTCTTTGTAAGTATTAGGTTCTCTCATATCCACAACCTTGTCGGCAACGTTAAGAACTGTAGAGAAAAGAGAGCCATCGATCTGGTAGGTTTAATATCAGTCAAAGTTACAAAATCAGGAATGATATTGCTTGATGTCTGAGTCCCACTGTAAACCCTTTCATCTAACACTTCTTGGAAAATGTTACAAACATAGTCCTCAAGATAACGTGATGCATGACTTTCTCAAGTAGCAACGTCGTACCACGTGTTGCACTTGGTCTTGCTCTTCTGTGACAAGATCGTCAACTCTATTTTGCTGGGGTTCATAAGAAACTGTTCCCTCATCGAACGATATAACATGTGGATCATTACTCTGATTTCCTTCGTGTTCATGATGTTCAACATAACGTTCAATACCATCCTTGAAAGGAAAAATGGTGGGATGAAATTTGACATCCCTGCTAACCTCAACGATGTGGTCACTAATTCTCAATACCTTATGACCCTTTTTCCATGTTTTGACACCAAGATAAACGCATGCTTCTCCTTTTGGTTGGAACTTGCCTCCTTTGTTATTAATAATGCTCTTGAAACATAGGCATCCAAATGCTTTAATATCACCATATGATGGCTTCTAATTGTATAAAACCTCATGTGGTGTCTTGCCATTCAGAGCTTTAGTTGGAAGTCTATTGATTAAGTACGTGACATGCAAGATACATTCCCCCCAGTATGCAAGAGGCACACCAGACTGAAAATATACGGCTCTTGCAGTTTCAAGAAGATATTTATGCTTTCTTTCTACCACCGCATTTTGTTGTGGTGTTTATGCACATGTAGTCTGATGTATTATGCCCTGTTGAGAGAAAAATAATCTTCCTTCATTTGAACTTCCTAGTTCTCTCGCATTATCTGTTCTGACTGTTTTAACTTTTACTTCAAATTGTCGTTCCACCATTCTGATGAAATTCACAATAGCTTCCCAAGCTTGGCTCTTTTGCCGTAAGAGATGAGCCCAAGTTGTCCGTGTAAAATCATCGACAAAACAGACAAAATATTTGTACCCATTATAAGTATCAGTGTTAAACGGGCCCCAAACATCGATATGCAACATTTCAAACGCTTTCTTGCTTCTGCTTACTGAATTATCAAATGGTAGACGTTGAGCTCTAGCTTTGTAACATATTTCACAAGCATAATTTGTAGAAATATCAGCTTCCTTTATTAATCCCATACTAACGAGTTTCTTAAGCGGTACATGCCCTAAACTAATATGAATTGCTTTAGCTTCTAGACTAATAATTTGCGTTAAGCCCAAATCTTGACAACTCATATTATAATGCCCATGGTCCGCGTCTCCAGCTCGCGTCATTAGTGGCCCAATAAATCGGCCCGCCTCCTCTGAGTCCAGAACGTAAAGACCATGCTGACCTGACCCAATTTTCTCAGCCTTCCCTGTCACAGGGACCTGGACAAAGCAATTCCATTCATCAAAAATCAGCAAACAATTCAATTGCTCTGTCAGCTTTCTTACTGAGATCAAACTGAACATGAAATTTGGAACATATAATACGTCTCGCAACCAGATTCCCCTTCCAATTTTTATATCTCCAATCTTGTTTACTAATTGTGGACTCCCATCTGGTAGAATCACACTTCTTCCGATTTTTAGGTTTTTCCAATTCGAAAACAATTAATTTTTCTACTCCAGACATATGATACGTCGCCCCAGAATCCATAATCCATTGCCCTTTAAACAAATTGTGTGAATCGTAGCTCATGAAACATTGCGTATAATTTAATCTAGGTATTGGATTACTTGAAAAATTGCAATAACTGATTCCTTCTGTTTTCACTGATGTTGTGTTGTTGCGTATGAGTTCTGCAATCTGTTGCAACTGCTTTGGAGTCAAACCATCATCTGAATTTCCTTTCTCATTCAACTGATCTTGCGATTTAGCAACATGCGCATACCCCTTTTTCTTTCGAGCCATTACTGCATCTTTACCATGTAACTGGTAACATTCTACAACAAGGTGTCCAGTTCTTTTGCAATGACTGCATTTTTGCCTCTGATTACAGTCATCAAAACTGTGGCCGCTTTTCTTGAAGAAAGTGCAGTTCATTCTCTTCTTCTCTACATCAATACCCTTTCTAGGGTTCCTGAAATTTTCCCCAGTTCCAGCACCGTGACTGCAGAAGGACATTGCATCTTCTGTAACACCATCGTTTCTCCTCTGTTCCTCTTCTTGCATAATAACCGAATATGCTTTCTCCATATTAGAAACTTCTTGCATTGCTAAAATTTACCCCTGTATGGACAAGAACCTCTGATTCAAGCCCATTAGAAAATGTACAAGCTTGTCTTCTTCCCTCTCCTTCTTGATAGAATCGTTCAAGCCACATGTGCAACCCGTGCACTTACATCTTTGCTGGTCTCGCCATCTCCAGCTCTCCCCAAATTTTTCTCAGTTTATTGAAATATAGCACAACCGAATCTTCCCCTTGTTTTAATTTAGCCAATTCCCTCTTTAGACTGTGAATAACTGCAAGATTAGTATGTTCGTACCTCCCACAAAGCGAATCCCAGATGGCTTTGGGATTCTCGCAATAGCGAACACCGTCAAGAACACTCGCTTCCAGAGCATTCTTCAACCAAGAAACTACCAACGAATTAGACCTCTCCCAAGCAGCGCATCTAGCAGTCTCCTCCTCCCCTGGTTTCTTTACCGTGCCGGTGACGAATCCATATTTGTTCTTGGATTTAAGCGTGGTAATCATGTCGCACTTCCAACCCAAGAAGCCGATGCCATTGAATTTCGGCACCAAAGTGAGCCCCGGTTGTTCTGCTGCGTGTGCGTAAATAGGGTCGATTACCGTATTACCACCACTCGCCGAAGAAGACGTATCTTTGCCCTTGTCGTCGTCCGCCATATTTGCCAGAAAAGGAACTAAAGTACCCAAGCTCTAGATACCATATTAGAAGTTAACTACTGCAGAGAGTAATTGTTTAATCTCATAAGATTGTTTAATGTGGTTCTGATTTTTGTAAGACGTGTATACAACCCTAGGATTTACATGCTATATATACAACACTTAAAGATAGATTACAAAAGATACTGATTAAATATAAAAAACTATCTAATATCTAATGCAATTACTAACTCTTCATGGGCTAGAAAATACAAGAGTAACTATGGGCTAAGGCCCAATAACCCATAGCCCAATATTCTTCCATACAGACAAAGTAGATTGTTGGGGAGGTAGACGATGCTTTCGGTTGAGTGGCCGGTTGCGATGACAACAATGGAGAAGGAGATGGCGTTCTGGATTTTGGTGGTGGTGTGTGGTTTATGCGACCGGGGAGAGTCATGATCGAAAGAATAGAGAAGAACAAGAATATAGAAAAATAAGAATGATATCAGTGCCGAGATATTTGTAACAATACTATAAAGCACAATGATGTTAACAAATCGTGCTTTATAATCAGTTAATTTTTATAAGCGAGTCATTTAAATTGAAGCCAAAAATTTATAATTCTCGCTCAAATTTGTCATGCGTTAAAGCAAGATTCAAGTAGAAAACCGTGCTTTATAATCAACATTTTTTTTCCAATTCAGGTCATTGAAATTTAAGCCAAAATTAAGTTCCCGCTCAAAATTGTCACGATTTTAAAGCACGGTTAGACCATCAATTGTTCTTACTTTCAATCACGAACTTAAAAGTATGGTTTATAAAAATTATGTTTTATAATGAGTATGCCATAATTTTAAAGCATGATTTGCTCATGAACCATGTTATTTTACTGATGGCGGGTAACTTTGAAGAACGGTTTTATTTTGAACCGTGCTTTAAAGTCACCTGTCACGTTTATAAAGTACAGTTCGCTAACAAACCGTGCTTAAAAACTTTTTATAGGATGCTTACTAAAAACGTGCTTTAAAACTTTTTTTCCAGTAGTGTTAATCTTGGACTTGAATCCTTGATCATTAGGTGAGCCTTGACTTGGATACTTTAGAAATTATGTAATTTAAGATTTCTTTTATAATTGTATTTTTCTAGGTTTTATGCCATTTTGGTGGTCGCTAGTCTTTCAAAGTATATAGGTTGTTCTTAACTTTATTTTTCTCACATGAAAATGATTTTGATCCTACCCAGGCTTGCCCCATGATGCCTATGGTAATTTAGGTCCTTGATCTTGGGCATCTAAATTCAATTTTTTTTAAAAAAAATAGTGAACTAATGGTCCTGCTATGTTATGCTTCTATAAGATATATGTATCTCCATAACAATCTCTATTAAACTAGAAACACACAAAACTCATATAGATGAACCTGTAGATTATTCTTCTTGGTTTTATTTGTTCATTGATGCTATTGGAACTCACCTTCCTTGACATACATCTAACCACAGCCTAATTATGATGTCCTCTCTAGTCAATTTTCCTTAAATCATAAGCTTTTGCTCTGAGAACTTGTGGTCCCTAGATCCTCTAATACTTTACATATCATTAATCAATCTTGGTCTATGAATAATCGACCTATTGTAGCTCGACATTGTCATACTTTTAGCCTCTCTCAAAATCTTTTGAGATGGTCAAGCCCTCAAGTTGTTTATATGATTGTTATTGTCAACCTTCTTTTTGTGAATGACTCTTCTGCCACCCAAGTTTATTATCTTTAATCTTGGTCAAAGTGGTTGAACTCTTCAAATATAAATAGAGTTATTACCTTTAAAATCTAAGATTAATAGGCTTAATTTTACAAATTTTATATTTTTCTCTCAAATAAGCCTCTCTTCCAAGAAGTGTGTCAATACCATTCCCATCTTTGAGCACCCACATAGCTACCTTTTTTCTTTTCCATAGTATTACATTTGTTGCTTGCTCATATTTCATTTTCATGCTTCTACCCCTCACAGCCATAAGGGAATTTTCTAAGGTTTAGAATAGGTAGAGCCTAACAATTAATGTTCTCAGTATCTTAAATAGCTCTCACTTTTATCAAAGTTGTACACTATCACATGAGAAGCCCGTTTCTTTATTAACTTTCTCTAGGTGGTGTATGATATCCAAATAATATCTACACATATAAAAACTCTCGACTATTGTCCTTTAACTTGCTCAATAACAAGCTTATATTGATGCTTGCTCCATTCAAGCAACAACTCCACTGTATATGGACAACTTCACTAATTATTTATGTCAAAGTTAAGGTGGGTATATGTTTTATCTTTCCGGAAGGGACTATGCTTTGTCTTTTCATGTGAGACAAACATCTTAGCAGTTATAAGAAACGATCCATGTACTCTATTTGCTTGTAGTGACCATACCCCTCACACCATCTCCAATGCTCATATTTGCTATTTTGGTCTCAAACTTGCTAATCGTCTATCGTGTATTAGCTTGCTTACCCGAGTCTATAAGGTATTGTGTATATTTAACCATTGATGTTATCCATGTTCTAAAATTATAAAAATGTCAAGAATATTCATTTTGTAGCTTCTATTTTTATTTCACTATCGAGGTGTATTTCCTAGGACTAGTAACTCTACAACCCTTGTATACCTCATTTGTTTCGGTACACATACGTAGTTAATTGATATATTTATAACATATTAAGGTGATCATTGCTTGGAGAGTGTTGAATATAAAAAAGATTAAAATAAAAAAGGAAAACTACATGCCCCACTCATGACATTTATTGAAATTACACACCCACCCATGAGGTTTTAAAAATTACTTTGCTCACCTATGTAATTTCTCTCGTTTTATATCCAACAAATTTTCTAATTTTCGTTCAACTTAAAAAATGCTTAAATGTTGTCAAAAATTGATGAAACTTTACATGAATGATGTTAAAGTACTATATTTTGGTCTAATACCAAATCCAAAGTTTTTTAAGCTCACATGTGACCTGTGGGACCCAATGAAAATACGTTCACATGTCACATGTTTCATTGGGTCCCATAGGTCACATGTGAGCTTAAAAAACTTTGGATTTGGTATTAGACCAAAATATAATACTTTAACATCGTTCATGTAAAGTTTCATCAATTTCAGACAACGTTCGAAGTATCTCCTAATTTGAACTTAAATTTGAAAAGTTGCTAGACGTAAATTGGGGAAAACTACATGAGTGGGGAAAGTAATTTTTGAAACCTCGTGGGTAGGGTGTGTAATTTCACCGAATGCCATGGGTGGGGTATGTAATTTTTCCAAAATGAAAATATCCACAAATATATGAAAACAAACACAACAAGTGAAAAAACTGCAAGCTATTATCATAAGTGAAGAAAAGCTCACCAACTCGGTTATCTGGTTTTGAAATGGGTCCGTTTGTGGTCAGCTATCAAATGTAACTACTAAAATAAAGCAAAGAAGAAATGGCAGTATCGAAGCTGAAATTGATATCAACTGCTATATAACTTTTATAATAAAGTAGAGAAGAAATAGTGAGACCAACACTAAAACTGATACCAACCCATAAACGCACCCAATCTATGTAAAACTTTTTATGAAAGTAAAGGGTCTGTTTGTGGTCAGTTGTCAAATGCAACTGTTAGAATAAAGTAGAGGACATTACACTAAAATTGATGGCAGCTGTTAAATCAACATTTGAATAAAGTAGAGGAGAAATGGTGAGACCGACACTAAGATAGATGCAAAACGTTATAACATGTTTCATATAAAAATCAGTAGAGAAAATTACACCCCACCTATTAGGTTTGGTGAAATTACACACCCCACCCACGAAGTTTCAAAAATTACTTTCCCGATCCATGTGGTTTCCCCCTTTTTTTTTACATCCGACAACTTTTCTAATTTTCATTCAACTTAGGAGATGCTTAAATATTGTCCACAATTGATGAAACTTTACATGGATGATGCTAAAGTGTTATAATTTGGTCCAATGTCAAATTCAAAATTTTTTAAGCTCACATGTGACTTGTGAGACCCAATAAATACATGTTCACATGTTTTATTGGGTCTCACGTATCACATATGAGCTTAAAAAACTTTGGATTTCGAGTCAGACTAAAATATAACATTTTAGTATCGTATGTGTAAAATTTCATCAAAGTTTCATCAACTTTGGATAACATTTAAGCATCTCTTAAGTTGAATAAAAAATAGAAAAGTCGGTGAATATAAAACGAGGGAAACATAAGGATGAGGAAAGTAATTTTTAAAATTTTATAGATAGATATGTAATTTTAACAAACGTTCAGATGTAATTTTCCAATATCGCGAGACCAATAAAATAGGAGAGAGATGAGACTCAATGGGGCAACTTTGGTCCAGCCAATCGGATGTCATATCATGCAAATGTTAAGTTGCCTGGTTATTCGTCTTAAAAAAAAAAAAGAGTTTCCTGGTTACTGGATTTCTTAACAAAGAAATTATCCATCTCTGTTCATACGTGGCGAGACGTTATTGCTCCCTCTCAATTTTCGTCGGTCCCAGCTTCATAGGCCCTGTTCGTTCACGACATTGTACTTTTTTTTTAGATTAATATGACACTTGTCACTTATCTGTTGGATCATTTAAATTAACTGGACCCACTAAAGCATAGTTGGCACTACCCTATTTGTTAACCATGGTGAGATTAAACAAAAAGCTAGTATGAGTAGCTTTTTGATGCTGCCATAGAACAACCCCATAGTATTTCTCTCGTCAATATCCAGCGGGAACGCAGTGGGCGGAGGGAGAAGAGACAGACGTATAGAGTAGCCCTTAACTCAAAAGAGAGGAGAGCTCCTCTCGTATCCATGGCAGGACATGCACTTGGCTGCTGCTGCAGCGCTTCACTCTTCCAACTGTCATCCAGAAGGTAAATTCTCGCTTAGCTGCATTTCGAGCTCTCTTATATCAGATTTTTACTGGTGTCCAAGTGTAATCATTGCTCTTTGCTCACGATTGTACAAGCTATAAATATTACTAATGTTAAACTGGTTTCGCCGCTAGGGTTTGTTGAACTCGTTTCCTCGATTGTGTACATCAAATGTAATATTGCCTTCGCTCTAAACACTCACGTGGACCCATTACCAAATTGTCTTGCTCCAAAATAAACAAATTTCACTTGTATAGTCAACGTGAGAGCATTTGAATGTGAGATTAAGCGTGTTTCTCTTCAGCAATTTCCAGAAACCCTGTTTGCTATTCGAGACTCATCATCATCATGGACGACCTCTGCCAGGGAAATCAGCGTTTCGCAGCAGCAGAAACCGTTTGGTAGTCAAGGCGGAAATCGATTATGTATACGCCGAGGATGCCAAGCGACTCGTCTCAACAGAAGGCTACAAGGTTCTGGATGTGAGGGACCAGATGCAGTTCGATCGAGCTCATATAAAGTCTAGTTACCATATCCCTTTGTTCATTGAAAATAAGGACAATGATCTAGGTGAAATTTTGTGAAACTAAGTACTTATTATTAGTGATCATTATTTTGTAATTCATGTGGTGCTTGTGTTCAGTTAGTTTTTCACTGGTCATCATTGCTTCGCAGGCACGGTGTTTATAAGGACTGTTCACAACAATTTTTCGGGTTTGTTCTTTGGGTTACCTTTCACCAAGGTCAATCCTGATTTCCCCAAGTCCGTGAAATCCCAGTTTTCACCCGACAGTAAATTGCTCCTCGTTTGCCAAGAAGGCCTAAGGTTCGTTGCATTCGTGTATAAATAATGAAAGTCCCGCTTGTGTCTCTGATCATATGTGAAGTGCCAAGTGATCACGATGTTTATTTCTAGATTTGTTTCTATGTCATGTGTATGAGTACTATTGCTGTGGTTGTGGGAATATATGGGGAAAAAGATTTATGTGAATGAACACAATAACTGCCAGCTATTCTATAGCACTAGCAGTAGGGAAAATCCTGGTGAGTTTAATCATGAAATTGATCCGCACGTTTCAAACCTAAGTTGCTAGCTCTCTAATAGGCTCTTTTCTTGTGAAAACAATTTCCTGTGTATTGTTTTAGCATATGAGTATTTTTTTTTCTGTTAATTGTGTTGTTTTCTCCTATCTCGTTGATGGCTAAGATATGTTATAAGGAAGTTATTTGCTTCGCTGCCCCTGCAATTATAGTTTATCAAGTTTCTCTGTGGTCCACGCTGTACTGTAAATACAATAGCCATTAGCAGTTTTCCATAATAAATTATTGATATACTACATATTTGATCGTAGGGGTGGTTAACTGACGCTTTAAGACAGCCACCTAATACTTATTAGTGCAGCAGATATATGTACCATATGGGAAATATTGCTGGGTTTTATTTTCAGAACATTATTGCATATATACTAAAGGTTGATGAGATAAGTATCAGCTACACCAGTGTGCTTTCATGGAGATGGAAGAATGATCCTTTCAAAGTTTATGTCTGACACTGCATGGCTTGTAACAGGGGTGTTAACATCTTTCATCCTTTCTAAGTGATTTGATACGGTAGAAATTGATGAACACACTCGTAATACTTTCATTTTCGAAGCTGAATTCTGTTGGTTATATTCTTGTAAGGTCCACTGCTGCTGCAAAAAAGTTAGAGGAAATGGGCTTTCAAAACATTGCTTGTTTGACTTCTGGGCTTCAGTCTGTAAAATCAGGTAAACTGAGCCCCTTATGACTGTTACTCTTTAACCCTATTGTCGGGAGGGACAGTGGGTGATTTTTATCCAAAAAGGTGATACTCTTTTCGGGCATACTTGAACAAAAGGGCAAAAAGCCTAATTCTAGGACATAGGAGTATTGGTGCAGGAGAGGCATGTTCGCCCCTTGGATGTCAATTCGCGACTTTCAAACTTTGTCAGTTGGTATATGTACAATCTAACTTGTTCTTATAGGGATGTTTGAATCTGCGGGTTCTACTGAGCTGCAAAATGCTGGCAAAGCTGGCTTGGTTACGGTTCAGGGCAAGATCTCAGCTGTGGTTGGCACTATTCTTGTCTGTGAGTTTCTTCTTCCGTTTCCATTGTCTAATTGAGTCTTTGTGGGTTCTTTTCTTGGTTATCCTGGGGGCTGGGCTGATCCAGTCTAACAGGCAACAGCGATGGACGACTAATCCTCCTGTCATTTCAATGTCCGCAGGTGCACTTCTTTTTGTCACTTTCTTTCCTGATCAGGCAGAGAAGCTGCTTGAAATGTTGCCTGTAGGTTAAGCCATCGATGAAAACCGCAAAAAATATATATTCATAACCATCAGACATCTTCACGACTTCTTTTCGTTATCATTGTGCTCCGTGGAAATAATATGCATCGTTCTTTTGTAGAAATAATACATCATGAATAATTTTATTTTCTGTTGTTTATTTAAACCCTTTTTATTATTCACGAAAAGGTTTAGGGGTTATCCTAAATCATTATAACTTGATTCATTATCGTTTAAAGAATGTAATTATTTTTTGACAGTATGTCATTGAAATTTTAAGCAATTCATTATATGCCACTACATGAAATGTAATTTAATTTTTTTAAATCGTTATACAAATCTTGGGAAACGGATTCAAGGATGTAGGGATTAAGATCTAAGTTTTAGGGCATCCGGTGTGGATTCCACCCATAATGTTAAAAGAGAAAAAAGAAAATGATGAGGTGGAGGAGGAGAGATGATGTGAGAGGGGTTCTTAACTAAGACACTCTCTTTTTAGAGAACCTAGGTAAGTAAGAGAGAGATTGTGAGAGGAGATAATAAAATAATATTAGTTAGTGGGTGGAATCCACTTTTACCATTGTGGATGCCCTTAGAACTTATAATTTTGAGGGTTAAATTAATACTAGTATTATTTGGTTACATAAAGGAGTATAGTTTAATACTTCTGCCTGTAACTCAGCAAAGAAAACCAAAATTAATAACGTTGAATGTTGAAAGTTCAAGTCTATGCCCACTCATAATAAGGTTGCCATTTTAGGGACGGGAGAAGGGGAGTGCTCTCTCCTCTCTCATGCTTTGTCCCTTTGGAAACCAAATCTCCCATGTAAGATATTTTGTCATTTGTCCTGCATCTTGTTAGCAAATCTCTCATGCCTTACCCTTGTCATTTGTCTTCTTTACTCAATAAACTACTACCTATTTGGTAGTATCTTTAGTTAAGTTCAATAATTTACTCTGCCTAGAGAGGGATTGGTCTCTCTAATTATGTTGTAATCTTAAAGTATGACTATTATCCGTGAGAGTACTCTTAATGTTTTTAATTTATCGTACTTGTTTTGGTTGTTATGCCCCACAAAAATCCATTACAACAGTGGCTCCATCACAGCTTCTGTTCCAGCTCTATCCATGGCTTACTCGGTTTTAAGCAAAACTATAACCGAATTTGTCCTTATGCTTTGGATATCCCAAGGAGAGAAATGGGACCGACAAGTTGTCGAAGATCTTAGAGCCACAAACGCAACCACATCTTGTCATCTTGTAATGAATCACATACTACAAGAAAAAGGGAATTTTGCTACCGCGAAATAGCCACCGTACTTAAATCGGTAGTTATTTATTTTAATGACTAATGATTTTATATGCTAAAAACTTCTTGGTTGCAATTGTGCTACCATGTTATGGCTGGTTGGAAAAAAATTCATGTGGTAGCTATATTGCTATCGTTACATAAAATTGCTACCGTAAATAGTATAGCTATACATTCCTCCATCTTCGTTCTTGGTGTAAAAATAATTTTGCTACCAACATCGGTAGCTAAAGTCTGAAATTGTTACTGGCAGTTGATGTTAATCCAAACGTGGTTGTCATTGCGCTACTATCAACATGTAAGCAAAATTACTACCGTACTTAAATCGGTAGTTATTTAATCAACAAACTACTGATTTTGTATGCTAATAAATTTTTTATTGCAATTGTGCTACCATGTTATGGTTGCTATCATGTTATGGATATTGATGAATTGCTACTACACATATATTGGTATCTAAAATGGGAAATTGCTACTTATTTTTGATGTTATTAACAAAGTGGTTGCTTTTGTGCTACCACAATGACAATGGTAGCTAAACTTTTAGCCAATAGTTAAATGTCTACCGCCGTACAAGATTGCTACCATCAATAGTAGTTATTTATCTTTCATTCCAGTAGTTTTAGGGCCCGTTCGTTTGCAAGAGATAAAAAACTGGACCAATTAATGTGACATTAAGCTACACTTTTCCAACCCACATTAAGCCTTGATTTTCCATGGGTCGTTCGTTGGTGAGCTGCATCTTCCCTTCAACGAAAACGTTCAATGGACACAATTGCCCCCGGACAAGACGCCTTATCTTCTTGACGATTATCTCTACGAGAAAATTAGCATTGACTCTATAATATTAGCTTCCACTGACGAAACTATGAAATGGGATCACGGAATCCACAAAAAATGCCCATACTTTGAGATTCAACCAAAAAGGAATCCCGAAATCGCACAATCGACAAATATTCGATGCTCATGAATGCAGATGGGAAAGGTAGAGGTGATAGAAAGAAACAAGAGAAACCCTAAGTGGAGTGTTAGTGCCACCACTCTGCACGCCTGCGGCCGATCGTCTAACCTTCTTCTTTTCGACGCCGGGCTTTTTCATCGGCGTTGCGCTATTTCCTTTTTTCTTTTCCCGTCTCCGTCTGTCACTCCTCCACTGCAGATTTTTGGGTATTCAATGTTGTTATGAGGAGATCAAGCTGTAGATTTGATAATTTGGTACAAGGTAGATGGAGACAGGGTATTGAATGAAGGTGATAGACAGTTTACTGCTTTGGAGAGTTTCAAAGTGCCTTCAATGTGCAGTAGCGGCCGGGCAAGGAGACAGATACCGAAAGTGAAAAAATGAGGGCAAAATTGTAATAGGACCCATCAACAGACGGAGCCCAATTTCTAAACGCAGGGTTTTTGTCCTTTATCAATGAGTTATGCAAATCACGATTCGTGAGCACAAATCATGGCACTGTCTCCATCAGCATCTATAATTAAGCCAATTAATGTGTGAAAATTGAATATTAATGGAGAGAAAGAACAGGACCTTAGTAAAAGTAATTTTGCTACCAATATCGGTAGCTAAATTAATGAATTGCTACTACTTGGTTGATGCTAATTCAATCATGGTAACTATTATGCTACTATTTGAGCAACGGTAGCAAAACGATTCTAATCAATAGCTAACTAACTACTCTCTTAAAAGTTACTACGACCATGTAGATAAGTGAAATTATGAAATTGCTACCAACACTTGATTACGGTTGCTACGATAGTACATATTTTTGACAAGTAGCTAAATTACTACTATCTTAAGTTTCAAAATTGCTATCGACTAATAATGCTGATGAAATTTTAGTTGATATTGTGGTAGAATATAAGAAATGATAGCTAATATTCGTAAGCGATAATTAATTTATTATTGTCTTATAACTTAAACGTGTGATTACTACATAATTTAGAATACTAACCTATATTGTTGCTGCCATAGTTGATATATTATCTTCATAAAGTATTTTATTATATTTTTTTCAATATAGTAACTTAGTACATTTTACTTCTTACATTTTAGCTATCAAAATTTTGGAAAGAACTTTAAGTAAACAAAAATTGTCTAATTCGTGAAAATTAATTAAAACTACATACAACAACAAGAATTTATTTATCATATAAGATATACGTAACATAATTTGATACTTCTAATATTTTTTAATTTTTCAAAGTATCATAGGTATTAATAAATTATAAAATAGAGTACATGTAATAATAATTTAAACTAGTACATATGTTGGTTAAAATGTACAAAATTAATATAAATTAGTTGACAAAAGAATTTAAATTAGTAAATGAATATATATGTGTCTATAAATTTTAAATTTTGTGCAGCTTTTATTCATTTTACTATAAAATTATTTTAATTTACGAAAATCACATAAATTAATAAAATATAAAAATACAATAAATAATAATAATTTAAATTAGTTGACTTGTTGGTTAAAATTTGCAAAATAAATACAAACTATATATATAATTTATAAATGTTTAAAGTTTTTGTAAATGATATATATGTTTATTTAGTATTTTATACATTTTTAAGCCAACATATACTTTTATTTTTATTATTTTGACCATACAAAATTAATGCTGTAATATTATGTAATTAAAATATCAATGTGGCTTAGTCAAACCTACATCTATTTTATTAAGTTTTACATATCCAATGTTCGATCATATCTCGGCAAAATAACGGTGATAAAGAAGCCAAAATAATCCAACCAGTTACTGAAAGCATTGATTACCATAGTGTTGATTTTAACCACCAAATAATACAAATTTCAAAATGCATACCCTCCCGATCACGATGTTGACAACATACACAGAGCCATCAATAGAACCAGTCATAGCAAGAGTTGAGTCGACACTTATAGCCAACCATATTATTCCTTGAGTGTGGTAAGGATGACCTGCAGTAAAGACACAGAGAATGCGCATATGAACAATATGCACAAATTGTGTGCGACAAAAAATAAAAACAATTTTATTCTAAGTGATCTGCGATAACACAACTGATTTCAATACCATTGATGACTGAAGCAAACAAGCTTGTATTTATGTTACTCAATAGGGCACATCTTATCGCCATTGCTGGAAAAAAAAAGAATAAACAACGCTCCTTTAAAAACGGTTATATTGTAAATCGTTTTTTTATCATAGGCGGGACATCTTAATAAACGCTTTGCTTACAAAGCGTTGTTTATGTTATCGCGCCCAAAGACAAAAACAACGCTTTGTAAGCAAAGCGTTCTTTAAGAGATATGTATAAAAAACGCTTCACAAAGGAAGCTTTTTTTATGTCTTTGGGCGCGATAACATAAAAAACGCTTCAGCTAAGAAGCGTTCTTTATGCTACTTACGGTCAGCATAAAGAACGCTTCTCTTAAGAAGCGTTCTTTATGTTACCTAAATTATAAACACTTTTCGCCCTCCCGCCCAGTCTTCTCATCAATCTAATCGCGACTGTTCCCCTACCCACTCTCTGTAAACCTCGCTCTCACTACGCTCTATCTTTTCCCAATTGAAATCCTCTATCTCTTCTCAATCGAAACCACGCACTGAGCCCAGAAATTACCAATATTGCCGCCGCCGCGCCTCTCTTCTCTTCCTTTTTCCCGATACTGTGCTCGCCATCTTCAATATTCTATCTTCCGGCAAAACTGGTGATGAAGGCAGGCCACATGCATGCGTCGATATCGATCGGCGCCTGTCGCTATCGGTAATTTTGCGCTCAATCTGCGAACAGATATATATGTATATATGTATGCATGCCTATCCTTATTTTTCATATACTCTTTCGATCGGTAATTAATGTTTGCACAATCGAACGAACAGTACATACATGCCGTGTCGCACGCACGGCGCCTCTGGATTCAGTACTCTACCTAGAAATATTTTACAACCCCAACTAGCAAAAGGAACATACATGCGCGCTAGATGTATCGCCTCTATTCTTCTGCTGATGAGGTAATTTTGCAAACCAAACTTGTTAATCAGGAACATACATGCTTTGTTTGTTTGGGATTAAAAGGCGTGATGAAATAAAGTGTGTGTTTGGGAATAATTTTGCATACAAACCAAACTGTGTCGCGCGCATCTATCTATTGTTGTACTGTGTGCTGATTTTTATCGCCTCTATTCTGCAATGAGGTAATTTTGTAAACCAAACTTGTTAATCAAGAACATATATACTCTGTTTGTTTGGGATTAAAGACGTGAAATAAAGTGTACGTGTGTTTGGGAATAATTTAGCATGCAAACCAAACTGTCGCGCGCATCTATTTGCTGATTTTTACTTGCTGGTTGTACAATGGACTTGGAATTAATGTGTTTATTAGGCGTCAAATATAATACGTTTCGGCATGCATACAAATATAGTCACATAGTTATGGCGAAATTAATTTGGTTAGATGACTATAGGGTGTATTAATGTTATATTATATTATAGTATAACATATGGTGCAAATATTAGATTACTATAGGGTGTATTAATTAATTATACAGACACATAACATTACGGCATCGTCAGCTTGCCTGTCGATCCCCTTCCCCATATTGCTTTTACCTTAACATCCACCCAGAAGTTTATCTACGTTCCTACCAATACCAACATCAAACTTTTAAGTTCCTTCACATTCTTCTCAGATTTGTTATCCGGTCAAGCTAGGCATTCCAATTAACCCTCTAATGTTTTGGAAATCTATATGACCACCATTGGCCATATTAGAGACCTCTACTTACAGGTTCTTAATTTCTTGTAGTTATTATTTTAGTATCCCTCTACATTTTTTGGCTAGCGCCTATGCACCTTCGATCGTCATCCACCTGTTCTAAAAAAAAATTGAACTCGGACGGGCCCAGGCCATCAACTTTATTTTCCTTCACGACCTTCCTTCTCTCCTTTTCCTTTAGTCACCTCTGACTAGTATATATGTTGTGGGAGCTTCAGTAGATCGAACAATCAGAACTGGACAACACTAAAAACTTTGGGGATGACACAGCAGAGACCAAGTGGTATTGATCTTCAGAATCATCACAGAGAAAATCGGATAAAAAGCCAGGCGAATTTGGTCGATGGAGACAGTTGCTGCCTCTGTTGAAGATCAAAGTATCGACGATCATGATGATTCTTCTACTGATACAAAAGAGACAGAAGAAGAAAAGCATGATACAAAAGAGACAAAGGCAGATACAGATGAAAGGATGAATGAGAATTCAGAAACAAAGAGGTTGAAGAAATTGGCTAAAAAGTTAAGTGAGGCTGCCACGAAGTAGAGTCCGGTGGCGATTAACGAATTACTGGCCCACTTCATGACCTTGAATGAAGAAAACAGTTTTATAGAATAGTTATATGAGGAGGAGAAGAGGAAACTTAGTCGATTATATGGTGGCATGGGGGACTATATGAAGATAAAGTGGTACCAAATTGCCCGATTGATGAGTTTCATGTCTTATGGATGAAGATGGAGATGGAGAAGCTAGGCACTTCTCCATCTCCAGTTTCGATTGGATTTGCATCTTCTTTCAGTTTTGAACATCGATAGGTCTGAGAAATCTTTAAACACTAGGACATGAATGTCTGTAGATTGCATGCAGTCATTTGGAATACTAGCCACACACTGTTGATGTGGGGTGCATCGTATCTTTTAAAAAAACTAGATGAAGGTCCCTTGGCAATTAAAAAGATTGAGAGATTCCCCCTAAGTTTGCATGTTAAGCGTCTTTAACAAATGATAGCAATAAGTGACAACTTTTATGCATAATAAGTGACAGCTTTTATGTTATACTGTAACCGTAGTAGAAAACTTTCTACTATGGTTATAGTATAACATAAAAGCTGTCACTTATTGTGCATAGAAGTTGTCACTTATTGCTATCATTTGTTTCTTGATAGCAATAAGTGACAATTTTTATGCACAATAAGTGACAGCTTTTATGTTATATAACCATAGTAGAAAGTTTTCTACTACGGTTACAGTATAACATAAAAGCTTTCTACTACGGTTACAGTATAACATAAAAGCTGTCACTTATTGCTATCATTTGTTAAAGACGCTTAACATTCAAACTCAAGGGGAATCCTACTTAGGGGGAATCTCTCAATCTTTTTAATTGCCAAGAGATCTTCATCTAGTTTTTTTAAAAGGTACGATGCACCCCACATCAACAGTGTGTGGCTAGTATTCTAATTGACTGCATTCAATCTACAGACATTCATGTCCAATGTTTGAAGATTCTCAGACCTATTGATGTTCAAAACTGAAAGAAGATCCAATCGAAACTGAAGATGGAGAAGTGCCTAGCTTCTCCATCTTCATCTCCATCCATAAGTCATGAAACTCATCAACTAGGCGATCTGATACCACTTTATGATCATATAGTCCCCCATGCCACCATATAATCGACTAAGTTTCCTCTTCTCCTCCTCATACAACTATTCTAGAAAACCATTTTATTCATTCAAGGTCATGAAGTGGGCTAATAATTCGTTAATCTCCACTGGACTCTACTTCGTGGCAGCCTCACTTAACTTTTTAGCCAATTTCTTTAACCTCTCTGTTTTTGAGTTCTCATTCATTCTTTCATCTGTATCTGCCTCTGTCTCTTTTGTATCATGCTTTTCTTCTTCTGTCTCTTTTGTATCAGTAGAAGAATCATTATGATCGTCGGTACTTTCATCTTTAACAGAGGTAACAACTATCTTAGCGAATTGGAAATTTCTTCTCAAGTACGTATTATAAGTACTTTTGTGTTTGAATTGGTGATTTAACTATTTGCGCATGTTTGGATAAGCTTAAATGGCGTACTTAATTACTTTTATAATTCTCGCATGCAGCTTGTTGATTTCTTCTCAATACTTATTCACAAGCCGATCTCAAGTTTGTCAAGGAGCACACATGTGTTGAAAGCACTAAATTGATCAGAAGAAGTCATGAGTCATGTAGCTATCTTTTCTTTTTTCAAATGGTTGTATTGTACATGTTATGATCGAACTTGAACCATTTTTAGTAGTTTGGTTAACTAGCTAGTTACAAATGTTGTAGTTGATTGGTACTACAGTTAAGCCTATGTGCGCTGGTATAATATTAATGCAAACAAAGTACTGCTGTTGATCTATTAAAATTCACCAGTTTGGTTGATCTGGTATATATAATGCAAACAAGCTGTGAATGGCAATTTGTGATCTGTAGCAAGCATTTAATTTTGTGTTATGCGTAGGGTAATAAATTGTATAAAAATAAAAATATAAAAAAAGGACCATATAAGAAACGCTTATATATACTCTCGCGTCAAATGTCATAAAGAACACTTATCAATATAAGCGTTTTTTTTATAAAACTTCATAAAGAACGCTTATATTAAACAAGCGTTTTTTTAGTCAGACATAAAGAATGCTTCAAGATAAAAGCGTTCTTTATGCCTCGTAGATTCCTGCCACCTTACACACCTTAAAAAACGCTTTAGCAATAAGCGTTCTTTTAAATTAATGTATAAAAAACGCTTACAACGCGTTCTTTAAGAGGTTCGACCATTTGCGTCGCTGGAATAAAAACGTTTATAAAACGTTCCAAAAGACAAATAAAAACGTTGTTTATTCTTTCTTTTTTCCAGCAGTGCGCGATGGTTTATGCTTTAGGCCTCAATAGGACACATCTTATCACAGTGATTTATCACGGTCCCGGTTAACCGCTTTTAAATGAACCGGTTACGGTTATCAAATTTGACTAACCGTTAACCGAATAACCGATTAACCGAGTAGCCGACTAACCGTTTATGAACTCCCCTACCTAGAACTGATGTGACGACAATTGCTCACCTAAATCCTACTGTGATCTGGACGATTGTGGAAGGTTTGTAATATAGTCATGATCGTTTTTATTATTTTTTAAAAAATTGAATAGTTTTTTAAAATTATTTATTTTGTATTTAAATTAATTTTTACTTAAATCTCAAAAACAATACATGGTTCATAAAAATACAAAAATCATAGTAAATAATTAAGTTTAAATGATTATTGATGTATGGTTTACAATGCGATTTTTTACAAAATTTTCAATGAAGGGCAAAATGTCATATTTCACCTACAGTCGTGGGTACTTTTTTTTTGTTAAAAACAATTTTTGATAACAAATAAATATCCAACTTGAAAAGGATTCATGTGATATGAAGCGAGAGAATGAGAGTCGTTTCTCTATTCAACCTTAATTCTCCGATCAACCCTAATTTCCCGATCAACTAATTCCAGCGCTAGAGTCGAAGATTGAGCCCATCGGTAGACACATCTCGTGTCTGCTTTGCCCTAGTCTCTGTTTTTTTTTCTCGTTTCCAGTTTGTGTCCAGTTGCCAAGAATGGCTATTCCGCCAGGGAAGACTAGCAAGATTATCGAGCGATTTGAGGAGTCACAGCAATTGGCCAAGAAAGCCCGCAGTTCGGGTGAATTCCGGGAAAGCGACGCAATGGTTATCCAGAGTGCAGATGGCGATGAACCCATGAATTTCAAAAATGCGATCTCTGGGGCTGACGCGGAGTCTCAGGAGGCCGATGATTTGTATGATGGAATCTCTGACGACGATGAAGATGAGATGGATGAGGAAGATCCCAAATGCCCGTCAATTTACCTTACAAAGGAACAGAAGCTCAAGTTCAGGCGCCCATGGAGAAACACGCTAATTGTAAAGCTTTTGGGTAAATCTCTACCAATGCATTTACTTAACGATAGGCTCAGAGCAAGATGGAATCTTCAGGGTGAATTTTTCTTGGACGACCTGTCGAATGGATTCTTCAAGGTTACGTTCAATAATCAAGAAGATCTTAATTTTGTCCTTTCGGAGGGGCCCTGGCCTATTATGGATCATTACCTGTCGATAAGGAGGTGGCGTCCAAATTTTAATCCCAACATAGAAGCTCTGTTTTCTCTGGAAGTTCTAGTCAGATTTCTAGATTTACCTAACGAGTACTACAATGAAGAATTTCTAACTTTGGTGGGAGCGAAAGTCGGGAAAGTAAAGAGAGTTGATCTCTCGCCATCGCTGTTCGGGAAATCTCGGCTTGCCAGGGTTGCAATAGAAGTAGATCTTACGAAACCTCTGTTGGCAAAGTATAAATTCAGACGACGTATTATGAAAGTGGAATACGAGGGACTACATATGATATGTTTCAAATGCGGCTGCTATGGGCATAAAAATGAGTCGTGCCCGTTTCAGGAGGGGGATGGGCAAGTTTGTCAAGAGGAGGGTGTTAAATTGGTCAAGGGAGAGAATTTGTCACATGTAAACCATATAGTTGAAGAATATGGTGAGTGGATGGTTCCCAAGAAAAAAAATACATCTCGGAAGCCCCACAAACCTGCTCCGAATAAAGAGAGTTCAAAGAAAAGCAATGAATATTTGAAGCCGAGTTTCAGCGTACTAAACCTAGAAGAAGAGATGCCATCGGGTGGTAATACTAAGCCGAAGGAGGGGAAGCGAACTACGCTGGATTCGCGAGAAGTGATCCCCATCGACAATTCTGAAAACACTGTTCGCTCAAATAACCGAACCAGTGGTGGTATTCAAACGTCAGTTTCGAACCCGAGATTATCTCCCGACGAGGGGGGTGGATCTGGGTCGCGAATCAAGAGAGCCACCGGCCAGCCTTTGGATCCAGTCCCCATGGAGATGAATCTACAAGGCAATCTTCAACGGCAAGATGAGGAGAAATCAGCGTCTATGCCGCCTATTGATGAGGGTAGTAATCTGGGGCCGCGTCCCGATCAATCCCTAAACCATAATCAACTTTCGTCTCAGAAGGAGGCGTATCAACGAAGCAGGGCACCACGGGTAAGTGGTGATGGTAAGTAATCCCTTTCTGTTTTATTTATCCTTATGCTGAATAATTTCATTTTATGGAATGTTCGGGGTGCTTTGAAAGCTAATTTTCACAGAGCTATGAGAGAGCTTATTAGGTCTCACAATCCGGGGCTAATTGTTCTTTTGGAACCTAGAATAAGTGGTAGTGTGGCGGATGCTGTTTGTGGTAAACTAGGGTTTGATAATGTTTTTCGGGTTGACGCTACTGGGTTTAGTGGGGGGATTTGGCTTCTCTGGAAAAATCACATTAGTGTTAGGGTGTTAATAAGTGATATTCAGTTTATTCATTGCGAAATCAGTGAGGGGGCTTCCTCCTTTTTGTTTACTGCGGTTTATGGTAGACCGGTTGCTAGCATTCGAAACCAACTTTGGTCAAAGTTAAACAATATCCAGCCTAGGGATGACACTGCTTGGTTAATTGGTGGCGACTTCAACGCAACTCTTTTCCCTTCTGACAGAAATAGGTCTGCTTGTAAAAACTTTGGAATTGATAGAAATTTCTTGGAATGGTTTCATGGGAGGGGACTCCTTGATATTCATTCGGTTGGTAACCAATTCTCTTGGTCTAATGGTAGAGTTTGCGCTAAGCTAGATAGGGTTGTGAGCAATGTTGATTGGAATAATTTATTTCCTGAAGCATATATTGACACCCTTCCTAGATTTGCTTCTGATCACAGTCCCATTTTGCTTGTTTTTCACCCTAAACCTCGTTCTGCCCCTAAGCAGAAACTCTTTAAATATATGGCAGCTTGGGACTCGCACCCTGATTTTTATAACTCTGTTAAGGATAATTGGAATAAGAATGCTGAATTGTATGACTCGATTAATAGCCTGAGTTATCATTTAAGTAACTGGAATAGGGATGTGTTTGGCCATATAATGTTGAACAAAAAGAGACTTATGGCTAGGATTAGCGGTATTCAGCGGGCTGTTGACTCTGGCAGAGGAGACCATCTAGTTGGTTTGGAAGTTAAGTTGACTAAGGAACTAGATCTGTGGCTGCAGAGGGAAGAGACTCTGTGGAAACAGAAATCCAGAGATCAATGGGTACGTTTGGGTGATAGGAATACTAAATATTTCCACACGAGAACTAAGTTAAGAAGAAATCACAATCGTATTTCAAAACTTTTAAATTCAGTTGGTCAATGGGTTTCTGATGAGTCTGAGCTTAAACAACTGTTAGTCTCTTATTTTCGTGATCTCTTCAGTGGGGAGCAGAACATTACTAAGGTTCACCTGGGCAATGATTTTATTCCCCTTGATCTGGAAAGCTCCAACAGTCTAGCCAGACAGGTAGAAACGGATGAAATCAGAAAAGCTGTTAATAGCATGAATGCTTTCAAAGCTCCTAGGATAGATGGGTTTCCAGCTGCTTTCTATAAAAAATGTTGGTCTTTAATTGAAACTAGTGTGCTTGGATTTGTCCGAGATTGCTTTGGGAATCAACATATCGACCCGAAGATTAACCAAACCATTATAACTCTTATCCCAAAGGTGGACCAGCCCACTGTAGTAAATCAGTTTCGGCCCATAGCTCTTTGTCAGGTGTAGTATAAGATTCTTACAAAGGTCATCACAAATAGGTTGAAACCTTTTATGACCCATTGGGTCTCAGATTGCCAAAGTAGTTTTGTCCATAGAAGAAGCATGACTGAAAACATTATCCTAGTGCAGGAAGTTATTCATTTCACGCAACATACAAAAGCTACAGATGGATGTCTTGCCATGAAAATAGACCTAACCAAAGCATACGATAGGCTTTCTTGGTCTTTCATTAATGAAACTCTAACTTATGTCGGTATTCCTGATAGTTTACGAGTTTTAATTATGAATTGCATTACTTCGGTTTCTTTTCAGATCTCTTGGTTTGGTTCTTTAACTGAGTCTTTCTCTGCGAGGAGGGGAATCAGACAGGGGGACCCCTTGTCCCCTTTCATCTTTGTTTTATGTATGGAACGGCTTGCCCAAATCATTAATAATAGTATTAACAGGAAGGAGTGGAAACCAATTACTCTAGGGAAGAAGGGAATTGCCATATCCCACTGCTTCTTTGCGGACGACTTAGTCCTTTTTGGTATTGCTACACCTAATCAAGTTAAGATTATGTGTGACTGTTTGAATGATTTATGTAAGGCCTCTGGGCAAGCTATTAGTTTAGATAAATCCTCAGTTTTGCTATCTAAAAACCTCAGTCCGGAGAGGGCCAGGATCTTGGGCTTGGAATCTGGTATGCAAATTACTAAAAAATTTGGGAAATACTTAGGTGTCTATTTAAAGCAAGATAAATCTAGTGATTTGAACCATGACGATCTTCTTTCCAAAATTAGGAAAAGGTTAGCTGGCTGGAAGTGTAACAGCCTCTCCATGGCTGGAAGATTTTGTCTAGTTAAGAGCTGCTTATCATCTATTCCCATCTATACAATGCAATGCCAACTGATTCCTAATAGAATCTGTGAGAAAATAGATAAGTTATGCAGAGATTTTCTATGGGGCCATAGTGAGGATAGTAGGAGACTTCATGATATTGGATGGGATATAATCTGCAAATCTAAAGCTGATGGGGGCCTGGGGATCAGGAAGGCCAGGCTTATGAATTATGCCTGTTTTGGCAAGAATATTTGGAAACTAGTTAGTAAACACCATAGCTTCTGTAAAGAGGTTCTGCTTCGTAAGTACCCTAACCCTAGTGCTAGTAGAGGATCGATAAATTGGAAGAATATTCATAATTGTGCGAATCTGGTGCAGGATGGACTTAGTTGGTCTGTTAGTAATGGTAAACTCATTAATTTCTGGCTGGATTGTTGGGTTGACAACCAGAATCTGCTGGACCGTGCTATTTGTGATGTTCCTGAACAGTTCTTGCAGATGACTATTGCAGATTATTGGTCTGATGATATAGGGTGGTTGTGAGACAAGTTTGATAAATTTCTCCCCTCTGATCTCTTAAATTCCATTAATGGCATTGCTGTCTCTTCTGATAATGAAAATGATTTTATTCACTGGAAGTTTGAGAATAATGGCAGCTATAGTGTGAAGTCAGCTTATCAATTTTTATCTAAGCAAAGTTTGAACAGAAGCGCAGCTAAGTCTAGTGGTGTCTATGCAGCTACTTTTAGATTTATATGGCGTATGCCAATCCAGGAGAGAATCAAGATCTTTTTGTGGAAATTATGCCACAACAAACTAATGACTAACTCAAGAAGAGCCAGAATGGGTTTGACTTTGGACTCTTCGTGTCACTACTGTGGTGAAATTGAAACAGCTATTCACATCCTCCGTGATTGCCCCATTGCTAAGAGGATTTGGGACAGAATCCTTCCTCAAAGAAGCTGTTCCTTTTTTCATGGTAAGGATTTGATGGGCTGGGTGTCGGGTAATCTAATCCGGCCGGGTAGATTTCTAATGAGGGGAAGTAGCTCTGTTACTTTTTCTACAATTTGCTATACTCTTTGGATCTGGAGGAATAAAAAGTTTTTCAGAACATGAATGACATTTTTCTTCCTTTTAGACAGGCTGTTCTAGCGGTAACTCAGCAGACCCACACAAGGCGAATGGAGGAAGCTGTCTTGCTAAAGCAGACACAGGTTTTCGGTAACTGTCAATCTCAGGAGTGGAAGTGTTGGACACCTCCTGAGAAAGGTCACTTTAAATTCAATATTGATGGTGCTTTTAACTTGGCTGCAGGAAATGGTGGAGCAGGTGGGATCATTAGAGATTACCAAGGAAGATGGGTAGCTTGCTTCATCACGGCCTTTGGAAGAAGAAGCATTCTGCATTCTGAAGCTTTGGCTCTAAAGACAGCGCTCAGTCTCGCAAGGGAGAGGAAACTGGAGCATGTCACCATCTGCTCAGATTCGTCACTCTTGGTTGATTATTTCTATTCTTGCCCAGATCATTCACCGATCCGTCCGATCCTCATGGAATGTAATAAGCTTTTGTACCCTGGTTGGGATCTGAGAGTAGTTTTTACTCCTAGATATACAAATAGAATAGCTGATAGGCTGGCTAAGTTGGGAGTTTGTAAAACTCAGAGGACGTATTATTTGTTACACCCTCCTTCCTGCATTCTACAAATGCTGGAAGAGGAACAATGTTTTAGAAATCATAAATAAATGAGGTTCGCCCACCGTTCTTTTGACCAAAAAAAAGATAACAAATAAATATCCAAGTGACGTTGCACACGGACACAAATTCCCGTCAAACAACGAATTCCTTGCCATCATTTATTCTTCCCGCTTCAGTTAGTGGCCCACCTGACGGAATATTGCACAAGTGTTTACCGCCAACGCTCCACACTGTCACTCTCCACCTCTTCCCCCACTCACCCGCTCGCCGCTCCGCTATCTCATATTTTTTTCTGGTCTCCTTGCCCCCCCGTGCGCTTCCATCCCGCTCCCCAACTATCATACCAAATTCACCAACATGGCGGAGGATACGAACCCCCAACCGCCCGTGAAAGACCAAATCTACCTCCATACACGAAGGGAGCCGTTCGAACACGGTCTAATCCCTATCCCTAAGCTCATATTCTCCGATGGAGCCACGACCCTTGGGTCCATAAAGGATAAGCTCATCGAAAGGGCCAAAGAGTCGTCATCTTTCCGGGTCGACTCTACCGCCGTAGCCGAAACCCTTCAGATCCCCGCCGATCAGGCCAGGCTCGTTCTCGACGTCGTCGCCACGACCCTCCCCGACGATTCCGACCCGCTCGTCTCCGCCACACCCGATGAAGTCGAGTCTGTTGGGGTTAATGTCTTCGACTTGATGGTTTTTCTCTACATTCAGTCGTATAAGAGGTTGCTCCCGAGGACGCACAAGGATTCTGCTGCTGTGTCTGATGTCTGGCCTACGCATTCGGCGTTTGATGGGTTCCTGTCGGCTCTCTCGCCGTTACAGGTGAACAAATATGAGGGTTTTGCATGATTCACCGTCAGATTCCCATGTATTTTCTTTCTGTAGACCACGTTCTTCCGGATTTGAGTGGTGCTGGTTTGCGATACACTATTTATTATATTTGTTTTTATTGTCCTCATTTTGCTTCTTTTTGTTGAATTACTTCTAAGGACATCGTAGTTGGATGATAGCTCCTGTAGCTCTAATTCCGTGGATGATTGTTCATTGGATTGACGGTGTTAGCTAAGCACCTTTACGGTGGTTCTATAAACTGGAGAGGAACATAAATGTTGCTCATGGTCTCTATTTAGATTTGGCAGTCCGTTTTTTGTACAGTGGGTGAGTCAACGCACTAGACCTCAAATAGGGGTGAATGTTAAAATTCATTGTATGAGGCACGGGATCATTTGGTTGGGCCATTGCGTGGTTGTGTCCAAATTAATCTGGTGATGATCATCCTCTTACTGAATTTGATGCTCTCGCTTACTGTTTACTATTGAAACTTCTCTGAGGACTACTATGTAAACTGAAAGATTGAGGTTCCAAATGTTACGAGTTTGTGACACACGGCATTTTTTATTTTTAAGTAATTCTTTCGATTATTGATTTTCTCTTCTTCACCTGCTTTTGTGAATGCTTGTAAATCTGTAAAGTTACAGTAACACATACCCCCAGGGGTGGATCTACAGGGCCGAGAGGTTCTTTTCCCTCATCAAGATTGTAATACCCCATCCCACATCGGGATATGAGTAGTAATGTGAATGGTTTATAAGGATACATATGGGTTAACTACAACAACAGGCCTTCCACTTTTAAGCCCAAGTGAGGATTGAGGGCCTAAAGTGGCTAGTTTTCAAGCCTGGATGGTTTGAGAGCTAGGTTGTTGGACAGTTACCCATATGAGGTGTTACAAAGATTCCAGCGGTAGAGAAGGTGAAGGCAGCGGGTGTATGTATGGAGGAAGACAGCCTTGCTCTGGTTAGCAGTACCATTTGTGCCAAATTAGTGATGTATTGTCCTCAAAATCTGAGGGAGATGATGTGGCAGCTCAAAAATGAGGGAGATGATGTGGGCAGCTCAAAAAATAGAGGAGAAGAACGAATGACTCACGAATGGAGGAAGGAGAGGATTTGAGTACGCCAGTCAACGTGGGTCTAAGTGGACTAGTTCCGGTTCCCACTCAACCGGGTCCACTAGTGGAACGAATTCGGTTTATGCCCAGGACCGGTTGTCCGGTTCGATCGAATTAGGGAAAATCCCAAGAAACTAGCAACCCTAATTCGATGGCAGCTTCATCGGCGAATTCCTCGTCGTCGGTCGCCACTGTCGGATGGCTGTCGAATATCCGGTGAGTACCGGACGCTGAGATGCAGCGGCGAAGAACTTTGGGTCTATGTTTCCGTTGTGGGGAGAAATGGGCTCCGACCCATCGCTGTAAGGTAGCAGGGCTACCGCTACTTCTCACTGATAATGTGATTGGACCACATTAGTAGGGCTGAGGGTAGTTTTGGAAATAATTAGTGGTTACCCCTTGACCAAGATAACTCTCCTAGTCTTGGCTATTTAAAGAAGTGGTAGCTATAGCTTAGGACATGAAGAAGTATACTCAGTTTTGGCCTCTTAGAGGAATAGGCAGGCTTATTCCCCTCTTCAATGGTTGATTGTGTCAGTTTCCATATCTGTATGTGATCTGCTTGTGTCGGTTTTTGTTTGTGTTCTTCTTGTGTTGGTTTTTGTATCAGTTTGGGCTTCTCGACCTCAACCTCCTCCAGCAGCCCCTCCCAGGCAATTGACCTCAGTCTCAGTGCTGCTCCCTCCACAAGTGGATTGATCAGAGTTATCGGTTTCTGTTCCTTGCCGATTTCATTTGTCATCCCGCTTTGGGTTTTGGTGGTGGTAAGGGAGTGTCGTGGTTGAGGGACTGGTCACGTCTCCAGCGGCTAGTCTTCTTTTCACGTCTTCTCATCATCCTCTTTAGGATTATGAAAATTTCTCGATCAATCTCCCCCATCACAAAGGACCGTACAACTCTGATATCAATTGATGAAATCTAAATTTGGAAATGAAGTGATAAGGTAACAAGATAAAAAAAGGAAAGACAAAATCAGGATGAATCTTGCCTAATTAGGGAATAACCTTGCCTATTCCTCTAAGAGGCCAAAATGAGTATTCTTCTTCATGTCCTAAGCTACAACTACCACTTCTTTAAATGGCCAAGACTAGGAGAGTTCTTGGCCAAGGGGTAACCACTAATTATTTCCAAAACTACTCTCAGCCCTACTAATGTGGTCCCATCATAATGTGAACGGTGAAGAAGCATACAAATTTGTGCTAGAGCAGGAGGAGTTTGGGACGTCTACGAACCTGTTTACAGCAGAATTATCCCTAATGTCACTAATGGGAATTCCAATTCGTAAGGTGATGAAGTTGGTAGGCTGGCTATGCGGACACAAAGTGGTGATTTTGGTCAACAGTGGTGCGACACACAATTTCATTCAAGAAGAACTGGTGCTGGTATGGGAGCTACCAATTGATAACTTTGCTTGTTTTGGTGTGACAATGGGGAATGGTGTGGCGGAAAGGGGTAAGGGAGTCTATACGAATCTCATTCAT
The DNA here is from genome assembly GCA_023374045.1 of Limonium bicolor. Lineage (NCBI taxonomy): Eukaryota > Viridiplantae > Streptophyta > Magnoliopsida > Caryophyllales > Plumbaginaceae > Limonium > Limonium bicolor. Next base: position 55,173,922 of record CM041778.1, read on the forward strand.
GATCTTGGGGAAGCAGAATTTTACATCGACTGTCTCCTTTTTCCTATCACTGGTGTTGATGTTATACTAGGCATCGATTGGTTAGTGAAGTTGGGTGACACAACTATTAACTGGAATTCTTTATCGATTTCCTTCTGGTGGGCTGGTAATCGGGTGAAGCTACAGGGTGACCCTTTGTGCTCTCTGTCAAGTATTGAGGCTACACCAGCCCTACAAGCGGTGGAAGATGGTGGACTGGTGGACTTGGGTGGTTCTGTTTTGCGGATTCCTTGCAAACTATGAATTGTTTGAGCATGAAGGTTTTGAATACGTTAGAAGAGTTAGAACTTCAGAAAACCTGGGATTCTTTTCCTAATCTATTCCAGCCCTTGGAATTTCTGCCCACTAGAAAGTTTCACGATCACCATATTCCCTTGCAAGAGGGAGCTATTCCTCCAAACATCCGTCTTTATCGATATCCCCACTATCAAAAGGACCAGATTGAGAAAATTGTGGAAGAACTTAAATTTGCTGGTTTTATTCATCGCAGCACAAGTCCATTCTCAAGCCCTGTGTTGCTGGTTAAAAAGAAGACAGGAGAATGGAGATTTTGTGTTGACTATAAGGTGTTAAACAAAATCACCATTCCAGATAAGTTCCCTCTTCCAACCATTGATGAGCTTTTAGACAAACTAAATGGGGCCGGGATTTTTTCTAAGTTGGATCTTGGATCGGGCTACTATTAAATTTCGGTAGAGGAAGAGGATGTGGAGAAAAACGGCATTTAGAACTCATGAGGGGCATTATTAGGTTCTAGTTATGCCTTTTGGGCTGAAGAATGCCCCAACCTCCTTCCAGTCTTTAATGAATGAAATATTTAGGCCATTCTTGAGATGCTTCATCCTGGTGTTTTTCGATGACATATTGGTGTTTAGCAAAACTTTGAGGATCATTTATCTCTTCTGCAATAGACCTTGGCTGTTATGTCTGAGAATCAACTTAGAGTTAACAAGAAAAAATGCAGTTTTGCCAAGAGTATGGTGGACCATTTGGGGCACTTTATCTCTGGTGATGGGGTTGAGGTGGACCCAGCCAAAGTCCAAGCAGTGGTGAACTGACTAGTACCGAAGACTGTGAAGTTCTTTCTTAGGTCTAACTGGGTACGATAGACGCTTTATCCAAGGATATGGACTGATTGCTGCCCCTTTAACTGCTCTGACCAAGAAAAATGGGTTTCTTCGGATTGACTGCACAGATGGCATTTGAAGAACTTAAGAAAGTTTTATCCTCAGCACAGGTTTTGGCCACTCCTGACTTTTCTCTACCTTTTGTTGTGGAGACTGGTGCATCAGGGAAAGGGTTAGGGGTTGTTCTTATGCAGCAGGAAGGAATAGCCTATTGCTTTTTTAAGCCAAGCCTTATCTCCAAGGGCTCTTTCTAAGTCTGTGTATGAAAAAGAGTTAATGGCGGTTGTGTTTGCGGTGCAGAAGTGGCGCCACTATCTGTTGAGAAGGAGATTCACTATTAAAACTGATCAAAAGATCCTTAAACATCTTTGGGAGCAGTGTATAATGACGGAGGAGAAGTATAAGTGGGTTACTAAGTTGATGGGATTTGATTTTCAAATCTGTTATCGCCCAGGAAGAGAGAATTCAGCAGCTGATGCTTTGTCTCGAGTTGAAGAAGTTCCATAGTGGCATCAGCTATCTTCAGTAGTTTTTGATGGGTGGAAAGATTTGGCAGAGGAATTATCTCAAGATCCTAAGTTGACCAAAATTATTCAGATCTTTTAGTGGCTGGTGACAGTCACCCTGGTTATGAGTTGAAGCACAGCTACTTGTTTTACAAAGGTAAACTAGTATTACCTTGCACTTCACAACTCATACCACTGATTCTGTGAGAATTTCATGAGACTCCTATGGGTGGTCATTGGGTTCTTGCGGACCTTTATTGCTGGAGTAGTTTTCTGGTTAGGGATGCGCAAGCAAATCAAGGAGTTTATGGGATCTTGTGACGTGTGCCAAAGGGTGAAGTATAGCGCTTGCTCTCCTGCTGGTTTACTGCAACCCTTACCAGTTTCTTCTAGAATTTGGTTTTTTTTCTATGGATTTTATCACTAAACTCCCTAAGGTGCAAGGCTACGAGGTAATCTTTTTGTAGTAGACCGATTCACCAACTATTCCCATTTTTTCCCACTCAAACATCTGTTTACAGCTTGTGATGTAGCTTCTGTTTTTATCAAAGAGGTGGTGAAGTTACATGGGATTCCTAAAACAATAGTATCTGATAAAGATCCCATCCGTGTCAGCTTGTTTTGGAAGGAATTATTCAAATCTGTTGGTACCAAGTTGTGCCTTAGTACCGCATATCACCCACAATCAGATGGGCAAACAGAGGTGATCAATCGTTGCTTGGAGGATTATTTGTGTTGCTTCTGTTTTCAAAAACCTAAGCTGTGGTTAAAAGCCCTTCCATGGGTTGAGTATTGGTATAACACTACCTTTCATCAAGGGTTGGACACTACTCCTTTCATGGCTCTTTATGGTCGAGAACCGCCCCTGTTGATAAGATATTCTCCCTTGGGATCATTGGTGGAAGAGGTAGATGTTTGTCTGTCTGAGAGACACAGGTTCTTAGAGGAATTGAAGGAGAAACTGCTTCTTGCACAGCAGCATGTGAAGGCTCAAACTGATTGCCACTGGATAGATGTGAATTTTCAGGTTGGTGAATTTGTGTACTTAAGGATACATCCTACAAATACACCTCTGTTACGAAGAAAAGAAATGCCAAATTAAGTCCTAGGTATTATGGGCCTTGTGGATGAGATTGTTGCCAAGGTTGGTTCTGTAGCCTACACCTTGCGGTTGCCCTCTGAATCAAAAATTCATCCCACTTTCCATGTTTCACAATTGAGGAAGGCCACTACTACATCTATCACACCAGCACCACTACCTGCGGAACTTACTGAGGAATTGGAGTTGTTGCTACAGCCTGCGAAGGTGGGAGGTTTCAGACAAAGAGAGGGGCATCCCAAGGAAGTTTTGATACGTGGCATGGTTTACCCGAGTCGGATGCTACTTGGGAGGAAGTTGCTGTTATCAGAGATCTATTTCCTTTTCTCCACCTTGAGGACAAGGTGAAAGTGCATGAGGGGAGTGATGATAGACCTTTGGTTACTGGCAAATATTTCGGTAAAGTGTAGTAGGAGGGATAGCTAGTTTGTTATGTGACTATTGTATTGTTTGACAGCTGGCTTCTGTTATTTGCCACTTGGCTGGTTGTTAGTTAGTCAGTTGGCTTGTTATGCTGTTAGCAGCTGTAGTAAATCAGAGGCTATTAATAAGGGATAGAGCTCTGTAAAGACTTATCCCTAGAGTGAATAATATTGGCCTCGTTGAGGATTACTTGCTCCCTAACACCCTCTAAAAAATGTCACGAGTGAGATTTGAACCCAGCACAGCTCAAATTCTGCTTCCACCCCTAACCATTATACCCTTACAGTTTTGTGACATATAATGGGGTCATTTATATTATATATATGTAAAATGTAAGTACTCTACATATAGGAATTTTTGAATTTTTCAAAAAAACGTGGGGGTCCTGTGACCCCACTTGGCTCTGCATCTGGTTTAGGTTTACATCCTTTGGTGCGTGGATGTTAAAACATTTGATAAGTGATCATTGTATGTATAGGTATATTGTCTGCCTAGTCTACTGACATTATTTGCATTTAGTGATCCTGGTATTTTTATCTAGTTTTCTGCTGTCGATGATTTTAAGTGCTTGTTCCATCCTCTCATATTAGCCAAATAAGGGAATTGAAGAATGAAATGGTTGAGATTCAGGGTTTATATCTGCTTTCACATGATTAACGGGTCATATCAACCTCTTCATATAATTTGTGGTATCAATCAATGGTGTTGTGGACTTTAATTTATCTTCTGAACGAACCCTTTGCACCCAGCTCGCTTCCTAGATAATAGCTTTGTAGGGTACCTGTTCACACTTACGAATATTCTATGAGCTTGAAAGATATTAGAATTGTATAGGATATGGATTCTGTTTTTGTTTTATTACATTAGAAAAGTGCATCTGGTTGGTGAGGACATTAGATATTCTCTACGATCATGATTTTCACGTTTGCTGCTTGTTTTTGGTGCTCATGAGCTTACTGGCATCTTCCTTTCTCTTGTAGCTAGCTCGCAGCAACAGCCGCAAGTTTATGCCCTCACAAGCAGACGAGGAAGCTCATCAGATATCTTATCTGCAAAAACATTTGACAAACATTCTTACACTATTAGCGCAACCGACTGAAGGCGATGGTGAAGAATCACTGGTAAAATAGTATATGCCCTTTTATAAGCAAAAATAGTTTTTCATCTTATGTGACATAAAAAATAATTATATTGCCAAGCCCCTGTGGCTTGGTCGGTAGAGGAGTGGCATACCCAAACCAAAGGTCCTGGGTTCGAAACCTACCCACTACCATAACTATAAAAAAAGTAAAAATAATTATATTGATCTAGTTCTTTGGGCGAGATTCCTCTGGATCTTTATGTGCATCTTGGTGTCAGTTTTTATTGTTAATTATTCAATGTGCATGCTGATTCAGGTCATGTCTATGGAGAGATTTGAACACCTTGGTCTTTTAATTCGATTCGGTGAGAGGGGTTCTGAAGGAATCCCATTAACACAAGCTGCCCCATTTTTTGCAAATTCAGATCCCAACATGCCTGCTGCGCCTGTGCCAGTGGCTCAGGTTTATGAATGGTTGCACCAAAGTATGACCGAAACTATGGGATTTATTACCGAAAGGGATTCTGCAAAAGAAAGTTCATCAGCCAGTGGTAGTTGTAGCAATAATGATTCCGATGTTGCCATGAGTGATGCTGCTACAACTCCAACTAAGGCCTCTTCTAGTGCCAGAGGACTTGAATTTATTGAAGGTGTGTCTAAATCGTCACTCATCAAACAAGCAGTCGACTTGAAAGGATCTTCCATCAAGGTATCAGTAATTGCTTGAACCTCCTTTTCAGTTGCTCTACTAATGTGTCCCTTTATGAGGTTAATGTGAGAGTTCCTATATAAATGATGGATCTTCTCATGCAGTGGCTGAACCTTGGAGCTTTGTGCTCATAGTCAGACTTTTACTATTTTTCTAATGAACAATCTTAGGCTGTTCTATTTGTGCTGATGACTGTCCGTTGACACAGACTATAATTTATGCTGTTAAAATTATATAGTGGGTGTGTGCACTCGTCTAGGCATGAGATGTGAGTTGGTACATCAGGTTTGCGGTGGAAACCTTCATGAGTGGAGCTAAGTGTGCAAGAAAATATCTAGTTTCTAAGAGATTTGAAGCGCTTGGTGTTCAGCTTTTGGGTGAGGAAGTGCCACATGGTTTCACAAGATTCAGTATGGTGTGAACTAGTAACTACCCTACTCTATATGTACTTTGCAGGTTGTAAACTGCCATGATTCTGTCATCTACGTTTTAGCTCCATTAAGATATGCCACTGTTTATGGCTGTTCTGACACAACAATAATTCTTGGAGCAGTTGGCAAGGTAATTTCGTAAGCACCTTCTATTGTGATGATTTTAATCGTCTGGTTGCATCCTCTTTATGGTTCTTTTGGGTAATTGATGTGGAGATCCTCTTACTATGATCCATGTCACCGACAGGCTGTGAGGGTTGAGCATTGTGAACGAGTTCATGTGGTCAGTGCTGCCAAAAGAATTTGCATTTTCAATTGTCGTGAGTGCTTGTTCTTTTTGGGAGTAAATCAACGTCCTCTTATAGCTGGTGATAATCACAAATTGCAGGTGCGGTTGATGTTATCTTGTTAGTTGTTTAACTTTGTTCTGTAAAATTTTAGATGAGGCTTGATTGAACTGAGTTGGTCTCGCTCTGATGTGAACTATCATCTTCCTGGTGTTTTGGAAACAACAAAATGGAACTCACTGTCCTATTAACCTTGTTCTGATTATCACGTATATATGCGGTGACAATGTTGAGGAAAGAGATTTTCTTCTTCCTTGAGCTAGTCATAGGACTATATCATAGTAAGTGCACCCTTCACTTTTGTCATGATTGCGAAACCATTTTGGTTTAAGGGATGGCTGTTTTTTGTGTACACGGCTTACCCTGGTTCACTTAGCTATATTGTTCTGCTTTTTATGTAAATTTTTTTCCTCAGGTGGCTCCATACAATACATTTTATCCTCAGCTGGAAGAGCATATGGCTGAGGCCGGTGTTCAGGCATCTATCAACAGATGGGATGAACCATTGACGCTTGGTGTGGTAGATCATCATGACTCATTGTCCCATCCTGCTGGTGTATCTGATGTTCAGGCAGAGACAGCCACTTGTTTAGACCCGGATCTGTTCACTAATTTTCTGGTACTTGTATAATTTCTGTACTCTTTTTCTTGAACGCTTGCTGTGGTGTTTTTGCTGCCTTGTGGTGAATTTACATTGGGGGGGGGGGGGGGGGGGATCATTATTTCAATCGACCTGTACCTAATGGGTTGGTTTGGATCCGGATATTTGATAACAAACAAATTGACTTTGTCATGAGATTATTATGGATCTGATTAGCACTTGACAATTTTTTGTTGCATTCCTCCCAGGTACCGAAATGGCTGGCTATGGAGTCTGCTAGGACCACTACTGAAAACCCATTTGCCTTGCCAGAGGCTTATCTGTCCATACAAAAAAGAAATGTAATAGTATAGTTCTGTTCTGGCTTGTGATCTCTCCGTTCTTTGTTATTTTGTGTACCTTGTTATATAAATTGATATATTTTTTTTTCTTTTGTGTTGGATCTCTCGTTACAGCAGAACAACCTTGGTGAAGTAAAGCAGATGCTGAAGGAGACACAACTTGAGGAGAATAAGAAGCGAGAATTGTCTTCCGCTCTTCATGTATATTTTAAAGATTGGCTATACAGTAAGTGGGTTGTAGTGCACGTTGTCTTATTTGATTTCGTTTTCTATTTTCTGACGTGTTCAAAATTTCTGTGGCAAACATTGGTGGTTGATTGCTCTTAAGACTCGAGGAATTCTTAGCGTTAATGATTAGGTATTGCGGTCATTTGCTTGAGGAGATGAATTTTGGTCTGAATTGAATTGCACCACCGTAGAGATAAAATAATTAGATCTGATGCATAAGCGGAATCAAATTTCGTTGATCGGCATTAGAAAGTGTCATAATAAAACTGAAGCCATCTGTGTATTGACTCAAATCTTTACGTTACTGCAGATTCTGGAAATATCCGCCAGCTATACTGTCTGCAGGGGGATTAGGGGGATCTCACTCAGGCATGGAAAATGATAAATCCACGTGGTTTCCCTTCCATCTTGGGTTCCTACAATCTCTTCTTGGCTTTATGTAGTTTACAATTGCTTTTGTGCAGGTTGGCATACCCATCTTCCCCCAAAACCCCTCTTTTTTTGGATATCGGTTCTTGCAGTGTATGGTAACGATGGAAGGATCCTCCGCTATCCGTTTCACCATCTTCAGCGGCTTTCACTTCTTCCTCCCAATTTCTTGTGGATAGCAATTCATTACATGAACGTTTTGCTCAATTTTTGTGTTCTTGTCAAGCTGGATGTTACGGTGACGTACGTGTGTAATCTGATAAATTATTGTTGACTGATGACCCATACTTTATTATCCTTTGCGATAGTGTTATAATATCGGTTTTAGCTCACTCAACATGATATGGTTAAGTATGGAATCTGGTATGTTAATTGCAATTCAAGCAATGGTCTCCTTTTATTAAAAGAAATTGCAACGTAATATTGAGCGTTCTTATTGGTGGGCACTAGGTGACGGTTCTACTTTTTTGTCTGAATTCATTTGTTGAGGAATCAAAGTATATACATGGATATAATAAGGTACCCTATCAAGCATGAATATGAGAAAAGAATACTCTATGCCCGGAAGGGTATGTTATACGAACTAGAGATGGCATTGATTCTGATTCCCGGTCTTTCAGGAAATGGACGACATACCCTTTTGTCGGGTTAAGTATGTAATTCTTTTCCATTTTCTTCCGGGCTTGATTGATTGTCCCCACAGCTCGGGGCCTCAAAGGCCATAACCACAGTGAGTGGCACCGAGGTTAAATAACAAGGGAAGGAGGGAGATGATGGAGATTGCACGACTAAACATTCATTTTTGGCCGTGTTATCGATGTGGGTTCTATGCTTCTGTCCCGCTCTGCTGCCTCTTTGTTTTTACGGGCCTTTTTCCATCAGCACCAAAACGACAGCGTCTCTAGTTGGGGCATGACTGTGGTTTGTAGACGGTACGGGAGAGAGAGAGGAGAAGCCATACGAGCGAAGTAAGGAATATCCTTGCTGGCCCTTGGTAGTCAGTCTGAGTCAGAGAGCACCTACATAGCTGCGAGGAAAGACCCCCTGTGGTTCCAAGAAAGTGAAGGGGCCCGTATCTGCATTTTGGACACGTAGATCATCACTGTGGAAGGACCGACCAACGCTTTTCCTTGCTTTTTGAACTATTCAGTAGAATCGTAAATTGAGTAGTATTTAAAAAAAATAAAAAAGACAATTGGATTAAATGTCTTAAGCCTCTTATCATGTTGCTACCAGTCTTTGACAAGGAATTAATTTCCGTAACTGCGGAATTTCCCTCTAAATTAACTGGTAAACAACAACGCCTTCACATTATGAGCTTTATCGCACGCGTGAAACATTTCCCTCCTATTTTGCTTCATGGAACCACCACAACACAACAAGACAAAATACCAAGTTATTTTTTCTTTTACTGTTCGTATCGTATCTGTCATCATCTTCCCCGTCCCCTTTACCCTCCACACATAGGAACACACTCTCATCTCTCCCGATTCCCAGATCTCCTCCGTCCCTATCTCCCTTTCCCGCACTCTGCTTCTTCTCTCTGTTGCTTTACAGATACCCTCGTCCCTAAACCACTAACACCCTGGAGTAATCAAAAGTGCCATGGCTGGGATCTTCGCGAGCTTTATCTTGCTGCTTCTTTTTTAATTTCATTTGATTAGCTCGCTTCCTGCCTCATCATTCCAGGTAGTTCTTCTCTCCAGTGTACTCGTAACTTGCTCCGACGATTTGCCAAAACGAAAAATCTTGTCTGCAGCTTGCAGATCTTTTTCAAGACATTTTTAAGTACTATTATTCTCTAGTTTTAAAATACTCTTAATTAAGTAGTTAATGTTTTCTAGGGTTTATGTGTTTTCTTAATTATTTCCTCAAACTGATTTCTGTTTTCCTAGGGTTGCTCGAAACCGATTCCCCTTGTCTTATTATATTAATCGCAAATGTCCATTTCCTTTTTTTACTGTGTAGCTCTGGTTTGCATGTACGAGTTGGGATTGCAATGTCGCAGATCCATTTGCTTAGATGGAAATGCCAGTAATGATCTAAGTATCTTACTGCTTCCTCATACTTCTTTTTCTCTCCTTTTCTTTTTGCAGATTTCAAGCTTCCAGATCTACAATGGCTTCTGTTTAGTTCCAGTCGAAATTCCCTAGGATTTCCCTTCCATGCTGCTCGTCTTCCATTCACTCTCGTGTTGCTGCTGGGTTCGAGTCAAGTGTGCGGTCTCTTGTTTTCTCCGACGACCGCGAAATTCTCTCTCCGACTCCTCTCTCTCTCTCTGACCCGTTGCTTTTTACTTGGGAAGACCAAACGCTCCTCCTCCTCACTTTTCGTTGATTCGAACGCTCCTGACCTTTTACAAATTACGAAACCAAAACTACCGTTGCTGAGGAACTCGTTTTCCGATATTTAAGGGCTCGGCTTGGTACGAGAACAATTTAAATTTCAAATTCCCTGTTCATCTCCTTCCTCTTCCACACCCACACTCTTTTCCAGCTTACCTCAATTTCATATCCACAGAAATAAGAAACTCAAAATGCAGAGGCCTATGCCGGAAGACTTCAAACTCAAGGAGACGAATCCCCACCTCGGTGGAGGAAGGGTCACCGGTGACAAGCTGACAAGCACGTATGACTTGGTTGAGCAAATGCAGTACCTCTACGTTAGGGTTGTGAAGGCGAAAGAATTACCCAGCAAAGACTTGACTGGGAGCTGTGACCCCTACGTGGAGGTGAGGCTTGGGAACTACAAGGGAACAACCAGATTCTTTGAGAAGAGGACAAACCCGGAATGGAACCAAGTCTTTTCCTTCTCAAAGGACAGAATCCAGGCTTCCGTTCTGGAAGTGAATGTGAAAGACAAAGATGCGTTGAAAGATGATTTCATAGGTAGAGTCATCTTTGACTTGAATGAGATTCCAAAACGTGTGCCACCAGATAGTCCCTTGGCTCCGCAGTGGTACAGGCTTGAAGATAGGAGGTCTGATAAAGCTAGAGGGGAGCTTATGCTTGCTGTTTGGTGGGGTACTCAGGCTGATGAAGCTTTCCCCGAGGCTTGGCATTCCGATGCTGCTACAGTTGGTGGAAGTGATGCGCTGGCGAATATGCGGTCTAAAGTTTATCTTTCTCCTAAGCTGTGGTATCTGCGGGTCAATGTGATCGAGGCTCAGGATTTGATTCCTTTTGATAAGACTAGGTTTCCTGAGGTTTATGTTAAGGCTATATTGGGGAATCAAGTTTTGAGGACTAGAGTTTCTCAGAGTAGGAGCATTAATCCGATGTGGAATGAGGATTTGATGTTTGTTGCTGCTGAGCCTTTTGAAGAGCCATTGATTTTGAGCGTGGAGGATAGGGTTGCTCCTGGCAAGGATGAGGTGTTAGGTCAGTGTGCAATTCCTCTACAGTATGTTGATAGGCGTCTTGATCACAAGCCCGTGAACAACAGATGGTTTAATCTTGAGAGACACATTATTGTTGATGGTGAGAAGAAGAGGGAGACAAAGTTTGCGAGCAGGATTCACATGAGGATAACTCTGGATGGTGGTTACCATGTTTTGGATGAATCAACTCATTACAGCAGTGATCTTAGGCCAACTGCTAAGCAGCTGTGGAAACAGAGTATTGGAGTTCTTGAACTGGGTATATTGAGTGCTCAAGGTTTGATGCCAATGAAAATGAAGGATGGTCGCCAATCTACAGATGCGTACTGTGTTGCCAAGTATGGACAGAAATGGATAAGGACGAGGACGATCATTGACAGTTTTACCCCGAAATGGAATGAGCAGTATACTTGGGAGGTATTTGATCCTTGTACTGTTATAACTGTTGGGGTTTTTGACAACAGCCATTTGCATCATGGGGGTAATAACGGAGCTGCTGGAGGTCGTGATGCAAGGATTGGTAAAGTGAGGATCCGTCTCTCAACTCTTGAAACTGATAGAGTTTACACCCACTCATACCCTCTGCTGGTTCTCTATCCTAATGGTGTCAAAAAGATGGGAGAGATACAGTTGGCTGTGAGGTTTACTTGTTCATCCCTGTTGAATATGATGCACATGTATTCTCAGCCATTGCTACCAAAGATGCATTACATCCACCCCTTGACAGTGAGCCAGTTAGATAGCTTGAGGCACCAGGCTACCCAGATTGTATCCATAAGGCTGAGCCGAGCAGAGCCTCCTCTGAGGAAGGAGGTGGTGGAATACATGCTTGATGTCGGGTCTCACATGTGGAGCATGAGACGTAGCAAGGCCAATTTCTTCCGGATCATGGGAGTCCTTAGTGGGATACTTGCAGTCGGGAAATGGTTTGACCAGATATGTCACTGGAAGAATCCTATCACTACTGTTCTGATTCACATTCTGTTCTTAATACTTGTTATGTATCCAGAACTGATCCTGCCAACGATCTTCCTCTATTTGTTCTTGATTGGATTATGGTACTACAGGTGGAGGCCGAGGCATCCTCCTCATATGGATACCCGCCTATCTCATGCTGATTCAGCACACCCTGATGAACTGGATGAAGAGTTTGATACTTTCCCTACATCTCGTCCTGCTGATATAGTGAGGATGAGGTATGATCGATTGAGGAGCATTGCTGGGAGAATCCAGACTGTTGTAGGAGACCTGGCAACTCAAGGGGAGAGATTGCAGTCTCTGCTGAGTTGGCGAGACCCGAGAGCCACTGCCCTTTTTGTGATCTTTTGCTTGATTGCAGCTGTTGTGCTCTATGTCACACCTTTCCAGATCGTGGCTCTTTTGACTGGGTTTTATGTGCTGAGACATCCAAGGTTTCGGCACAAGCTCCCATCTGTGCCTCTCAATTTCTTCCGGAGGTTGCCTGCTCGAACAGACTCAATGCTGTGAAAGTGGCGCGCATCTAAAGTCCTTATGCTGCTGAGCGTGATCATCTGTAACAACCCAGTTTTCCATGCTCGGGTCAAAATGATACTTCTATTACCCTTATTGTTAAGTAATTCTGCAATGCATGTCTGTATTAGGAAGGCGAGAGAGAAATAGTTGCTATGTGATTACTGATCACTTGGAAGCCTAGTATCGATCGTATCATGTATTTGGAATACCTTTTTATGCTTTGTGAATCTTAGGATGTTGGAATATGTTCTTTTGTGACTTGGATTGAATGAGGCATGACTAGTAAATGCTATTCGTTGGTTATATTGTATGCGTTGATGCTTTTCTGCTTTTACAGTTGATAAAGAGTTCAGTTTAGACCGCTGGAGGTTATCTTCTGGGTATCTTTCACCCGGTTTGGTGACTGAATTAGCTTTATGTGTGTGGTGTGAGCAGAGAAGAGATTCTGTGTTGCTGTTGTTGAATTAGTACTTATTTAAGGGTATAATTATTGAACTTGTCTGGTAATGCATATTCTTGGTTGCGGGCTTGTTGCTCTGTGAATGGGTACAGAATATGTCGTTAGATTAGTCATTTCTTTACTATGTTGTTTGTCATAGCACGTGTGCAGCATTGAGATGGGGATGTTTTGCATAGCGGATTTCATGGGGATATGCGCTTCCGAGCGCAAGTGGGTCATTTGTGTTTTGTTACTCCAAAATAATGGGCAGTGTTCTTTTGTTTTGTAGTATATTTAAACCCTTTTACCTAGAAGAGAGTGAGTGATTTGATTTCTTAAATATTAATGCTAAAACTAGTTTTTAATTTGGAAGCTGACAGACAGCGAAACATTATGCAACATGGCTACTGCTATGCGTTGATGTGAATGAAAGTTTATTGTCGAGGCTAATATTCTTGGAGGAAGTACCGGGAGTATTAAATAAATGACGGGTCGATTTTGGATATGAGAGTTCGACCTCCTTAAACAAGGATGTTTTGAGATTTTGCATGCAAATTGCTTCATTTGTGTAGTTTTTTTTGAAAAGGTCATTGTTTCTTATATATACGTACTAATCATAGTTAGGAAGAGCTAAACACGTTCCAGCTCCCCCCTTCTATCAAAATGGAGGCCCTAAGGGCATCCACAATGGTTTTAAGTTTCTTAACACATTCCTAGGTGTCATGTCATCTAAAAATTATATTTTATTACTTAAGAAATTCTATTCACTACAATAACAAAGTTTCTTAATCTCCTCTCTCTTGATGAACAACCAATAAACTATCACTATTTAGATGTGAGAGATAAAATATGAAAGAGAGATACACATAGGTGGGTCTAATGTGTCATAAAAAGTGGGGTTCTTATTTAAGAACCTTGGAGAGAGAAAATGGGTGGAATCCACACTATTGTAGAACATTTCACATATGTAACCGTGTCAAGAACCCCTATTGTGGATGCCCTAAGCACCTCACCTTCCAGTTTAACCACCTCACCTTCCAGTTTAACCGAGTGGACAAGTTTTAAAGGGGCAGTGGAGCTATCCCACTGCCTCCAATCCCCCACAGCATTACAAAGTCTACTAGTAACTACAGCTGGGAAATTTGTAAAAGTATCATTCACCATACAGAGATTAATAACCATACTACTACTCAGTACAGACGCAAAAGACGGATACAAATAAGGGACTTCATGTCTTATACTCAAAATAGTCTTCATCATCTTCATTGTTTGTTGATGGTTGATCAACACCAGCAAACTTGAAAGCCTTCTCCTCATTGCTTGTTGCAAACCATAACGAATAATCTCCAACTCTAGAAGAAAGTCCGGTTCATTGCTCCGACTTTTCCTGCTAAAAGCTAGATCCAGGTTACCCATAATCGACATGAAAATTCCATTGCAAGTCAAATTATAGCCCATCTTCCTATTACAATGATTAGAAAAGATAATAACATCATCATTAGAAGTAAAATGAGTCTTGTTTCCTCTGCTGACTGTTGTTTCGAGCCTCCTTCTTGTAGGCTTCAATAAAAGCCAAATTAGCATTAATACACTCCAGAATGGCAAGCTCTGGGTTATGCTTGACCCTATTTCTAGCATCATAAATAGCCCACATCGTGTTACACATCTTAGCAACCCTTTGTTTTCCCCATTCCACAGCTTTGGAAATGATCCAGTCTTGAATAGCATTGTCACACTCATTAGGGATACTATCAATGTCAATGAAATCTGTCCAAACATCCTTTGAGGCCCAGCATTTGAAGATGCTATGAATATCAGTTTCAGGGATACCACAAAGGAAGCACTTATCCTTTCCTCCTAGTCTTTTTGAGATATTGACTAAACACGGAGAGATGTTACTGAAAAATTTCCAAGCATACAGGCAAACTCTCGGCGGGATAAGGGAGGGAACCATCTTCTTTTTTATCACTAAGAAATGGGTGGCAGGTTCAGAGGAAGAGGTAGTGTTGGGACAATGAATCAGTTTGTTGTAGTCAGACTTCACAGAATACTGCCCAGAGCTTGTACCTACCCAGGTCCAAGAGTCCTTGGAAGTAATCTGAAAGTTGGTATTGAGGATATCAGCCTGGTCAATAGGAAGGAAAGTATCCACAATGAGGTGCAAGTTCCAGGAGGACTGATCCTGGCCCAAGAGCTGGTTAACAGAAGTGAGATGAGGAAAGTTGGTGTTTTGGTGATAGGTTTTGCAGGATTATTTTTCTCCAACCAGGGGGAGTCCCAAATAGAAGTATCCTTCCCATTACCAATACATCTCAGGGCTCCCAACTTAATAGTATCAATTGCTGTTAGAAAAGAGGCCCAGATTGGACTATCTTTCTTACCTTTTGAAGCTTGAAAGGGCTTTTAGAGATTTGGACACCAGGCTGTTATCATTTGAGAGGATAAGCCAGATTTGTTTAGCTAACAGGGCTTTGTTAAAAGCTTCAATAGCCCTGAAACCCAAACCACCTTGGTCAAAATCAGCACACACTGCATCCCATTTTTTCCAATGCATGGTTTTCTTCTTTTCAGAACCAAACCACCAAAATTGTGCACATATAGAGTTAATTTTCTCAATAATCCCAACAGGTAACTTAAACAGAGACATAGTGAAAGTGGGGATAGCTTGGAGAACACTCATGATAAGAGTAGATCTGGCAGCATGAGAAACAGGCCTATTCCAGCAATGAACTTTTTTCTTAATTGATTCTAGAAGGTAACTAAATGTCTCTTTTTTGTTTCTGCCCACTTTAACAGGAAGACCAAGGTATTTTGAGAAAGAACTAACTTGGTGAACATTAAGGATTCTTGAAAGGGAATCTTTCAAAGGATGAGGGATTTTTTTGCTGAAAACAATTTCTGACTTATCTTGGTTTATTTTGTGGCCAGAGGCATCTAAAAAGGAGTTAAGGATACGACCTAAGGTTTGGATATTTGAGGAGTTTGCTTTCCCATAGAAAATAATATCTTCCGTGAAAGCTAAATGGGAGATTGGGGGGGCATTATTAGCCAGAAGGATACCTTCATAAGAGAGGTCTGTCATTGCATTGTTTAGGGTTCTGGTTAAAGCTTCTAGGGCAATAATAAAAAGGAAAGGGGAAATGGGGTCTCCCTGCCTGATACCTCTCTTTTGGGAGAAAGGTCTACCCGGGGAACCATTAACAATAACAGAACCCTTGACAGATGTGACACAATTCATCACAGGAATTCTCCAAGCATCAGGGAAACCCATGGCTAGGATGATTTTGTTAAGAAAATCCCAACTCAATCTATCATAAGCTTTACTCAGGTCAATCTTGCAAGAAAACAGGCATTTCTTTTTTGCAAGAGATCTCTCAATTTTGTGGTGTAACTCCCCAGCTAGAATAACATTATCAGTAAGTAATCTCCCCTTGACAAAACCAGACTGGTTCTGAGAAATGATTTTTGGAAGAATGTCTTGAATGCGGTTGGCTAAAACTTTGGTGGCAATCTTATAGGTGAAGTTGCACAAGGCAATGGGTCTGCATTTTGTGAGGCAAGTAGCACCATTTTCTTTGGGAATGAGAGCAATGTGGTAATTATTAAGCTTCTCTGGGAGAGGGTTACCAATCAGGATGTTCAGGACTGTATCAATAACCTGGTTACCCACATCTGACCAAAAGGTTTTGAAGAAAACCCCATTAAAACCATCTGGGCCTGGAGCTTTGTTGGAGCCTAACTGTTTAGCAGCTCTCACAATCTCCTCAGCAGAATAACCAGTATTAAGCTCCTCAATGCACTCAGGGGGGAGGATCCCATTGACATTGTACAAAAATTCATCCATATTACCAGCAGGAGAGTCTTGGAACAACTCTTCAAAGTAAGAGGTAGCAATATTGTCCAGCTCATTCCAATCAAAACACATGTTACCCATATTATCCTGGAGACAGAAAATTTCATTTCTCCTGCAGTTCATGGAAGCTCTGCTATGAAAATAGGCAGTATTTTTATCCCCTTCCTTAATCCATTTATCTCTCGATCTTTGTTTCCATTTAGTTTCTTCCTTCAATAACAACAACTCAATCTCTAAAAGAAGTCTCTTCCTATTATAGATAGCCCACTCACTTTGAAAAGCCACAGAAATAATCTCAAGCTCCTTTCTTTTTCTCTCAGTTTGAAACTTATTTTTTTGAAAGACCACCCATTCCACTCCAAGAGTTTTTTTTACACCTAGCAATATTGGTCATAAGGTCCTCACTAGTCTCTCCCCAGATGGAATCCACAATGGATTTACAATGACTATCCAGAGCCCAAACATTTTCAAATCTGAACAATTTAGCAGGGTTTTTGTGATTTCCAAGTAATTTGAGGAGGATAGGGCAATGATCAGAACATTCCCTAGGAAGATGGCACACAGACGCAGAAGGAAAGAGGGCTAAGAAATTTTGGGAGGCAAACACTCTATCTAATCTGCTAATAGAGGTATAAGGCTCAGCTTGACAGTTTGTGAAGGTGTAAGGGAAGCCAACAAAACCTAGATCCACCAACCCAGAGAGAGTGGTGACCTGTCTAAAGGGATCCATCTGATCCTCACCTCTCCTTCTCCCTCCTAATTTTTCACTATCCCACAAAATCTGGTTAAAATCTCCTCCTATAACCCAAGGCATAAAATTACAGCATTCAGTCTACTAATCAAGTCCCAAGAATGATGTTTGAGATGCCAATTAGCCCACCCATAGAAACCAGTAAACATAAACTTGTTTTCAATTGTTTGGTTTTAGTTATTAATTTTGTAAATGTAGTTAGTTCTAGATTTTGGAAATTGTTAACTTTTAGCTGCTGCTCTGTTCGTTTCTTAGCCTTGCTTATGCTCCCTTCGTCTCTTAGTTTTAGGAGCTTTATGAGTTTTATTAAAAATTTGCTGTCCTGTGTCAGTTGTTTATTGGGTTTAGTTCAATTTTAAATGTACATCAAGTGATGTATTATATCCCTATTTGTTAACTAGGATCAACTATAAGGAGTTTTATTATAAATGTTGAAAATCAAACGGCTCCTCAATGTAAGCATTTGTGGATCTTAGCCTTTGAGAATTGAACTTTATTTTTGGTCTTGATGTATCATATGTTCTTTTCTAATAAAATATTGACATATATAAAACTGTAGCCACTAATGTCAAAACAAGCATGGTAAAACATGGCACGAAAATAATGTTTTTGGAAAAAAAATTACACGCAATAGTTTTTTTTTTCCAAAAATTACACGGATGTGTCAAACAGTGGTAAATAAGCAGCCCTACCTCAATGCGGTTTGCAGCCCTGCCTCAATGCGGTTTCTGAGAAGCCGTTTTGGGCTCAGACAGTTTCATGCTTTTTTTTGTTAGAAACCGTCCTGGACTGAGGTGGTTTGCAGGGCGGTTTCTTTGTCATATCGTTCTCCTTATCTGAAATCCCGAGACTTAATCTCGGCAGTTCAATCACTTTGATTTCCGACATCGCGCGGATAGAGTTATCCGCCATTTTTTTTATCTATTTCTAATCACTATGTTTATTATACTAGTGTTTTTTTATTATTTTGTTCTTCAACTCCTAATTAGTTCTTCTACTTCTAATTAGTCCTTCCAATTTTGTTTAGTTTATTATTATGCCCCCGTATGGTTAATTAATGTGCAAATGTTGGTAAATTTAAATTTGGTTGAAATTAAATTATTGTTTAATTAAAGTTAAATTCATAATTAATTAATTAATTAAATTTAAAAGTTGTACATTTACCAATATTGTGTATATTTGCCATTAATTCAATATGGTAATGTTGTTATATTATTATGTAATATTTTGACATTTATATTGTTGTTTAATTAATGTTACATTCGTAAATACTTATTTCATTTAATTTATAAGTTGTCTATTTACCAATTTTTGTGTCCATTTGCCTTAACTTAATATGGTAATGATGTTATATTATTATGCAATTTTTTTGATATTTATATTGTTGTTTAATTAATGTTTGATTCGTAATTAATTATTTCATTTAATTTATAAGTTGTACATTTACAAATTTTGTATCTATTTTCCTTAATTTAATACGGTAATGTTTTTATATTATTATGCATTTTTTTACATTGATATTGTTGTTTAATTAATGGTAAATTCGTAATTAATTATTTCATTTAATTTATAAGTTACACATTTACCAATTTAGGGTCTATATACCATAATTTAATATGGTAATGTTGTTATATTATTATGCAATTTTTTTGACATTTATATTATTGTTTAATTAACGTTAAATTCGTAATTAATTATTTGATTTAATTTATAAGTTGTACATTTACCAATTTTGTGTCCATTTGTCTTAAATTAATATGGTAATATTGTCATATTATTTTACAATTTTTTGACATTTATATGTTGTTTAATTAATGTTAAATTTGTAACTAATCATTTATTTATTTTATATGATGTAAATTTTCTAAATTTGTGTCTATTTGCCTTAATTTACCATGGTAATGTTGTAATATTGTTATGCATTTTTTGTACATTTATATTGTTGATTAATTAATTGTAAATTCTTAATTAATTATTTCATTTAATTTATAAGTTGTACATTTACCAATTTTTGTCTATTTGCCTTAATTTAATTTGGTAATGTTATCATATTA
Source organism: Limonium bicolor (assembly GCA_023374045.1). NCBI lineage: Eukaryota > Viridiplantae > Streptophyta > Magnoliopsida > Caryophyllales > Plumbaginaceae > Limonium > Limonium bicolor. Next base: position 55,193,253 of record CM041778.1, read on the forward strand.
TTATGCAATTTTTTTGATATTTATATTGTTGTTTATATAATGTTAAATTCGTAATTAATTATTTCATATTATTTATAAGTTGTACATTTACTAATTTTGTCTATTTGCCTTAACTTATTATGGTAATCTTGTTATATTATTATGCAATTTTTTAACATTTATATTGTAGTTCAATTAATGTTAAATTCATAATTATTATTTCATTTAATTTATAAATTGTAGATTGTCTACTAGCTCCCCCGAACTATTCAAGGTTAGTTTTTTTACTTCTTCAATTTTTTTAAAACAATTGTTCGAGTTAAGAATTAGTAAATATGTGTTATAGTTTCACTACTTATTTTATTGCTTATATATTTACTAATCTTGTAATTAATTGTTAAAATTAATGTTTACTTTGCATATCATTTCCAATCATCACTAACATGGCAAATGTTAGTTTGTTGACATTTATATTGTTGTTTGATTGACGTTAAATTTGTACTTAATTTAATTTATAAGTTGTACATTTAGCAATTTTGTGTCTATTTGCCTTAATTTAATATGGTATTGTTGTTAAATTATTATGATTTTGTTGACATTTATATTATTGTTTAATTAATGTTAAATCCGTAATTAATTATTTTATTTTATTTATAAGTTGTACATATACCATTTTTGTGTCTATATGCCTTAATTTAATATGGTAATGTTGTTATATTATTATTCATTTTTTGACATTTATATTGTTGTTTAATTAGTGTTAAATTTGTAATTAATTATTTTATTTTATTTATAAGTTTTATATTTACCAATTTTTTTGTCTATTTGCCCTAATTTAATATGGTAATGTTGTTATATTATTTACATTTTTTGACATTAATATTGTTTAATTAATGTTAACTTCGTAGTTACTTATTTCATTTAGTTTATAAGTTGTATATTTACCAATTTTGTGTCTATTTGCCCTAATTTATATGGTAATTTTGTTGTATTATTATGCATTTTTTGACATTTATATGGTTGTTTAATTAATGCTAAATTCGTAATTACTTATTTCACTACTTATTTTGTTGCTTATTTATTTACTAATCTTGTAATTAATTGTTAAAATTAATGTCTGCTTTGCATATCATCTCCAATCGTCACCAACATATCAAAGGTTAGTTTGTTGACATCTTCATAATTTTTCTTGTTTCGACTTGTGGCTATATATTTATTTCTTTGAATTGTTTATGTATCATTACTTGTGAAGATGACACGTCAATTCCAGTGTCAATCTGCCGAAGTAGGACCCGTAGAACATGACCTGTTCACGTACCAGTTACTCACATCTCAGCAGCGCTTTTTTCAGATGATCCGATCCGTAGATAGGATGTCAAACTTTACTACCTTTAATTCAATATTTTTTATGGATTTTAATGATAATATTAAATTGTTTATTCATGTGTACATCAGGGATGTATGGCTTTTTGGGTCTGCTTTATTTAGAATCAAGGATGATAATTCAGTTGTCAGTGCACTAGTTGAAAGGTGGAGATCATAGACTCACACTTTTATGTTGTCATTTGGTGAGACAACTATTACCCTTGAGAAAATTAATCACTTATTTGGTATGAAGGTGGATGAAGATCTCGTTATTGTGCGGATGAACCAACACGTGGCAGACTTGTGCCTTGAACTGCTGGGTGAAAAACCAGAATCTGAACACATGAGAGGATACAAGATTTCAATGTCCTGATTGTACACAAAATTCAGGATTACCGACCAGGAGCAGGATACGTTCTACAGGTGCCCAGATCTGGTCAACCAACGCCATGCACGCACGAGCATGGATCATGACGATGATCAGTGGAATGTTGTAGCCAAGCTATGACAGTCACACTATTGATTGTGGATATCTAGAGTTGCTAAGAGATTTTGATGAGTGCGGTCTGTACAACTGGGGGTTGGCACTATTAGCGCACACCTAACGTGGTTTGTGCAACACCACCTAGTTCAACTCTACACACATCACAACGTCCATGAGGTTGATTACATTGTGGGGGTATTCTAGACTTCCTGCCTTCTTCCGAGTTCCAAGAATTGACGTTAGTTCGTAACCCATAATCTGTTACAGGTAAGTGCGAATAGTCATATACAGTGGCGGATCCAGAAATCTTGTTTAGGGGGAGCTAAAAGTTTTTTTGACACCTAGAAATTATTTAGGGGGGGCTAAAAAAAATTTTGACACTAATTTTCTTTAAAACTTTATATTATATTGTATTTTTTAAAAATTTATAAGAGTAATTTGACAAATTTTCAAAATTTTCGGGGGGGGGGGGGGGGGGCTAGCCCCCCTAGCCCCCCTCTCCTTCCGCCCCTGGTCATATATCATATTTAATTTTATAGCTTCATTGTACTTCTACAATTCTGTTTTAATAATCTTTTAATGTATTCACTTGTAGTTGGGATAATCCAAGAGTTCCTATTAGTAAGTTACAAGATGCTCGTGTCGTCCTTCATTCGATTCCGGTCCCACCCACTGATGATATTGATGACGTAAGTACTTTTATATTACAAACTAATCAACATATTTTTAGTTCTTGACATTTAAAATTTGAGAAAATTCACAATATACCCCTAAAATATTTCATAATTCATAATACACCGATTTACAAAAGATTTTAGGGGTATATTATGAATTTTCCCTTAAAATTTTAATATTTTCTAAATAAAAATTCCAGTGGGTCTGACAACCATATGGTGATACTCTACTTCATACAACTGCTATAGTTGTACCACCGATCTTGAACAGCATCGTCGAGGGGCATCAACCGGATCGGGTGATGAGACAATTCGGACGTGAGCAGCCGATACCAGCATTGCCACTGGATTGTGATAAGCTCCACAACCAGAAACGGACGGGCCAAGTGGAGGTGAACTGGGCCAATGTGAATGCTAGGCAGATCGAGCTATGAAATGACAAAATACACCGACGAATAAAGCTTTAAGATTACCCATTCACCGTTCCCCCTGACGATCTCCCACTAGTGCGAACGGAAGCAGAAAACACGGTTGAAACTGTTCAAAAACGACGGTTCTGAACCGTCTTTTAAACGCCCGTCATTTTTTGTCATATGTCTTAAGCGACGGTTCAAAAACCGTCTTTTAAGATACATTAAGCGATGGTTTTTTCGAACCGTCTTTTAAAAGCTCCTGAACGTAATTTTTTTTTAATCTAGTCTCATTTGCCAAGATTAACTTGTAATCTATGGTGGTGTCTGGATTCGAACCCGCGACCCATGATAAAATCGATCCCACACTCGCACCCCTTACCACTAGGCTACTGCATCAAATTCGTTTATTTTATGAACAAAACACATATATGTAAATAAGACTAATTCGTTTATCTTATTAAACTACTAATTTAGTAAAATGATAAATGCTAATTATAAAATTATATAATAACACCAAGTTACAATGATAATTATGAAATTATATAAATAATAAATATTTTTTTCAGTAATAATTATAATGCTATTATAAAAAGACTAATTTACTAAGCTTTTATAACATATATATGTTTAGCGCTTTAAATGACGGTTTCAAGTAAACCGTCTTTTAAAAATGCTTCGCCGACACTTTTAATGATGGTTTCAAGTAAACCGCCATTTAAAGTGCTTCACCAGCACTTTAAATGACGGTTTCAGGTAAACCGTCTTTTAAGAGTGCACTTTAAAAGACGTTCATTTAAAACCGTCTTTTAAGAGTGCTTCGCGCACGTATGAGCAGCACTTTAAATGACGGTTTCAAATAAACCGTCTTTTAAGAGTGCATTTTAATCTTCGTGCGCACACACAGCTAATTTAAGACGGTTTTCGCTAAAACCACCTTTTATAGGCCGTGTTTTTTGATATTTTTTCCACTAGTGTCCTTCGAGTACATGCAGTGGTATCATAGACACAACTTAAGGTGGTACACTTGTAACACCCCCAAATAAACTCAACAGCAGTACAAACAATGCCTAACGATATTATGACAAGTATATGCAGCGGGTTCGTAACTCCATCCGGGTGCCACAGACGTCAGCCACCCACGTGGTTGACATAATCACACTACCAACACCAAGTTACGGTCCGAATGACTGGAATTAAAAACCTTAACCGAATCCAAGTACGACATGAAATACAACCAAGTACCGAGAGTCTACATCATAAGTTCTTAATTAAACAACATAAACTGAAGCGTACATCCAGGGTTTAGTGTTACATAGTCACAACCCATACATTAAAACATACTAATTAATAGTCTTGCCCAGATAGACTACCCCCATGATAGTCCTTCACCTACACTCCGACACGATCCAGCTGATCACCTGTAAAAATAAAGGACTCAGCAAAACTATGCTGAGTATGAACGTGTGTAGCCCGTATGTTGCCGGGCTACACGACTACTTGGTCGAATATTATTAAGTCAAATTACATGCTATAATAAAGCAGTAAAGCACACCACAACACATCATAATATCATACACACATCAAGGTAGCAAGCATTAGACACAGGCAACCAAGCATAACATGCTGGCATCATCAAACACACAACCAAGCACATCAGGTTGCTAGTATATCAACAGCAATCATGTAACTAATACAAGCGTGCGTGTAGGTGTTTTATGCCAATGATCCTCACTATGGGATCATTCGAGCGTTGTGTATTTTCATTCCTTTTCTGTTGTTCCCGTAAGTGTATCCTCTTTCTCTCCTCTTGCACCAAGTCTGGGGATATAGTTAAGTCCCGTGACCATATCATGTAGGCGCCAATCTTTCCTTGATTCTTTAAGGTTTATTTGTGAATTCACTTATCACCACATATTGAAGAGCGTCTTCTCCATAGCTAATCCTCCATTTCCGGCGTCGTGCGTCGAGAACGCGGGGTCACCTCAATACCCCAGTATGGTTTCCTTCAACTGGTATTTTACTATTCATTATCGTTATAAGTTCGACACCATAGTGGGTGTCGTTAGAAGTCCTCTAAAATTTAAGAGGAGTGTTCCTCTTATATAGTTCCTTGTTTGTTTACGTAATTCGTTGTATTTCATCTCAAGGTTTCATCAACGAGAAGGGACTACACTACTGTGCGCGCGCAAGTATTATGCAGCAATGATATATGTAACAAGCATAAACAAGTCATAACAAGCAATCCAATTTCATGCTAATCTTATGGTCATTGTCAAACAAGGCACACACAGCAAGCCGTGTAACACGGCAACATACGAACCACACATGTCCATACCTTATTTGAAAGCACGAGTAGTCTTACTCTCGAAGTCCCGGTCGGAGCTCGCTACGGTCCTAGAGTTAATTAAAACAATGTGTCAGTTTATTATTTTATGTGACGACACTTTATATCGTATGTTATTCCTTAGGTATGTTGTTACATGCCTAGTTTATATTGACTCTTAGAACTTCACGTGCATTAATTCTAGGCTTAACTTACACCTAGGATATTCATATCTTTATTTACATGTTAACTAAGCCCTTTTTCCTTAGTTAATGTTTTAGGGCGGTTTAAGAGGTAATTATGTAACAAGTTTATATAGTATAGGTTTAACATGTCTAATGTGTATTCCCTCCTTAGATAACTAGGTGGGCAATAATTTAACTCCTGTATAGTGATAATATAGGCCATAGAATAACCCTAAAACTTCTTTATACAGAAACCCATAAGCTGCCAAAACTAAAACACCATTTCCATGGAATACCTTAACTAATTTCACTTTTAATGTAGTAGTTGGTGTATAACTTTCTCCACATGCTTTGGTATTCTAGTTATGTTCATTAGCTATTATTTGAGTTCATTATTAAACTGGAATATCACTGCTAATACCCTTGAAATCTGGTTATGCAGAAACTATACCTCACTGAAATGAACACAAACTACACATTCTTCCTTGGTTATTGTTGTTAGTTAGCTTAGTGTGTTTACCTCTTTCCTGCAGTGCTTACACAACTAATCATAGGTGTTAACCTTGGTTTAAGTTCAAGATTATACTCATAGGACACCCACAGTTCATCTGTAACTAATTACACAAAACAGATACAGAAGACAATCAAGAAAGCTGAAACTGAAAGTCATGAGACTAGATGCCTACTCCTTGATTCTTTTCTGTTTAATCACAGTTTCTTCCTTTCAAATCTCTCCCTAGGCTCATCTATCTAGTTGAGTGGGATAACCCAAGTTTAAACTCAAAACTACTCCAGTAATACACACACTAAATCTTCTGTACAGAAAAACAGAAACACCTCCAGAATCAAACAAAAAGAAACAAGCTGAAAACAGAAACTGATATGTCTTTCCATTTTTTTCCCAGCTTAACTATACCTTGGTTTATGTGTTAACAGATTTTTAGACTCAAGACTAATCCTAAGCCACAAGGACAACCTCTGAATATCATTGTACAGACCTAACAAAACTGAAAACAGAACAGGAAAGACTAATTCTGTAACTTGAAACTGAAAGATTGATAGCTCTCCTTGTTTTTCTTTTAGGTTCTGAATCTATTTTTTTTGTTTCCTCCTAAGTATTTATACCCAGTTAAGTGTGTTAATGAGTTTTGAACCTTCAAGCATAGCCAATATTAACCTAGACAATGCCCCCGAAAACCCCCTGCATAAAACCAGAAAATCTGATAACCTAAACTTCAAGAAACTGATAACCTGATGTGAAGCTTTCTGTTATAGTTGGTTTCTGTCTCTTTAGTCTCTTTTCTGTTTTTTTTCTAAACCGATCTACAACTTCCTCCAACTAATTTACATTCTTAGTTAAGACAATTAAAAGACTCTAAGTTCATTTTCCACCCAAGGAGCAAGACAACCCTCTGAGAAAAACTCACACGAAACTGCAAGTAAGGTCTCTGTGGTTTCTTATTGATTCTTTTCTGTAAGTTTACCATCCTGTCTTTCAAACTTCCCCTATGTATTTATTACCCAGTCAAACGTTTCCTCCCTATTTTAAACCCAAAGCTTCACTAATACACACTCACTCGGTCTCCTGTACAGAACAAAAACTAATCCAACTGAAACTAAAACTTTCACATTTTGATATCTTGCTCTCATTTCCTTCTGTTTGTTCACTGTCTGTGTTTCAAACTTGTTTTCTGTTTCCTCATCTTGCCCACTCATTTAACCAAGTATTTCAGTTAAGCTCCTAAACCCAAAATAACCCAAGTGACATTCCGTACTGAGAAGTTGATATACAGAAGCACAAATTCAGAACTGCAACAGAACTGCTACAACATTGCCCATCTCTTCTCTCAGTTTCCTGGTTGGGTTTTCAGATTTTTTTCCACTTCTTTGCCTTACGTGACTTAGTGTGTTATACAGTTTTAGAATTTAAGAATTGACCCAAAGGTGGCATGGACAACTACCAGGCAGAACTGGAAAACTGAAACCTACACTGAACTGAATGTAACAGACCCTGGACTGTCACATTTCTTTTCTGTTACTTGACTTTCTATATTTCCCACGGTGCTTACAAATTCACTTAAGTACATTAGAATGCCTTAGACTCATTAACTACTCAATACACCTTCTATATTCTTTGTACAAATTCACACATAACTCAAGTTCTTCAGTAAAAACTGTAACCTGAAAATGTAGCACTGATATCTGTCATTCTATTAGCTGTTTGTTATTGAATTAGGTTCCCACTTCTTCTCATTCTTATTCGGGTAGTTTAATATGTGGTGATCTTTAAATCCCACAGACCCCAACAATATCATTGAAGCTACAGAAATAGAATCTCAGGAAAGACTATAACACCGATGTACTGGTTTTTTTTGTCTGTTAACCTATTATCTATTTTATGTTCGCTTCTCTCCTTATTATACTCTCACGTACAGAACCTCATTCAGGTGTATTTATAAGGTGGCAATGTATTAACGATTCAAATTACCCTAGGATAGTTGGTACACCGAGACTGCATGTTACAGATTTGGCAAGGTTATCAGTTTTGACAGGCTTACTCTTTTTTTTTGTTTTCTGATTCTGAAACCAGTTCAGAGATACTCACCAGTTGAGTGACTTAACAGATCCTCCTTGGCCAATCCTTGGTGCAGTATGGAACTTCAGTTCTTGAGTCACCCAACAGCAGCTGGGAGAAATCCTAGTAGTTAGACTCGACCGAATCAGAAGGACAACACTGATTGAAATGACAGGAACAGAAAAGGGAAGGGACTTTTGCAGTGTTTTCACCTGGTGGTTTCTTGGAGTTTATTGCTCCAGTCTCCAAGAGCTTGGGCTACAACTTGACCAGACAGACAGGAGAGGAACCAAGAGGTCTGGAGTTTACTGGTTTACAAGAGGGAATGCAAGAGTAACTTGTCAGTTTCCTCTTCGACTGAAACAACAAGACAAGGTTGGTTGTGGTTTACCTGAAACTGAAATTCACACCAGGGGACTGGCTCTTTAACAGCTCTCTGTACTTTAGAAGAGGGTGCCACAAGTTAACAAGGGCTGTTGTTATATGAGAAGATTGAAGTTACTCTCCTTGATCGGGAACAAAAAGAAATAGAAAGGATAGAAGTACAGCCTTGACATGGGTTTACCTTCACTCAGGAGCAACAGCAGAACCTACCTGAGTCATTGCTTGGCACCGCATGCAAGGGAGGGAAGAATAGTCAAGCAAGGTATTAATCAGAGGCCAATTGCATTAGAAGTGGTGGTCATGGGCTCTAAATTCCTAGAGGGTACGGGCGTAACAAGAGAATCAGAGGGGCTGTCTCCTTGTCTGTCTTCCTAGCACAGATTGACATAGGAGCATAGTTTAGTAGCCTTGGAGTTGCTGTTACAGAGACAGTTGAGGGAATCTGTGGTGCGTGGGTGTTGAGCAACACAGACTTTAACGCTCCTATTGGGTGTTTGAGCGATTCATCAGAAGTAAAGGCCACTCATTGTTTCAGGTTGTCGGGCAGATCAACATTGTTAATGTTAGTTTTTCTTTTGCTTCACGCATACAACCGAGGACTGGGGCTGAGAGGGCGTGAGTTCCAGGAAGGAACCCCGTTTGAATTGTCTCGATCTACAAGGGCTGGTATGGGCGATTGAATAAACAAACTCATATCGTTACAGAGTTTGGATTCCTCTAGTTATACAATCTTTTTTTTTGTTCGAATCGGTAGTTACACCGAGGAAGGAGGAAGAACGTGCTACATAAGCGTGTTTGTTTCACCTCTCTTTTTTGTAGCTACTCAGCTAGTTGGTACTTGTTTTAATTCGCGTGGGTTAGATACCGAATATGAGCATAGCTCAGCCGGTTAAGCACTCGGGAAAAGTACGGGGGATCTTGGGTTCGAACCTTAGCGGGAGCGTCTTTGCTCCCCCCCTTTTTTAAAAACCAATACACAAGTTTATTTTTATATATACGTGACTCTGTATTATATCGTGTTACTATTATTATTATTATTATTATTATTATTATTATTTTGTTACAAAGTTATGTGACGACATTGTCACTTATTTACAACGTTACAATATCGTAACGTTACGTACATGTATTTTTCGTATTCGCACACACATATATATATATGTACTAGATTTAATTGTTCGTACGTTATTTTATGTCCATATTATAAAACGCGTTATGATTTTATGCGTTTAATATTTAGGGGTATTTTAACACTAGTGAGGCACGAAGATAATCCATATTGGTAAGCAGCTCATTTGTTCATTATTTACATTAAGGTAACAATGTTGAACTGATTGCATCAATACTTTGATAGTGTTTATAGGTTGATGGCTTAGATCAGATACAACATTATGACCCTATTGTGGGTGACTACACTGGTTATTTATCAGAGAAGACAGGGATGTCGTACCTCCAGCGATACAGACATGTCCATGTTCCTATTGATTGTCATGCCCCACCTCCTGTGATCGAGTACCATCCTCCTTTCTCGCGCAATGATAATCCAGGTAGAAAGGCCGCACGAAGAAAACCAAGGAGCAAAGTGCATCAACCCCCACAAGCACGAGTACCTGATCCTTTGCCGAGGTTGTGCATCAGTCGAGTTGGACGTATCTCGTCCAACCGTCGTTCCCAGTTGACCATAGTGTACAGGATTACGGGCAAAGTGCGTGGGAACGTTTCCTGTATCCTACTCAGGCCAGCACATGGGGATCTTCGCAATGAGGGGAGGGGGGGGGGGGGGGGGGTCAAACGAGCTAGCAACGTAGTGGGTGGGGCAAACGAGCCAACAAATAGAATTGGGTGGACATACAGGGCAGCATGATGACCATGCTTTGGTGGTTGCGACCTCTTACACTGATCAGACAGTGGTTGACCCCAGAGTACGATTAGCCCTTGGGCCATCCCATACAATAGCAACCCTAGTGCATGGGGAGGGGAGACAAATGCTAGCTGGGATCATGCACCGTATACGTCCACATACTTGAATCCCTCGTTAATCCGGCAGTAGGTTATGGCCAGCCCATACAATTTCCCACCCAAACTTCTACGCCTACAGGGAAGGGTCCTCACGATCTAGCCGTAGAGAGATGGCGACCATACAGGCAGAGAGATCATCATACATGAATGCTACCTTTGCCAACCTAAACGTATTTGACGATGTTGAGGATGACGATGCGAGGACACAGTTTGATTTATGGAGGCAATCCAACCCGTCTACTCCTCCACCACCTGTTGGCTCGTGGGACATGACTCTTAGGGGGCTTAACTCGATGAATCCTCCACAAAGATACACTCCTAGCGAGTATGAGCATACCAAAAGAGGCAGAAGGGGAAATAGTGCCGATAGAGGGAGAAAAGCTGGTGGAGACGAGTCTTGATAGTCTTTAAAAATTTTCTTTAAAATTTAAATTTGGATGTAAGGTTCGACAAATGATCTGTTTTGTTTGGGTTATTAATAATAGTTTAAGCGCCGAGAAACATTAATTGCATATACTCCTCCTGCGCCTAGCTTAGTATTGTTTAAGATATATAAGATATTCACACACACACACACCCACGGTGAGGCACGAAACGTAAATACCACTACAGTAGTTAGTAAAATTAAAACAAGTTCAACATTATTATTTCCGTACTTCAACACAAAACGTAAATACAACCTAACATTTTTTTGGGTGCTTGCTTAAGGCACGACTAGATATTGCAGGAGCTACATATTTTATTAATGTACATACATAATAATAAAATCTTTAATTGAACTAGTTGTGGTCATAGTGGCTAGACCCTTGGAGCCATTTTTCTTGTGTGTAATTTATCATCTTCGTGGTGTCTCCAGTATCATCTAAAGAATTGCTTGAGAATGCATTGGAAGGGGCTTCTTCGGTGGCGATTGCGTCATGGACCCTTCTTGTCTGAAGACATCAGAGTCTACAACAAAGTCGGTAAGAGCATGTGTGCCCTCCGACCATTGAACAGAGAGGAATCACTACATAGGAGGATAATCTTTGGGATCTTCTTCCTTGTTGCTGATTCTGCATCGGACATTAAATCTTTGATCTCGTTTTAAATGGTACGGAATATTTGGTAGGATTAGGCCTTATTTGGGTTTTGTGCAAGAGTTTTTGGAGGATAGACCTTTGGATGTAAAGGTTTTTGGTGTCGTGCACACTTGCTTGCCCTTGGTTGATTTTTTGGCTTCGAGTGAGTGATCCTTTTTGAGTGCCATAGTGTTTAGGGATGTTTTTGCTTCAATAAGATAAATTTAACACAGTAAAAAAGTAGAAAGAGTTGTAGAGCAAGAAATATGGGATGAAAGGGTTGGGGCACCCATACTCCATTTTTTACTATCCGTGCCAACGGTTAGTACAACGACATTGACATGGGGCTATATTTAGTTGTTTGACTGTGCAAAGTGCTCTGAATGCAATTCTGTCTTTTGATGGCCATTATTAAATTTCTCTCTCTCTGCACTGTGGTGTCAAATAGATGAATCACTGGCCTTCTCTTCTTTATCGGGACAATAATAGTGGCCTGCATTATTTTATCTTTCTTTACAAGCTGTTCTGAATGCAATTGTGTCTAGTAGTGGTCATTATTATTTGTCCATGAAGTATTTTCTGACTCAAATTTATGTCTTCTAGTGGACATCATTATTATCTCTGCCCCATGTAGGATCACATCCTACAAATTAATTTCAGCCTTTCCTTTTTTGCAAGGACAATAATAGATGCTTAAATTCAAATCTCTATCAATGGAGTGTTTTCTGACTCAAATTGATGTCTTCTAGTGGGCATCATTATTATCTCTACCCCATGTGGTGTCACATCCTACAAATTTATTTCAGCCTTTCCTATTGGCAAGGACAATAATAGATGCTTAAATACAAATCTCTGTACATGGAGTGTTTTTCGACTCAAATTTATGTCAGTGGGCATCATTATTATCTCTGGCCCATGTGTGTCACATTCGACGAATTAATTTCAGCCTTTCCTTTTGGCAAGGACAATAATAGATGCTTAAATTCAAATCTTTGTCGATGAAGTGTTTTCTGACTCAAATTTATGTCTTCTAGTGGGCATCATTATTATTTCTGCCCCATGTCGGGTCACATCCTACAAATTAATTTCAGCCTTTACTTATTTGCAAGGACAATAGTAGATGATTAAGTTCAAGTCTCTATCCATGGAGTGTTTTCTGACTCAAATTCATGTTTCTAGTGGGCATCATTATTATCTTTTCCCCATGTGGTGTCACATCTTACAAATTTATTTCAGTCTTTCCTTTTTTGCAGGGGACTCATCAATTGCACATCATCTCAGTTTTTCAGTATATATAGAAGTGGTTGTGGTAAACATCAATTGCACCTCATCTCAGCATAAATCTCTTTGCTCTATTGCTCCCCTGAGTCTACCATATTACAAACTTTTTCATTTCTCTTCCTGACTTCACACCCTTAAGCCCACACCACTCTCTGATTTCTTTGAAAAGTTAACAAATACATGGCATTTCCTTGTCTAATCTTCGTTAATGTTGAGCTTTCTTACAATCCACATGGAAGCCTCTATTTTAGTTGGAACCAGCAAACCAAGACCTTCCATCTTCGGGTTACTGATGATTTTACCATCGAAATGCTGAAGCAATCTGTCACAGGGGCCATTCATCAATTGAACTATGGTTACAATGTCACAAGGATGAATTATCAAAATTTGTTTTCAAGGAATCCATTAGTGTTTTCGGCACTTTAGTTGAACACCGATGAAGACGTTCAATCAATTCTTGCAAAATACAAGTGTAGTTGGACATCTTCCAGAGCATGGAGATTTATGTGAAATTGGATGGTGATGATGATGAAGATTATGACCTTTACAAGCCCGGAGAAGATGAAAATCTGACACGGATGATGAAGTAGAGCTAATACCTGAAGAATTTCTTTATCAACCAGATGCCGATGAAGGAAGCAGTCAACAAATTCTGGATGCCCCTTTTTATCATCACGTGAATTGGAACGTCATCAACGCAATGAATATGGATGTTGAACGGCGTGGTGTTCCAAACTGGCAGTCTAGAGAAGATTTTGACCTGCAGCAGGAGCTCGATGACAAGGAAAGTTTGGTGAGTGCAGTTAAGGACTTTCACATTCGAAATAATATCCATTTTCATATTGTAAGGAGCTTGAGCAAGGCGTACGTTGTCTAATGTGTAATGGCCCCAAAATTGGGCTAGTGCTAAGGCCGTTACACATCGCGTATATACTACTTAATAATGCAAGGCTCTAAGCGAAAATGAACTAAAATTCCAAAATATAAATATTTGCATTAATAAGTCAAAGGTTTACATAAGATCCAACAATTCATAGATAACATAAATACTATGTAAATGCCCGAAGGCTACAAAGTGTCAAAAGCGTCTAGCGCCAGATACATGAACATGACAAAAACTCAAAACTAAACTCCAAATCACAATAAGACCCTTCGCTCGGTCAATCTGCAATGTATATATAAAGGGCTGAACAACCGTACGCTTAGTAAGTAGCAGACTTCATCAATGAAGAATGTTCAAAACATTAAAACGGAAGATGAACGAAATCAAAAGGGAACATATTGTAACTTCGTAAACAGAGTAACTAGAGCGGATGACAAGCCATATCAGAACAGAAACAGATGTCAAAAACACATAGGCCAGACTTTCAAAAATGCATCAGAGGTGGGACCCTAGCAACTAGCTGACACATTCGAAGGACAAACACTTAGGCCTTATGGATCCGTAGATCCCACATCGGAAGCAGTTTAGACTGCTATTGGACTTGTCGGTCACTAAACGTCCTAGGGAAACCCTAAGGAACAAATACAGAAGGAATTCCTGCGCAGCATGCTACGAGACAGCCAGACCCGACTACCCAAGGCTCAGAAGCTAAGTGACTAGGTCCCCAAAACAAATATTATAAATACTGAGTGGAAGTGCATAAACATGCATAACAAATGCATAAATATCTTGTACATAGTTAGGGGATCATAACTTTGCAGACAGAAGTCAAAACGGAGCTCAAACGAGCAAGTTAGGAAAAATCGGAGGCCTGCCCGAACATGCGTCCGAACTTGCATGTTCGGACGTAGGCCGAGAGTTGAGAAGGTAAGAAAATAGTTGTGTCCGAACTTGCGTCCGACCTTGCAAGTTCGGACACTTGCCGAAGTTAGAAACGGAGGAATCAAGGTGTCTCGGACATGCAAGTTTGGACACAGCCTGAGACTCATCCTCACACTCCGTCGAACTTACATGTTTGGACGGATGTTCGGACATGTTTGAAAACTACAGAACTGTCGCGTTAGAGCCCTGTCCTAACTACATGTTTGGACAGAAGTTCGAACCGACAAACAGAGGTGCGAAAACAGGCAGAACCAACACAGAATTTGTCAACACTTACACAAGTCACACCAATTCAGAGGTAGGCAGAACCATGGGATTTTCCAGAAAAAAGCAACCCAAAACACAAAACAACAATGCAAAACTTATCGAAATCCAGTACAAAACACAATCCTTCTCAAAGCCCCATGGGTGAGCATAAATCACCAAATTCATCCCCCACTTACACGATTCGAAGTGCAGATTAATCCTTAACGAAGCCAGCTACCAACCAATTGAGAAAGTAGAGTAGAAATAGAGCACACACTGCTAAATTCAGCAACCGAACCAAACCCCAAAATCAGAAAAAGAACATCTAACACAAGAGCAACCAAACACCGAAATCACAATAGCTCAAACCTGAAATCGATGAGAGGAGCACACTTCAGAGAAGGGAGAACAATTCAGAGCAGCAATCACAACCCAGTCACAATCCACAGAGCAAAGAAGAACTTTGAGATGGGGATGAGAGAAACTCACGCTTAGAACGATAGAACTGACCAGTGAATATGACGATCGGGGAAAAGGAATAAAGGAAATACTTTTCTCTATTAATTCTTAGCAAAATAAAGAAAAGGAAAAAACCTCCTTATCCTTCTCTTCCTCTCAAATACCCCAGATATCCTAAATAACATAAAAAATATAACATAAGAGATCAAAATGCAATCCGACTTAAGTAAAAATCTGGCTTACAACACAATGTGTCAATGGGGACGAATGCTCATTTTACTTAGGAGGGGTGTCATTATCCGGTGAGACCGAATGAAAGATAACAAGACAAAGGTCACACTCCTGCACTCCTCAAGCTGATGGACAAAATCATCAACAATGAATTATCATTTTATTGTCGATGCCATTCTTGCTCATATCAGCCGTAACCCAGATATGAGTGTTCTAGATGTCATAAAACAAGTCTGTGACCAATACAATAGGTCTGTTTCATACCGGAAAACTTGGTTGGCAAGGTGCGAAGTGAAAGAAAAAATGTACGGAGATCAGGTCAAATCATATGCCCAGCTGCCAAGGTTATTCATGGCCATAAAGCATAACATACCGGGTTCGATTGTTAATCTAACGTGAGTTCAAGGTTTTGAGGACGACACCCAAACCACACAAGTCAAATTCTTCCAACAATGCTTCTGGGTATTTGGACCATGCATATCAGCTTTCAAGCATTTCAAACCGACACTACAGATAGATGGGATGAATCTGTATGGTAAGTTCAAAGGTAAGTTTTTGACAGCGGCAACACAAGATGGGAACAACAAAATTATACCTATTGCATTCGCTATTGTCGAGTTTGAAGATTTGAAATCTTGGAAGTACTTCCTAGACAAGGTGAGGTTGCATGTCATAGGTCAAAGAACTGATGTCTCAATAATTATAGATCGTGCACCAACTATCATCAGCATTATGAAGTCAAACGATTACTGGAGACCCCTAATGGGTCACCATTTCTACTGTAAAAGACACATTGCATCGAACTTCAACACACAGCTCCATAACAAATAGTTGAAGAAGTACTTGATCAACACAGGTATCCTAATTTATTCATTACTATGCTTTACTAATTTACGTAATTGTTTTCAATCTTTAACATTGAGTTATTATTTCATATTTAGCGTACGAATTCAGAAGGCATCACATTTAGATAAGATATAATCACCTTCTATCCCAGAATACCGACATAGAATGTTTCTTCATTGACCTACCATTTAAGAAGTGGTCGCGGGCATACGATGACGCAGGAGGTGGGGGAACATGACAACAAACTTGGTTGAGTGTCTAAATGGAGCACTCAAAAGCGTCTGATTGCTGCCGATCACCGCCATTGTCAACAGTACGCTGTACTAGCCGGTAACTTATTTCAACAATAACCCAGATACATACTATGACCAGCAAATAGCGGGTACAACATTGTATACAGACTATGCAACTTCCAAGATAGAGGAAAACAGAAGACTATCAAATAGTCATAATGTAAATCATTATAATGAGGTCAACCAAGTGTATGAGGTCGAAGATTTCAGTTTGGTGGCTATGAGAAGAAACAAGGGGAAGTACAAGGTTGATTTGATAACCTGAGCTGTGAATGCGGGGAGTGGTAAGCATTCAAATACCCATGCTCTCACATGATGGTCGTGTGTTGCAGAACAGACATTCTATGGGGAAATTACGTACATCCTGTGTACAAGTTGGAAACAATGATTGAGTCATATGGTGGTGACCCCTCTACACCACTAGGTAATGAACATAACTGGCCAACACATACAGGGGTGAAGGTGGTACCGCAACCTGATGCAATTCATACTGTCAGGGGAAGTCCAAAGTATTCAAGGATTCAAAATGAAATGGATGACAACAATAAACCGATAGCAGAATGTAGACGCTGTCGTCATTGTTTGCAAACAGGTCATAATAGGAAGAATTTCCCAAATAGAGGATACAATTAATTGTACTTTTTAGTGTTACATAATCAACATTGCTCCTATATAGACAGGTTATGCCTTTAGCAAGCACAAAAAAATGTATGTTTCGTATAAAGCTGCATGAAATGTGTTTTTTTGTCCAAAGTATAAATATGTACTTTTATTTAATGAATTACTTACAATTTTTATTAATTAATTATGTGGTTAATACCAAAAAAATGTTTTAAAAGAAGATATAAAATGTTGACTTTGGAGCCATTTTAATGTAGTGGTGTGGGTCCCGTGTGAGTTTAAACGGATATACAAAAGACATAGGACAAAAGTATAGGTGTTTGACTGCCATCTTACATACTTTCATTTATTTCGAAGATCAATTATTCATCGGGCAAGCTCACTAAACATTGGAAAAAAATGCTAACTATAGTGCCTTTTTAATGAGATTGTCTTGGTCCCGTATGAATTTTAATTGCTGCGAATATAACATAGGACATGAATATAAGTGTTAGATTGTGATATTACAAAATTTTATTGATTTAGGAGAACGTTTAACTACCAGACAACCTTATCAGAAATTTTGAAAACCGGGAAATTTCTCTAGTGTCGTTTAAATGAAGTCATGTGGGTCCCATATGATTCCGAATCACTAGAACAATGACATAGGTCCAACGTATAACTGTTCAACTATCATCTTACCAAATTCCATTGAGTTCGGAAACCGTTTAAGCATCGCACCAATGGTCCAAACATTGAATTTTTTTTTGGACGGATATGGCAAAGAAATTGCCCTACTGCAGGGCGGTTTCTGGCAAAAAAACTAGAAGCCGCCTCAGCCTAGGGCGGTTTCTGGTAAAAAAATCTTGAAACCGCTTCAGCCCAGGGCGACTTATCAGAAACCGCCTTGGAGCAGGGATGCTTCTTTGCCACTACTTGGTACATCAACATAATTTTCTTGAAAAATAACCACCGCGTGTACTTTTTTTTCCTGAAATCGGCATTTTCAAGAAAATTTTCCTTGGTATTTATATTTTGTTATTTTTAGTTTTTTATATGGTTATGGCATCTTTGGTGTATCATATGTTCTTTTCTTATAAAATATTGATATATATATAAAATTGTAGCCACTAAACAAGCATGGTAAAAAATGACACTTGGTAGTTATATTTTGTTATTGTTAGTATCTAATAAATGTTTAATTTTTTGATTAATCAAAGTTCGTATCTATTGAAGTTTACATTGGCAAATTTTTGGCTACATATGTAGCCAAGGATGACTACATTTACTGTATAACCAACAATGCATTGTTAGCTAAACAAGCATGGAATTTCTTGATAGAACCCTCCTCTCTTGTTTCAAGAATTATGAAAGGTATTTACTTCTCAGACAAGGAAATTTATGATGTTAGCAGAGGGAAACATGACAGTCAAATCTGGAGATCCATAGTTTCAGCTTTAGATATTCTCAAAAATAAATAAATTAGGAAAGACATTGGGGATGGGAAGGATATTAAGACATGGGAAGATCCTTGGATCCCAAGACCATATTCTTTTAGGCCATTTACTCCTAAGCCTCCTAACAATCATGACATTACAATTTCTCAGTTTATTAATCATGATAGAAATGATTGGAATCTAGATATGCTAAATGCTCAGTTGTGGAGCATAGATGTTGAAGAAATCAGAAATATCAAAATTTCTTCGTCAGAAAAAGACCACTGGAAGTGGCATTTTGCCAAAGATGGGATTTATTCAGTCAAATCTGCTTATAAAATAGATTAACAAGTGACTACCTCTAATCTGTCTTCTTCCAGTTCTAACCCTTATAGTCTGACCAAAAGAATTTTGAAGTTGCAATGTAGTCCAAGAGTTAAACTGATGCAGTGGAAACTGTTGAGAAATATAGTTCCCTGTTTGGCTAATATTGCTAGAAGAACAGGAGTCTCTCCTTTTTGTTGTTTCTGTTCCAAGGTGGATACCTTATATCACACTCTTTCTGATTGTGCTATGGTCAATAATCTATGGACAGGTCTGATTGACATACCCAGTTCTCCTCCAGCAGATGGTAATGATATTCATGAGTGGCTGTTTGCAGAAGTTGACAGATGGACTGATGATAAGTTGGAACAGATTCTCAATAACTTGTGGGCAATATATGATGCTAAAAATCTGGTTAGGCATAACAGTCAAATGTCTTGGCTGGCTATTGTTGAGTCCAATCTTGCATTTATAGCAGCTTTCAAATCTGAAGTGAATAATAATTGTTTAAATCCCTATACTATTTATGTAAGGTATCCTCCTGAACAGGATATTATCAAACTTAATGTAGGATGCAAAAAGAGGCGTGCTAAGATCTTGATCTTAGCAGGGTCTCTGAGGAAGTCAGATGGAGCTATGATTCAAGGGTTCAACAAGCAAATGGGAGTTTCTTGTACTCTTCTTGGGGCTGAGATACAAGGGTTGGTGTTTGGCATGAAAAGAGTGGTGGAATATGGGTTTACAGACTTGGAAGTTGATGTTTGTTTCCCTCAGACGTTTTCCTTTCTTCAGAGGATCAAGGATAATCAGTCGATCCCGGTTCCTTCTGCTAGTTGGTCTCAATTATTTTGTCTAGCCAGAATTTGTAATATAGTCAAGTTAAACTTAGATAATTCTGGTATGAATTTCCCTGTAATGCTTATTTCGCTGCTGTATAATAGCTCTACTTTCTTTAAGACATGAGAAGGAAACGATATTCCCCTGAAGCTAGCTTCGGCCTGTAAGCTAGACTATGATGTAAACTGATATTTTGAATGGAGGAGCAGCAAGTTTATGATAAAAAAACAATGAAAACATGTACAATGAATAAGGAAAACCTGTACAATAAATAATTATACTGAAATTACTATTCTTGTGTACAATATTTGTTATATAAGTAATGTACATGTTTTATAGGTATAATGTACAAGTTTCGTCTACTATACATATAATGTAGCAATCTTTGGCTACATGGATGTAGACAAGACATGTTGGTTTACATTTTGTGAACACACTTGACTATCATGAAGTGGTTATTCACTAGGTGTAATGAAGAAAATCTTGATAACGACTTCTCCCAGGCACTCACCAATGTAAGTAAGGTGTTATGGGTTGACCGGGATAATATGTAATAGTTCGTGAAATGATAAACAATACTGTGAACTATATGCTACAGTGAAGAATATCTGATTCCCCGATGTGATAGAGGTTTTCACACGATTGTTTACAAGGCTGAAGTTCTTTCAAAGTACACGAACAATTAGGAAATAATGAAGGAAATGAGAGAAAATAGCTTTCAAATAAAAGAAAAATTAATTATAAGAGCTTTTAGGGAAAGAGACTATTTTCCATCGAGAACAAAGGAAAGCAACTATACTTAGCACTGGGGTAGTCATTGCGCCATGATGAGCTTCTGGTCACAACACAAGCTTTATCTTTTTAGGTTTACAAAGCATTGGGACCTACAAGAACCTTGAAAACCCTAACAATCATTCTTAGTAGTTATTTTTTGTTACATTTGAAATCGTATAGTTTGTATAATGTAAAAGTACAGATTTCGCAAGCTTATTGTACAGTTTAAGAAGTTAGTATGTACATCTAGTATAATTTCAATAATATCAAAATTCAATGTATAACTTTACATATACATCTGTACAATTTTTATTTACTAACTGTACAGTTTTTATAGAACAAATGTACATGTATGTAGCCATCTATAGCTACATTTGGATGCAGCCAAGAAATTACCAAACCCTAAAGCTATATATATAAATAGAGGCCTTTTGTTTGAATATTTTCAATTGCACTAAAGATGGTTGAAGCTTGATAGAGATGTCAAAATTTGACCCAACCCGAAAATCCGCCCGTTTAACCTGAACCCAAAACCTGACCGAAACCCGAAAATATTTAAATATAATAAACCCGAAACCCTATTGGATAAAATCCAAAATAAACCCAACCTGAAAAGATCCAAAAAATTTTATAACCTGAAATCGACCCAAACCTGAAATGACCTGAAATACTAGTAATTAAATATTAGCCAAACTCGAATAACATGAAATAATAGTGACCATAAATTGTCCCGAACCTGAATGACCCGAATAAATATGACAAAAAACTAGATTCAAACTTATTATATCCGAATGAAATTCAGAATAGACATTTATCTAATCTATATGTAGTATATTCTTATAGAAATTAGACATATATTTATTTAATAATTTTTTTTAAAAAATATTAACCATGAGCCGAAATAACCGAAATCTGATTCTATTTGACACTGTTACAACCCGAACCCGAATGACCCGAACCTAGGGGTGGCAAAACGGGTTCACGGGTCGTGTTAGGCTAAACCCGAACCCGATCCATTTATTAAATGTGTTGACCCGACCCAACCCGTTTAATTATTCGTGTCCAAATATGAAACCCAAACCCAACCCGTTTATTAAACGGGTTGACCTGTTTAATAAACGGGTTGACCTGTCTAACCCAATTAACTAATCATGTCCAAATTTGAAACTCAAATCCGCATATATTACACTCAAACCTAACCTGTTTAGTTATATATAAAAAAATAATTTGATTAATTAACAGTAGTTTGTCATTTTATGAAATTATTAACTTTACTTTAAATTAAAATACTTAATTTTTAATATTTGTATATCTTATTTATATCAAAATTTGATAAAAAAATAGTTAATTTATATTTATAATATATATAATTATTTAATATAAATTACTTAAACGGGTTAGCGGGTTACATACCTTAAACCCAAATCCGACACGGTTATTCAACGAGTCATGTTCGGGTTGACCCGTTTATTTAATCATGTCAGATTTTAAAACCCAAACCCACTAACTTCGTGCCGGGTTCGTGTTGGTCAAACGGGTCGTGTTGAAATTGCCACCCTTACCCGAACCCTAAACGACCTGAAAGTTTAATACCCTGAACGGATTTTGACCCGAAAAGATATGACCCAAAACCCGAACGGATAACCCATTTGATAGGTCCACCTGATAGATTTCCTCCAATGGTAGAAATATCCTTTGCATAATAAATCACCATTTTACTCCTTGATTGTGCTCCCAAACTTAGAGTTTCTATTTTCCTTTAGAGAGAAGGCAAATATTTTAACATGAACCAATCTCTGTTTTATGTCAATGGCCCAGCCACAGGCCAATAGATTAGTTGAGACACAAACAAACAAATTGTGAGTGACATCATAAAACGCTATATGAAGAAAAGGCAAGTGAGCAAAGCTCTTGCCACTTGTCTAATGAGTTACCCCCGAATGGCTCCACTAGGGAAATCCTAGTTTGTCTAGTTGATGGTGTGGAAGCGTCGGTTCTAGCGAAAATCACTATCCCAAGCGTAAGGGTGGAAAAATACTACGAAGCATGTAACAACGTGGTGTGCAGGATATGCCTTTTATCTCATGTACATTACCTTTGTTTTTATATAACTTCGAATGAACGTGTGTTTTGATTTTGTGACAAAACAACCTGTCGTCATTATCTAACAAAAAATAACCGGTTTCAAAAGCAATTTATTGATTATGGACCAAATCACTATACTGCTATTTATAAAAAAAAAATTATATCCCCACCTATGACGTTTGGTGAAATTACACACCCCACCCACGAGGTTTCAAAAATTACTTTGCCCATCCATGTGG
This sequence comes from Limonium bicolor, assembly GCA_023374045.1. Lineage (NCBI taxonomy): Eukaryota > Viridiplantae > Streptophyta > Magnoliopsida > Caryophyllales > Plumbaginaceae > Limonium > Limonium bicolor. The sequence continues at coordinate 55,216,188 of CM041778.1, forward strand.
TTTCCACAATTTTACATCCAGCAACTTTCTAATATTTGATCAACTTAAAATATGGTTAAATGTTATCCAAAATTTATGAAACTTTACATGGACGATGCTAAGGTGTTATATTTTGGTAAAACGTGAAATCCAAAGTTTTTTAAGCTCATATATGATCTGTGAGACCCAATGAACGTGTCTCATGTTTCATTGGGTCCCACAGGTCATATATGACCTTAAAAAACTTTAGATTTGGCATTGGACAAAAATATAACACCTTAGCATCGTTCATGTAAAGTTTCATCAATTTTGGACAACATTTAACCATCTTTTAAGTTGATCAAATATTAAAAAAGTTACTGATGTAAAATTGTGGAAACCATATGGATGGGCAAAGTAATTTTTAAAACCTCGTGGGTGGGGTGTGTAATTTCGCCAAACGTTATGGGTGGGATGTAATTTTCCCAAAAAAAAATCACTATACTGTTATATGGTATTGTGAACATTACCGTTAGCTAAAGAGCTTCAAGCTTGTAGAAGCATGCTAAGTTAAGCTGTTGTCGGCCTTGTGGAGTGCGCTAAGTCATGTCGATTTCTGTTAGAAGGCAATGTCTCTTTCTCCTTTAAAACCATGGCAGGTTTCCATTGGGGGGGGGGGGGGGGGTGTGAAGAAACCGTGCGTAACCAGAGAGGGAGAGAGGACTGAACTAGGGAGTGTACTGACGAGATTGAATAATACAGTAGTTCTTGTAATGCTGTCTAATATATACAACACTAAACTAACGACAACTAACTTAAACAGAATTAACTAACTGCAGTAATATGTAGAGAAGAATAGATAACAGAGAAGAACTAACAACAGTAACAAAGAAGAAGGAAGAAACTTAATTAAGAACTATAACATTTTATTTAACAACATCTTCATAGCATTAAGGATAACTAAATTCATCGTATGTATTGACATTGAAAGCATGGGAAGTGTAAGGTTGATCAATTACCTTGTAAGGTTGTAGATTGGTTAAGCTGACCCATTTGCAATATGGGTCTATTTATTCACTGCTAACAGCCAAGGCATGATCTGTATCACCTGCAAAACTCTTGCTCAATCTGTTAGTCAAAATACCAGAAAAAATGTCATTGCTAACTGCTCCTGTTATATCTACCACATAGTCACTAAGGTGAGCATGAGCTCTTCTTGCTCTGGTAGGTCTGGTGGCATTTGTTTCAGCAGTGAGATGTTCACTGTTCTGCGGTGGAGTCTCTGATGATGAAAGAACATAATCTAAAGAAACAGAATCTGCTGCATAAGTGTTTCGTGTGACAGGGGACATATTATTTGAAACAGTTATATCAATGCTCCTGTCACAATCTTCATCAACAACATTAAGATAATCGTTGCTAGCATCAAGAGAGGGACTTTCAGATTCATGAAAATTCGAATTTGGTAAACCTGGTGTATTTGATTACTGTTTGCAAGAGGGAAAACATCCTCAAAGAATCTAATGTCTCCGGAGATTGTCACAACCTGATCATCATATCTAGAACCTTGTAACCCTTTCTATCAAGAGCATCACCTAGATAAATACAAACCTTAGCCCTTGTATCAAATTTACCTTTGGTTTTATCCAAACACTACTACAAAAAATGCTATAGACAACTGTTAAAAAAGCCAAAGACAACTGTTATTAACAATTGTAACAGAACCAGTTGTTTTAGGTAGATAATGCATTAGACAACTGTTATTTAACAGTTGTCTTATCCAGCCAAACTACAATTGGTAAATAGGCCTATTACAACTGTTATTAACGGTTGTGGTAGATATACAAAAGAAATACGCATACCTATTTCCCACTTTTGACACCGAACACAACTATTTTAAACAGTTGTCTTAGATTTTTTTTTTCCGGATTTTTCCTATCTTTTATAACTGTTAAGGAACATTGGTCTTTAGCACACTTTATAACAATTTTTCTTTAACAGTTGTCTTTGGTTCTTTTAAAATATTTTTTTACCTTACACTACTGTTAATAACAATTGTCTTAAACATCTTATAGCTTCATCTCTTTATTACCTGCTAATAAACATTCATATAATATTCATAAACCCACATAACAACACTTAAAGATCCAAACCATCTTAGCAACATTTATAATCCGAATCAACATTACAACATTCATAGTTCCAAATATGTTTAGCAACATGCATAGTAACAACATTCATAGTAATGGCATTCAAAGTTTCAAATCAGTTAAACACATTCATAGTTCCAAATCTCTTTAGCAACATCCACAAATCTCCAACCCACATAGAGAAATGATTCAATATATCCTCGTTCTTCTCAAGTCATGGAAAGCAGCACCATGTGTAGCAAAATCTACTCCATGTCTGAATCTAATTGCATTTGAACACATGATGCCCACTGCTCTCGAGTAACATCAACCTCGTCTTGCTTGTATGCTCGACCGTTGTACCCGTAAAAGTACTACATAAAACAATACTAAATTCTATTAGTTCATTTGTGTATACATGTATATTAGAAGCTTCAAATTATGATTAACTTCTAGTGATAAATGGAATAAGCTCCAAAGCTTTAGAAACTGTAGATAAATAAATAAATAACAGCTAACAACTTACATAGTAGTCTAAATATGACCATGCACATATGCTGAAAATGTAATCAAGACTGATGACATGACCACAAATTATTATTTTAACCATGTACATTAATTGCAATAAATGAATCATGGCAACAACAGAAATGAGTTAAGGTAATTGCATTGAGCATACATTAAGTTGAACTAAAATCATCAACAAGAGAGTAGTACAAAAGGGATTCAACTTCGTAGTAAAAAAACAACAAATAATCAAATTCAAACAAATGTGATCTCTATCTTGAGAAGTAAAGAGCAGTTCTGAAGATTAGAAAGTGGAGTAGAAGAGGAGAGGTTGAAGAAAAAGAAGCGCAGAAACCATTAGTGGTAAAAAATTTAGCCCAAGCAAGCATTAAACAACAGCTAAGTAGAGTTCATGCAAAATAAAGGTACAATCAACAGATTTCTTATGAGGGTAAATAAAAGACACAACTATATAATAGACAGCATAGAAAATATTTTACCTCTATACAATTGTCCATTGACCCACAATGCTGATGTATAATGCAGGAGCAAGAGTGAGCAGTATTTCATGGGCGGAGAGGTGTACAAAGAATGACTAGGAATTGACCAACCAATAATTAACAGCAGAGTTTCAGTCTCTAAAAAAACAAATAAAACAACTTCATCTAGAATGCAAGGTGCAAAGGAACATGAATCAGCTGCAATGGAAAAAAATTCTATTCTCATGAGGGAAAATGCCAAGTGCAAATTGTTGGACAGCATACCGTTGGTTGTCTCAGTCAGAAGGTGAGTCCACTTGTTAGTGTTGAGGTCACTTCTTCAATCACACTCTGAAAAAGGCAGGAGACGAGTATAAGATATGTTTCTAGCACATACTAACGCATTGTAAAAGTTTGATAAGTAAATAAATAGTGGAATTCATTACAATTTTGGTAAAATAGAACACACATTGACAACAGCAGGAGACAAACGATGACAAAAAAGTTATCTTAAGACACAAAATCCTAAATTAAAATGTCTAGAAGATATGTAATTATCATGCAAGAGTTACTAACACTTGCGGTCAACCAATTTAGAGATTGATGAATTCACATTTGATTCTTTTCTATTGACATAACAAAGAACATGTTAAATAACCACGTTATACCCATCAGCTACCTCTTCATGGTAAAGAACAACAGAATAATACCTCAAAACGCAAGATATCCCAGCTCAAGTGAATAAGTTAGGCGGTTACTAGCCAGTGGATTCTTATTATTGACAAAATTTTCATTTACTTTGTTACTGCAACGAAGGACCATAAAATGGAAATCTTTTTATTGAATGGTTAACCGTAAAAACTGTATCAATTAAAATAGTTAACCGCTTACAAAGTTAATGAGTATAAATGGAACAACTTAATCAAATTTCAGAAACTTGATCATCCGGTGCAGTTTGTCTTTCTATGAACAACTCTTGTACATAATAAGAGTAGAGATATAAGAAGAAATTAGGAAGATGTAAGTAACACATGAATAACAAAGTATATTATTGCAGGTGGGAATAATGTACTAATCTGGTCATATGTACACATGTAATAATGTCGTGTTGTAACTCTTGTTTTTTTAAAAATAATTTCTTGAGCGTAAACAGTAAAAAACACTCTGATTGTTACAAAAATTATAAACCCGTATAAAAGACGTAAAACCCTTTTTAATCGCATTTAAACGTTATAATTGCGACTCCACATTAGTTAATGACATTTTATGTTGTGTTTGACTAAATTACAAACATTGTTACACTTTCAGAACGTTGTATTGAAATCGCAGTTGAAAACGTCAATTTCTGGTAAAAAACGCTCGTACTATATATAGCCTAACCTTCCTTGGATTATTCATTTCTCACTTCCTCACTCTCTCTCATCTATCTCTCTTCCTTAAGAAGCTCTCTTCTGTCTGTCGGAGCCGCCACCGGAGCCGCCACCGGCGCCGCCACCTACCGCCGCCAACCACCGCCAGACCACCGCCGGAAAAATTTTCCGGTGAGTTTTTTCGATTTTTTTTTGCAACTTATAGATTTGGGTGTCCTGAGTATGAATTTGGTTAGTTTTTTGAAATTCAACATCATTTGAGCTAGATCTAGCATGAAAAATTCGGAGAAAAACTTGAACATTTTGAAAAAAAATAGTACAGGGCGAACCCTGGTGCGGCTTGACCTGTAGGGGGCGAGGAGCAGGGCAACTCGGGTGGGGGTGCGGCGCGGACCGGCGCTGCTCGCCTGGAAATACGCGAGGAGGAGTGGCACTCGATCGACACCGTCGTCGTGCACATGCTCCTGGTGAAGGCCGCGAGTAATCTTGCCCCCCGCATGGAAGCAGCACGCCATTCATCTTTTCATCCGGGTCCACTCTTTCAACACTACCCGGCGTTTCAAGTACCAGCACCACCAATGGTACGGAGGATGACTCGGCGGTGTTCATATACCGAGGAGACGCATGCCAGTGGCGTCATCATCCATAGTGCTTGTCTGGTTGATCATGCACACGCTAGCTACAATATCTCAAGGGATCAAGCCACCAGACTGCTCCGTTAGAAGCTCAGACGTCAGCGGTGGTAGTTCATCATGGTCCACCCGCCCATCACACCCCGTGCTGTTGAGGACATTTATGACTGAGCGTTCGCCACATGCTGATGACGATGGTCGTGGTGCTGATGATGAGGACTCACCCGACGTGGATGAGGAGCAGGATAATGAAGATGATGAAGTCATGGATAAGGAGGATGACACTGACGAGAAGCAGCGCTAGCGATGGTTCCAGTCATTCCTACCTCTGGAAGTTGACAGAGGTGCCAGTTCCTGGCGGTCCCACTACTCACTAGTGTTATCACTAGCTTCGGGGTCATGTAGCGCTGACTTATGGACCTCGACTAAGATATGTTCTATCTTCTCCTGTATTTGATCATTTAATATCATACTACGTTTTTTAGTGTTAAATATTGGTCCATTATGTAGGATCGTGGGGTTTTGAGTTTCAAATCCCGTAGGGTGATGCTTTACCTGCTGGCCAAAAGATCAAATTTCCAGACCAAGACAAGGAAGATGCTTGAGTATTCTGGAATAGAGCACCTACGATGCCATACACAATATGTCCCTCATCAGTGCTTTTGTGGAGAGGTGGCATCTGATACACAAACTTATTCCATATGCCGTTTGGTGAGATGACGATTACCCTGCATGATGTGTGGATGATACTGCAAATCCCCATCGCGGTCGTCCATTGTAGGGGATTCATCCACCCCTGAGTTGAAGGAGGTAAATGGCTGATTGTCTTAATTTGGGGCAATGTTGAGAGTATGACAGAGACACTGTGGAATACCGGTGCTGTATCAATTGCGAGCTTGTTGCAGCATGTAGGGAATGAAAATGAAGAGGCAATGAAGCAGGCATGTGGTTGGTTGTATCATCTGATCGGTACCACCATATTAGCTGGAAAATCAAATGTCGTCTGAGTCCACAGCTGTCTCGTTAGTACTTCCCATGAAGAAAGGTACCAAGCTTCGTAATATCATGGGGAGCTGGTACTCTTGCATGGTTTATCGCAGCTGGGATAGCACTTGTGCCGGCTCCAGTGGGATAGGTGGTTCTATGACGTTACTACTTGAGATATGTGTCCCTAATGTGCATCTAGTATATGATAACTCACTGAGTATTAAATTGGTACTGCTTAATCATTCTAGTGTTTTTATGCACAATGCTAGATTTATGCGTACTTCCTACATTAACCAGCGTTAGCCCCGGACTGACGCGCTAATGATTATGACCTTGGGCTCTAGATGGGTGAGGTCTACCTCTCAAGTGCAGGATCATCGTTCCTGCAAGGATATCGTGAAGCATCTAGATGCTTTGACTGCTCTAAATGTAAGTGTTTGTAGTTGCTAACACATTGAACCATTATTATTTTTCTTTCGTTGTTGTTACATCTTACTATTTATGTTCATTGTAGATTGATTGGTTGCCCTACGGTCGGATAATGTTCATGTTCATGGGAGGGCGCAACATGGTATAGAGGTAACATACAGGTTTTGGGGTTAATGAGCCATACTTGCCTGGTGCGTTGCCTGCGCCAATTTGGTTATATTTAGGGTATCCCTGAACCTCCTATTAGACCCAACCCAAGGTCTGAAAAAAGAGGAAAAACCCCACCTACAACCTGGTATACCCCCCAAACCCCCCCCCCCCCCCATGTTGTTTGCGGGAAACACTCCTAAATTGCTGGTTCCAGGTATATACGCCCACAAATGCGCGGTTGCATGCTCGACCCACTCTCCATAGATGGTACACCAAGCATACACACCCAAAGATCCTAAACCCTGAGAGTTATCAGACCACCCTGGTTCATCGTCCATATCCCTGTCTAGTAAGTCATTTTCATACTACTTCTGAAATACCCCGTAATTAAAAATAGTGATTAATTAGGCTAATAATAATTTAGAAGCTTAATTATGCTAATAAACATGAGGGAACAATCCTGAGGAAGCGAATCCTTAAACGGATTAAAAGCACTAACGAACCTTAAAGCACGTTTTTCGAGGAAACCGGGAAAACGTGACTTGAAAACGTGACTTTAAGCGGTCAAATAGACCGTAACAATTTTGGTCAACTAAATAATCATTAATAAATATTAGTGAAGCTTTAGAACCAATAAAATCAATAAACGAAAATTAGTAAAATCTGTCAAAAACGGGTAGTTGTGGGTAGAAACATAAATAGACCAAACTTAGTGTCCACTTTTGAAAATAAAAGTGTAGAGTGTGTGTGTGCTGGTGCCAGCCGACCCCATCCCCCTCTCTCACACACTCACTTACTCCCTCTTATTTACAAAACAACAAAAGTAATAAAAGTAACTACTTTATTTACTTACCCCACTCACTCACTCTCTCTCACTCTCTCTCTCTCTCTCTCCTACCTTATTCTCTTCACTCACGTACAGCACCCCCTTCCCCTCACTCTCTTTCTTCTTCTTCCTCCAAACCGGACATCAATGGAGAAAAGAGCACCACACAAAAAATCTAACTCTCTTCCTACTTTGTTACTCCCCTTGAATCTCCTCCAAAAATTATAAAAATTACACCATTGTGTTTCCCTCACCAAGGAGAGTATTCCCTCCTTCAAATTCGAAAACAAGAACTTCATCTCATGGGTGTGGAGCATTTGGAGCTTCAAGACCACATTAGAACCACCTCATTCTCCTTATTATTTTGAGGTAAAAATCTTCTTGAAACCTTAATGTTTTCTAGCCTTGTGGGCAAAACGAAAATCTAGCTAACCTTGTTTGGTTCCTTGTACTCTAGCCGATTTTGGCTTCCTTGGAGAGTGGGAAATATTGTTTCTTGAGCCCTTCCAACTTCACTCATACCCTTGCAAGGTAAGAAATTTCTAAACCCTAAAAACCTACATTAAGCTTTAAAGGATAGTTTAGGGTTAGTTTTGGTGTATTAATATGTATATATGGGTTGTAGTGTTAGAGGATTTGGGTTGCTAAACCGTGTGGAAAGAGAGAGAAGGAAAAAAGGAAGAAGCAAGAAGAAGAAAAGAAAACTAGAAGAAGAAACAAGGTAATTATTATCCTTGCGTAGCTTGTATATATGCATGTAACAGATTTAGAAGTTAAAATGGGTATTGTAGAATGTATTGTAGTGGTAGTGGTAATGTTAAGAGATACAAGTGTTTTAAACCTTTAAAAGATATGTAAAACTTGTGGGAACTAGTTGGATTGGGATGTTGATGCAAGAATTTAAGAGTGTTTTGTGTTTAGTATTTGGTTATGATATCTCTGTTGATATTGATTTAAACTAGGTGGTTGTGGATCATATATGTGAGTGAAACAATGTGGGTGAGAGTATAAAAATATAGGGGAGACTATGACAAAATTTACTTAGGATTAGAACACTTAATGAACTAGAAGCCAGTGAAAAATATATGTTGTAACAGATTTTGAATGAGTAGTTTAATGGTAGATTGAGAGAGGTAGCTAGTATTGTATGCATTAGAAACTCTAGAAATGACATTAGACGAGGGAGTTATAGATGGGGAGAGTTAATGTCAATCAGTACATAATGCAACTAGAAGAAACAAGTAAGTGTTGAATAGAAACTAGGAAATTAAGTGTAAATTAGTATAGAAGTATGTAAAGAGTTGATGGATGAACTAGGGTATTAGGAGGTTTTAATTAGTGTTAAAACATGTGGTAGTAAGTATAGGAACAATGGGGAAGTAATGGGTCAAGAAGAGGGACTAAAAACAGAAATAAAAATGCAATTACTGGACTGGACCGACCTTGGGACCGGACTTGCAAGGTCGGTCGAGCCCAGATTTACAAAGGACAGAAAGCTTCTGGAATGGACCGACCTTGGGGACCAAACTTGTAAGGTCGGTCGGCCAAAAAAATTCCCGTCATAAAACCTTCTGGAATGGACCGACCTTGGGGACCGGACTTACAATGTCGGTTGGCCTAAAATTCGCCTGTAATGTAACCTACTGGAATGGACCGACCATGGGACTGGACATGCAAGGTCGGTCGCTCCAGAATGTCGAAACCATAACTCACTGGAATGGACCGACCTTGGGACCGGACTTGGCAAGGTCGGTCGGCCCTGTAATCTTCCAGCGTATTACCTTACTGACTTCGACCGACCTTGGGTCCGACCCTGGGTAAGGTCGGTCGGGTCAAACAAAAAATAATAATAATTATAATAGGTGTATATATATATGTACCCACCGATACATATGTACATATATATGTAAGTAACCGTTGTTAAGTAATGGAAAGTAAGTAAATAAAGTGTAAGGTAGGAATTGTAAAGACTTAGTAAATAGGAGTTAGGAAACGTAAGAGAAATCGAGTCGAGTTAAGTAGTTATGGATAATTAATCACTCGATCGTATGTATGTTATAGGACTTGATTTGTGAGCACCGAAGGAAAGATGGGATACAAGTACTACGGTGAACGGTATGAATTCCTCATGCCCGTATGCTATCTTGGTTACTCTGATTTGTGCGTTGGTGCTAATGATCACCCAATCAGATAAATGCACGAATCGGAGTTATTATGCTTACCTGTGAATATAGTGTTGTATGTTGTGAATATTGTCTTTAAACCACAGTTTGTATAATTCATGAAGGTATGGATGATAATGAATGTGTGGTATGTATGATATATTGTACTGTGACCGAATGTGTTTGTGATTGGACTTCTAACTGATTCCTAACAAGCTAACCAATCTAACTTAAATTGGTAATTAAATTGGAATGAGTAGAAGTCCGATATAGTTTTGGCCACGCGTGAGGATGCGGAGACACAAGAGGTTGGATCCAAGTCCTGACTCTTAAACGGTCCGCGGCCCAATCCCTTAAGTGGGTAGCATCCCGGATTGGTGAGTCAAGTAAATCCCGGTTGTGGGACGGTGTAGTCCCCGGGCCGGAGGTCATACCGACTTAACATGAGTATGAGTAAGTAAGAATGAGTAAGCAAGTAAATGAAGTAAGTAAGTAAGTAAGAGCAAGTAATGTGTATGAGTACGAGTAATAAGCATTCCGATTAAACCGGATGCACAATTTGGCTAACCTTGGAAAGGTAAGTAATGTGTATGCGATTGTATTGCTGTATGGATTGCGAATGGTATTGTGAATGAATGTTGTTGTATGCAAAGCATGTATGTATGTTAAAAATGAACCACATGCCTATTTGACCTTAATTAGTCGGCGTGTTATAACCCGTATAATTCCTACCTTATATTATATCAGTTGCAATGTTGTTCTAAGTTGGTTTATCTATTTCCTTGCTGTCAGTTGGGACTCCGGCGGTATTGTTTTATTTGAAGAGGGCAAGGAGGTCTTTCCATAAAACAATTAAGGTAATTGTTTTAGTAATTAATAAGGGAAGGGATCCTTATTTAATTATTCCCCTTCTAATTATTTTTACACCACGATCAGTTTTTCCTCCATCAAGTCCATCGTGCGTTTAGAGCGAGCGTTCTTCCATTCTCCTCTCTCTCTCTATTCTCTCTGTTGCTAAGGATCGTGAAGGCTGCTGCTACAAGCGAATTGGGGAGTTTTGCTGCTGCGTTCCTCTGTTTGATTCAGGTTGGTAATACAAGAATTCGGGACTTCGTTACTGATTTCCTTCCCTCTCAGTTTTCTGATTTTCAAACCCTTGTACATGATTAAATCAGAGGATTTTGCTGCGGTTGGGTTGTGGTCTGCGTGATCTGCAGAACGGATTCAGATTCGTGGGATTCTGCACTCTTGTTTTCAGGTTTGTGTTGCAGTTTTTGGATTTCGATAGTCTAGGTCTCCCCGTTCTAATTGCTGATTGTGGTATTGTCGACTTGTGAAAATCAGAACTGTTGCGTGTATCTGCTGGTGGATTAGTCGGGACTGCTGTGGACTGTTCAGATCGTTAGATCAATTGCTGATAATTGAGGTAGGTGGTTACTCGATTCAGTTTGGAAGTTCAGCCATGGGGATTGCAACGTTCTGTTTGTGTGTGATTCTGTTTTGATGTCTGTTTGGTTGCGTTTTGGAATGGTAAACCCCCATGGTTTCCTGTTTTAATGTCTGATTTGGTGTGTGTGCTTAATTGGCAATTCGTGGTATCGAATTGTGTTGTTTTTCTGCTCTGTTCGTCTTCTGAAATTTGCAGTTTTCGCACTGTCCGAACTTCTGTCCGAGCTTTGAAGTTCGGACAGTGCGTTTTGCCTTTCTGATTTTCAAGTTCGGGGTATGTCCGAACATCTGTCCGAACATATATGTTCGGACACACCCTCAGGTTTTCTTCTGATTTAAGTTCGACCTGTGTCCGAACTTCGACGTCCGGACACAAGGTCGGACCTTCCGCGTGTTTTCCGTAAAACTTCCGAACATCATCCGAACTTGGATGTTCGGACATTCTGAATTCCTCTATCTGATTTCAACTCGACTTGTGTCCGAACATTGATGTCCGGACACAAGTTCGGACATTTGGCATTCTCTGGTTTCTGAGTCTCGACTTGTGTCCGAACTTCGACGTTAGGACACAAGTTCGGACACCCTCTGTTTTCAGCGTAACTTCTTCGTTTGAACTCCGATTTGAGTGCCGTCTGCGGCATTGGATTCCTTATGATTGTACTACTGATTTATGAGTGTTTTGGCATATTTAAATGCAACTTTGCTTCTGTTTAAGCAATCCTTCTGTTTTGGGACATTGCACATTGTTTCTGAGCCGTGAATGGCTGGGTCGAGCTATTCCGTGGTATACCATGTAGACGTCGTTCTGAGTGTGGGTCATTCCCTTTCTGTTCTGTGGGGTTGACGAACCCTTTGGCTCTTTCGAGTCATTTCTGCGTTGCCGAGAGACCTGGTATGGTCTATGGGTCTTCGACCCTTCTGAGTGTGTGCATTGTGTTTGTCCCCTTTCTGTTTAAGTGTCTGACTGTTTCTGATTGGGAACCCTTGAGTTCCACTCTGTTTCTGTTCTGAAAGCTTCTGGATATTGAGAATTGTGGATATAATGCTTATCTTCTCCTTCTTCTGTTTTCAATTGTTTTGAGCGACCTTACTGATGACGGTCGCTGCTTACTGGGCATAGTTGTGTGCTCATTCCCCTACTTCTAACATTTTTGCAGATTGATCAGCGAGGATCATCTTGAGTTCTGGAGCTATAGTGTTTAGCTTTTGTTGTTCAGTTTGATATTTGAGTTGTAGCCTTCGGGCCTTACACTTTTTGACTTCTTTGATTCGACATGTTTTGGTATTTTGCTTCCGCTGTATTTGAATACATTGGTTTACAATGTTTATGTAAACTTTGTTTTGGGCCTTTATTGCGTTTGAGTGTTTTAGAGCCTTGCGTTATTAGGTAGTAATACGCGGCGTGTAGCACCCTTAACTCTTAGGCCGGTTTTAGGGGTGTTACATTTAGTGGTATCAGAGCCAGGTTTGGCTTTCTTTGGTGTCTGTGGGTGTGTTTGCTTGTGTGAGAGTCAGTTGTGACAGTGGTTGACAGTATGAGTTAGTTCTGACAAGTTTTGGATTTGTATCTCAGAATGCCTCCTCGTAGGACACCAGTGACCCCTCAGGGAGATGCTGCGGATGCAGTGCAGCAGTTTGTGACGCAGTTGATGCAGACGATGGCTGCAGCTGCTGGGGGAGCTGGTGGAGGAGCTGGTGGTGCAGGCCCAGCAGGGGCGAATGCAGTGGGAGGCCGAGTCCGAGCACTCCAGGAGTTCATGAAGCTAAAGCCGCCTTCCTTCGACGGCTGTGGCGACCCTCAGGAGGCGAGCCATTGGATTACTGAGGTCGAGGACCTGCTGAGAGTGATGGGGTCGGAGGACGACCAGAAGGTAGACTTCGCCACGTTCCTCTTCAAGGGGGAGGCGAAGGAGTGGTGGCGCATGGTGATGGGTAGACATCCCCAGCCTTGGACCTGGGATCAGTTCTGCTTGGAGTTCAACAAGCAGTTCTATCCGGATGTCTACAAGGACCAGAAGATCAATGAGTACAACCGGCTGCGTCAGGGGAGAGATATGACCGTAGAGGAGTACGTGAGGAAGTTCGTGACCTGTCGAAGTATGCTCCGGAGCCAGATGAGCATAGGAAGGCTCGTAAGTTCGAGAGCGGTTGAGACCAGACATCAGGTCCGCGTGACACCTCTTCGTCACCGGACCTTCAGAGATGTGGCGGATGTCGCCCTGCTGGTAGAGGCTGACATCAGGGGCAGACAGGCGGGCAAGACCATAAGGGGAAGAGGCGTGCTGAGGAGCCTCAGAAGAAGGAGGCTGCTCCTCCTCAGAAGAAGCAGTCCTATGGAGACCGTCGGGGAGCTTCTTCATCTTCGTCAGCTGGGGCGAAGTGTGGGTCTTGTGGCCACTCCCATCCTGGTAGGGAGTGCTACAAGAAGACTGGTGCCTGCTTTAAGTGCGGGTCGATGGAGCACCGGATCGCTCAGTACCCTCAGGCATCCAGTAGAGGCTCAGGAGATAGAGGCACCGGCTCAGATTCAGGGGCGAGGTCCGATCAGAAGAAGCCTCAGACTCAGGCCCGAGTTTATGCTATGACGGGGGAGCGTGATCGTGCTGGTGATCGCGTCATCTCAGGTATCTCCAGATCCATTCTCGAGATGTATTTTGTCTGTTTGACTCTGGAGCTACGCATTCCTTTGTCTGCTATGATTTTTGGGTGATCTTGGATTGACTGCTGTCCTAGTGAGGTAGACCTATGTGTGAGTAGTCCGTTAGGTGGGGTTGCCCCTTGTGTGTGGATTCTGTGTGTAAGGCTTGTCCCATAGTAGTTAGGGACAAGACCTTCTTGTGACCTCATCCCGATGCGGATGACCTGTTTTGATGTGATCCTGGGCATGGATTGGCTAGCAGAGCACCATGCCCATATAGATTGTGCAGCGAGGAGAGTAGTATTTGACTGCCAGGGCTCGCTTTGCTTTCTCTGGGAATGCAGTTCCATGTGCGCCTGATTGTGTCAGCGATGCAGGCAGCCAGTTTCTTGAGGAAGGGCTGCCAGGGCTTCTTATGTTATCTGCCAGAGGTGCGTGAGGGATCTAGCTTGGAGAGCATCCCGATTCAGAGAGTTTCCTGAGGTCTTCCAGGACGACGTGCCCGGACTTCCACCAGTGCGTGAGGTGGAGTTCACGATCGATTTAGCGCCAGAGACTCAGCCCATCTCTAGGGCCCCTTACCGTATGAGTCCGGCGGAGTTGAAGGAGCTGAAGGTCCAGCTTCAGGAGCTGTTAGATAAGGGCTTCATACGCCCTAGTGTTTCGCCTTGGGGAGCGCCAGTGCTGTTTGTGAAGAAGAAGGATGGGACCTTCCGTTTGTGCATCGACTTACAGGCTGAACAAGGTGACCATCAAGAATCGCTATCCCCTTCCGCGCATAGATTTGTTTGACCAGTTGGCGGGCGCCACAGTGTTCTCGAAGATAGATCTTCGTTCAGGCTACCATCAGTTGAGGATTAAGGCCGAGGATGTGCCTAAGTCCGCTTTTAGGACTCGTTATGGTCATTACGAGTTCCTAGTCATGCCTTTGGTTGACTAATGCTCCATCAGTATTCATGGATATGATGAACCGGGTTTTCAAACCCTATCTGGATCAGTTTGTAGTGGTCTTCATAGATGATATCTTGGTGTACTCCAAGAGCGCAGAGGAGCATGAGGAGCATCTGAGGATTGTTTTAGACGCTGAAGGATCGTGAGCTTGTATGCTAAGTTGAAGAAGTGTGACTTCTGGCTTGATCGCGTGTATTCTTGGGACATGTGGTCTCGAAGGACGGTATCTCAGTGGATCCTGAGAAGATTAGAGCTGTGATGGAGTGGGCGAGGCCCACGAATGTTGCTGAGATTCGCAGTTTTTCCTTGGGTTAGCTGGGTACTACAGGAAGTTTGTGAGGGTTTTCTAAGATTGTATCCCCGCTGACCCGTCTGTTGAGGAAGGAGATCAAGTATGAGTGGAGCGAGGCTTGCGAGCAGAGCTTCCAGGAGATTAAGAAGAGGCTGACGACCGCACCGATTCTGACTTTGCCTCTGGGACCGAGGGATTCGAGGTCTTCTGTGATGCGTCCCATAAGGGACTGGATGTGTTTTGATGCAGCAGGGTAAGGTGGTGGCTTATGGCTCCGGCAGCTTAAGCCCTATGAGAAGAACTACCCTACCCACGATCTGGAGTTGGCAGCTGTAGTGTTCGCGCTGAAGATTTGGAGGCATTATCTGTATGGAGCGTCGTGTAAGGTTTACACGGACCACAAGAGTCTCAAGTATTTGTTCACTCAGAAGGAGCTGAACTTGAGACAGAGGAGGTGGTTGGAGCTACTTCATGACTACGATTTGAGATCCTCTACCACCCGGGTAGAGCGAATGTTGTTGCAGATGCTTGAGCCGGAGAGGTGCTTCGGTGTAGCTTGTGCTCTGACTGGAGTCAGAGGTCCGCCTTAGAGCTGCAGCGTATGGGTGTTGGGTAGTCAGACCAGCCAGTGCCAGTGTGATAGCAGCGCTTCAGGTTCAGTCTTCGTTGGTCGACAGGATCCGGGTTGGTCAGGAGGCAGATTCAGCTTTGTGTCGGATCAGAGAGGGGCTGTCTTCAGATCAGAGTTCAGATTCAGTGTCTCCAGCGATGGTGTCTGCGTTTCAGAGGCCGTGTATGTGTGCCAGACGATGCAGTGCTGCGCAGAGAGATCCTTCAGGAGGCTCATGGAGCGCCATATTCAGTTCACCCAGGAGGGGTGAAGATGTATCGAGATCTCAGAGAGTCATTCTGGTGGTCTGGGATGAAGCGTGACATCTCCGAGTTTGTTTCGAAGTGCCAGACCTGTCAGCAGATTAAGGCTGAGCACCAGAGGCCAGCGGGTTTGCTTCAGCCCCTTCCCATTCCTGAGTGGAAGTGGGAGAGTGTGGGGCATGGTTTTGTCATGGGGCTTGCCCAGGACTCCTTCGGGTTGTGATGCCGTATGGGTATAGTTGATCGTCTGACAAGTCTGCTCATTTTCTGCCGGTGAAGAGACCTTCAGTTTGGAGCGTTTAGCTCGTTTGTATCTCGATGAGATAGTGAGGCTTCACGGTGTGCCTACTACTATTGTATCTGATCGTGACCCACGTTTTGTTTCGAGATTTTGGCGCAGTTTGCATAAGGCCTTGGGTACGAATTTAGCCTTCAGTTCAGCTTACCATCCTCAGTCGGATGGCCAGACAGAGAGGACTAATCAGGTTTTGGAGGACATGCTTCGCGCATGTGTCCTGGATTTTGGAGGTAGCTGGGAGCAGCATGTGACTCTGATTGAGTTCGCCTACAACAACAGCTTTCAGGCGAGCATTGGTATGGCTCCGTTTGAAGCGTTGTATGGTAGGAGGTGCAGGTCACCCATCTGTTGGGATGACCTGAAGGAGAATCTTGGTTGGACCCGAGCTGGTGCAGGGAGCAGTAGAGATCAGGGTGATTCGTGATTGTCTGCTTGTTGCTCAGAGTAGCAGAAATGTTATGCAGACCAGAGGCGTAGGCCGCTCGAGTTCGAGGTTGGAGAACATGTTTTCTTGAGAGTTTCTCCAGTCAGGGGAGTAGTCCTTTTGGGAAGCGTGGGAAGCTTAGCCCGAGGTTCGTTGGACCGTTTGAGATTCTGGAGAGGATTGGCCCTGTGGCCTACCGTCTAGCCTTGCCTCCATCTTTGTCAGCTGTGCATAACGTCTTCCATGTGTCTATGTTGAGGAAGTATCTGCATGACCCGTCTCATGTGATCGACTACAGTCAGCTTCAGTTGAGAGAGGACTGCAGTTTCGAGGCGGTGCCTACTCGCATTTTAGCCAGGGATGTCCGTCGGCTTCGTAGTAAGACCCTGCCTATGGTGAAGGTCCAGTGGTCAGATCAGTTAGAGAGTGAAGCGACTTGGGAACTCGAAGATGAGCTGCGTGCCAAGTATCCCTCCCTATTCGAGCAGTAAGGTGAGTTAATCTCGAGGACGAGATTCTTTTAAGGGGGAGGTGATGTTATAACCCGTATAATTCCTACCTTATATTATATCAGTTGCAATGTTGTTCTAAGTTGGTTTATCTATTTCCTTGCTGTCAGTTGGGACTCCGGCGGTATTGTTTTATTTGAAGAGGGCAAGGAGGTCTTTCCATAAAACAATTAAGGTAATTGTTTTAGTAATTAATAAGGGAAGGGATCCTTATTTAATTATTCCCCTTCTAATTATTTTTACACCACGATCAGTTTTTCCTCCATCAAGTCCATCGTGCGTTTAGAGCGAGCGTTCTTCCATTCTCCTCTCTCTCTCTATTCTCTCTGTTGCTAAGGATCGTGAAGGCTGCTGCTACAAGCGAATTGGGGAGTTTTGCTGCTGCGTTCCTCTGTTTGATTCAGGTTGGTAATGCAAGAATTCGGGACTTCGTTACTGATTTCCTTCCCTCTCAGTTTTTGATTTTCAAACCCTTGTACATGATTAAATCAGAGGATTTTGCGGCGGTTGGGTTGTGGTCTGCGTGATCTGCAGAACGGATTCAGATTCGTGGGATTCTGCACTCTTGTTTTCAGGTTTGTGTTGCAGTTTTTGGATTTCGATAGTCTAGGTCTCCCCGTTCTAATTGCTGATTGTGGTATTGTCGACTTGTGAAAATCAGAACTGTTGCGTGTATCTGCTGGTGGATTAGTCGGGACTGCTGTGGACTGTTCAGATCGTTAGATCAATTGCTGATAATTGAGGTAGGTGGTTACTCGATTCAGTTTGGAAGTTCAGCCATGGGGATTGCAACGGTTCTATTTCGTGTGTGATTTCTGTTTGTGATGTCTGTTTGGTTGCGTTTTGGAATGGTTAAACCCCCATGGTTTCCTGTTTTAATGTCTGATTTGGTGTGTGTGCTTAATTGGCAATTCGTGGTATCGAATTGTGTTGTTTTTCTGCTCTGTTCGTCTTCTGAAATTTGCAGTTTTCGCACTGTCCGAACTTCTGTCCGAGCTTTGAAGTTCGGACAGTGCGTTTTGCCTTTCTGATTTTCAAGTTCGGGGGTATGTCCGAACATCTGTCCGAATATATATGTTCGGACACACCCTCAGGTTTTCTTCTGATTTAAGTTCGACCTGTGTCCGAACTTCGACGTCCGGACACAAGGTCGGACCTTCCGCGTCTTTTTCCGTAAACTTGTCCGAATATCAGTCCGAACATGGATGTTCGGACATTCTGATTTCCTCTATCTGATTTCAATTCGACTTGTGTCCGAACATTGATGTCCGGACACAAGTTCGGACATTTGGCATTCTCTGGTTTCTGAGTCTCGACTTGTGTCCGAACTTCGACGTTAGGACACAAGTTCGGACATCCCTCTGTTTTCAGCGTAACTTCTTCGTTTGAACTCCGATTTGAGTGCCGTCTGCGGCGTTGGATTTCTTATGATCTGTACTACTGGTTTATGGGTGTTTTGGCATATTTAAATGCGACTTTGCTTCTGTTTAAGCAACCCTTCTGTTTTGGGACATTGCACATTGTTTCTGAGCCGTGAATGGCTGGGTCGAGCTATTCCGTGGTATACCATGTAGACGTCGTTCTGAGTGTGGGTCATTCCCTTTCTGTTCTGTGATGTTGACGAACCCTTTGGCTCTTTCGAGTCATTTCTGCGTTGCCGAGAGACCTGGTATGGTCTATGGGTCTTCGACCCTTCTGAGTGTGTGCATTGTGTCTTGTCCCCTTTCTGTTTAAGTGTTCTGACTGTTTCTGAATTGGGGAACCCTTGAATTCCACTCTGTTTCCGTTTCTGAAAGCTTCTGGATATTGAGTATTGTGGATATAATGCTTATCTTCTCCTTCTTCTGTTTTCAATTGTTTTGAGCGACCTTACTGATGACGGTCGCTACTTACTGGGCATAGTTGTGTGCTCATTCCCCTACTTCTAACATTTTTGCAGATTGATCAGCGAGGATCATCTTGAGTTCTGGAGCTGTAGTGCTTAGCTCATTTGATTGTTTAAGCTTCTGTTATGACGTTGTAGCCTTCGGGCCTTACTCTGTTTTGAGTTTCTGATTCGAACATGTATTTGGAAATCGTTTCACTTCCGCTGTATTGAATACATTGGTTTACAATGTTTATGTAAACTTTGTTTTGGGCCTTTATTGCGTTTGAGTGTTTTTAGAGCCTTGTTATTAGGTAGTAATACGCGGCGTGTAGCACCCTTAACTCTTAGGCCGGTTTTAGGGGTGTTACACGGCGTGCCCTAGCTAGCACGCGGGATATGCGGAATTTATGCGCAGCTTTTGCTGAGCCCCTTGGGGCGATGTTTTTACTACACACAGGTACACGAGAAGGGTGAAGATGATGAAGACTTAGATTGATTTCTTTTTGTCTGTAAACAATGAATTATGAATGGTGTACTAAGTAGTACACGACTGTAGGTTTTTGTTAGCCGGTGTACCATGGGGTACACCCCTTTTTGGATATTGTGAAAGGATTATGATTGGTATAGATGAGTAGTTGGTAGAAACTCATTCTTTTGGGAAGATTGGAAAGAGATGTAATTAAATACTTTAAATACTCGGTAATCCAGCAACGTAAGTATATTATCTTTGTATTTGGAATGTGATGTAGTAGCTCGGTATACTCAGGCATCAGACCATCACTGTAAGTAGTATTAGCGGTAGGGGTGTTACAAAAAGTGGTATCAGAGTGAAGTGTCGCTCTGATGTCCGTAGTTACCGAGCATAGGGATTACCGAGTTAGGATTTCAACCGTCTTAAGACGGATACTTAGAAACCTAACTAGGAACTACCGTTGTTAACAACGGATACCCTTGACGTCCTTATGGACGATACCTTGCTTAATTCCAAGACCCTTGAGTCATATCTTGCAAAGCCTAATGTAAATGCTAAATGTTCAGATGTCAGGACGAGGCTGAGGCCGAGGTAGAGGCGAAGCCTCCGAAGGACCTGGCGCGCAGACGATAGTTGAGATCGTCGCCGCCACGGTAGCACAGATGCTACCACAAGTAATCAACGATATGCAGCAAAACCAACAGAATCGGCAAACACAAGCGGGGCCAATCCCTCCCCCTCCACCCAGAGAAGCCAACTGAGTAAAAGCTGTAGCGGAACTCCGCCCTCCTTGCTTTAGGGGTGAGAGTGATCCGGCTAAGCTAGAAGCCTACATCTCCGAGATGGAGACGGCGTTCGAAACCCTCGAAGCTCCTGCTGGAGTTCGAGTTAGAGTTGCAGCCTACTATCTGAAAGATGCAGCCATGGATTGGTGGAAGCTAGTCAAGCATGAGCATGTCAACGACCCCACCTTTGATTGGGAGTCCTTTGCCTCTCTCCTCCGTTCCAAATACTTCCCGGAGCATGTGAAAACCAAGAAAAGGCTAGAGATGGATGCCTTGAAAATGACAGAAAAGATGTCTGTCGATGAGTACTACAGAACCTTCACTTCTATCCTCCGTCTTCTGCCTGACCTAGGGTATACTGGCCAAGTGTTGGTCGATCGCTTCTATGGCGGTCTGAGCCATCGCCTTCGGTATGGTATGGGCTATACCAGGTTTACCTCCCTTCAGGTAAATATCGGTTAACCCTTAGTACCATTTCAATTCCTTAAATTCTTAAATCTTTACCTCTGTCTCTTTAAGTGAGAATCCCGGCTAATACCTGAAACTTCAGGAGTGTTATCACGCGGCTTCTCGCGTTGAGATCACTTGCCAATTACGGGATGAAGAAACCGCGCTAAAGCGCAAGGCAAACAGTAAGAACACCAGTTCTGAGGAGCAGAACCAAGGGAACAGCTGGAAAAAGAAGAAAGGGAAATTCTTCCACCAAACCCAAAAGAACTTCCCGAGTGAGAGCAGTGCCCATGCTGAGCAGGGAAAACTGGTTGAGCTACTTCAACTAGGTTCTTATGCGCCGGTGGCAGCGAAGCCACTGAGATCACACCTACCTAAGGGTAAACTTCGAATCTAAATCCGTATTTTCATAAGTATTATACCTTGTATTCCTGCACAAATGTGCTAATTCTCTAAACCTTAGGTTCTGTCTCCGGTTTCACCAAAAACTTCTCTGACGGCCGCGCTTATGTATGCCGCAAGTGCAACCAAGACCATCCCGGCAAGGATTGCCAAGGGAGAGAAATCCGGTGCTACAATTGTCAGAAGCCCGGACACCGAGCCGATGTATGCCCCGAAAATGCTAAACCAAGAGGAAACTTCTAAAGCTACAAGCAAAGGGAAGGCAAGGAGGTTGCATCTGGCGATGCACCGACCCAGCAGGCACCACAGGGACAGGGATCCCGGGGTCCTCAGAGGGGCGCACCTCAGAGGCAGCCTGCCTTGCATATCATAGACCGAGACGGGTCCGGTTCTAAGTTCGGCCTAAGTAATAATCTTAACCTTGAATCCTTGAGAAGCATGTCTAAGTGTTGGAGTATTTGTTTGAATGAATGCATGAGTAAATAATTGAAGTATGTATGGAGCATGAAATGAAGTAGTTGAAACTAGTACTCACCGTAGATAAAATTTATAACCATAGGAAGCTTTAGTATCTGCTATCCAATACCATCGAAACTGAATCAAGAAGAGATTGACATCACCACACACCACTACCCCAGTGAACAGTGTCAGGTCATCCGCCCAGGTATGATTTTATTAAGGGGATACCTGACGCCTGAAGCACGAATCTCAATAATTCGACGATGCAACGAACTATGATCGGGTCAAGGAGGATTTTATACACCCGAATTCCCCGGTGGAGCGAAGATGAAGCTGAAAATGATGTGCTTGGGAAAGGACTGGAATCCTTATACCAAGACATACCAAGAGACACGGAAGTAAGACGGAGCAACGCCACCGACAATACCTCCAAAATTTCAAACACTTGTCACACAAGCAGTAGAACTTGCACAACAATGCGAACATGACCCGATCCCCGCACTTGAAGCGGACCTTTGTATCGTCAACTTCTATGAGAAAGAAGGACGACTTGGGTTACACCAAGACAAGGACGAGACAGCGGGATCTCTTGAACAAGGAGTGCCCGTAGTGTCTTGGTCCATTGGTGATGACGCCGTATTCCGGTATAGCGAGCAGAAGCGTGTGGACCTCACAGAGAAATTGGTATTGAGATCAGGAGATGTCCTAATCATGGGTGGAAACTCTAGGATGCTGTATCACGGGATCAACAAGATCAAGTTGAATACGGCACCACCGGCAATAATCAATGCCACACACATGAAACCAGGACGCCTGAACCTTACCTTTAGAAAGTATTAAATTCATAAGTATCATGTAATCAATTAGTAACGTGTATTAGAGGCACGGTATGTATGATGGTTGGTTTATCAATAAAGAGCAGTGTTGATTTAAATTCCACTTGTGTCCACCATCAATACTTATGAAATTGTGACTTCAATAGGTTGTGGACTCGGTACCGAAGGTAACCTGAGTATCCTCACTGAAGCATAAGCCGGTAAAAGCGGCACCATCTTAACGGGAACCTTCCAGTGAACGGCATTGAAGCCAATGTGTTATTCGACTCCG
Source organism: Limonium bicolor (assembly GCA_023374045.1). Taxonomy (NCBI): domain Eukaryota; kingdom Viridiplantae; phylum Streptophyta; class Magnoliopsida; order Caryophyllales; family Plumbaginaceae; genus Limonium; species Limonium bicolor. The sequence continues at coordinate 55,238,793 of CM041778.1, forward strand.
GCGCCTCTCACACCTTCGTATCACCATCTTTTGTGAAGAGGTTGAAGCTAGATGCGGATGAGCTACCGAACTTCATGGTTACTCTCCCATCGAAGGAGCGAGTGCAGTGTACCAAATACTACCAAGCAGCCAAGATTGAAATCAAAGGCGAAGCGTTTCCCATCTCCTTCATCGAGTTTAATGGGTTGGGATTCGACTTAATAATCGGAATGAATTGGTTGGAGCGGCACAAGGGTAGAATCCTCTGCGCCGAGCATCGATTACTGCTCAAGAGTCCTTCTAGGGTTACTGTATCTTACCGCCAGAGACCGAGAGAGCCTTCGACCACACTCATATCTGCTATGGCCATGTACCGGGAGCTCAGAAAGGGCAAGGAAGTGTATTTGTGTTATGTACAAGACCTAGAGCAAGATCCAGAGTTCAGTGATGATGTACCGATAGTATCTGAATTCCCTGACGTATTCCCTAAGGAGTTACCCGACATGCCACCTCAGAGAGCGGTGAAATTTGAGATTGACCTCTTGCCAGGTCCGGTCCCACGCTAGGGCACCGTACCGTATGGCACCTGCTGAAATGACAGAGCTGAAAGAGCAGCTACGAGACTTACTCGACAAAGGGTTCATACGCCCGAGTGTATCACCCTGGGGAGCACCGGTTCTCTTTGTGAAGAAGAAGGACGGTAGCCTCCGACCTTGTATTGACTACCGTGAGCTGAATGCGGTCACAGTAAAAAATAAATACCCATTGCCACGCATCGACGATCTATTCGACCAGCTGAAAGGAGCCTCAGTCTTCTCCAAGATCGACCTCCGTTATGGGTATCATCAGATTGCTATCAAAGAACAAGATATTGAGAAAACGGCATTCCGTACCAGATATGGCCACTACGAATTCACCGTCATGCCATTCGGTTTGTCAAACGCACCAGCAAAATTCATGGACCTCATGAATCGACTATTCAGTGAGCAATTGGACACCTCAGTTGTTGTATTTATTGATGACATCCTTGTATACTCAAAATCAGCAGAGGAACATGAAATCCACTTGAGGAAAGTACTTGAGACACTGCGCGAGATCCAGCTGTATGCGAAGTTCTCCAAATGCGAGTTCTGGCTAGATCAGGTATCATTCCTTGGTAATGTCATCTCGAGCGCCGGTATCTCAGTTGACCCTTCAAAGATAGAAGCTGTATGATCATGGCCTAGACCTAAGACTGTTACCGACATTCGGAGCTTTCTTGGTCTAGCCGGTTACTACCGTAGATTTGTAAAGGACTTCTCGAAAGTCGCTAAGCCCATGACTACACTGATGAAGAAAGATGCACCGTTTGTATGGACAGACGAGTGCGAATTATCATTTCAGAGCCTAAAAGACTCATTGACCTCAGCGCCCATCCTTACTCTTCTAGAGGGCACCGAGGGATTTGAGGTATATTGTGATGCATCAGGCAAAGGAATGGGATGCGTACTCATGCAGCATGGCAAGGTTGTAGCTTATGCCTCCCGCCAGCTAAAAAGCATGAGGAGAATTACCCGACACATGACTGAGTTAGGAGCCATTGTCTTCGCCTTGAAGATATGGCGACACTATATCTATGGGGTAAGCATCACCATCTACTCCGACCACAAGAGCTTACAGTATGTATTCACACAGAAAGAACTGAATTTGAGACAGAGAAGGTGGATGGAGTTTCTCTCAGACTACGACAGCGACCTACAATATAAGGAAGGGAACGCAAACATCGTAGCCGACGCCCTGAGTCGTCGAGCACACTCGCTCAATTCGCTACTCGCTTCTTCTAGCTTGGTTGACGAGGTGCGAGACGCTCAGTTGAGCGACCCTTACCTAACTGAAATCAGACAAAAGATCGAAAATGGTACATTTGAGAAGAAAAAGTATGACTTCAAGCTACATGAAGATGGTCTGATTCGATTGAATGGCAGGCTATGCGTCCCCCGAAGCAATGCTGAGCTAAGGGATCGCATCCTGCGAGAGTCACACAGTTCCATATTGTCAGTCCATCCAGAAGCCTCCAAGATGTACAAAGACATGAAGAGGTACTTCTGGTGGTCTGGAATGAAATCAGATGTGATAGAATTTGTATTGAGATGCTTAACATGCCAAAAAGTGAAATTTGAACATCATAGACCGGGCGGAATGGTACAATTGATGCCAGTTCCGGAATGGAAATTTCATGATATCTCCATGGATTTTGTTGTAGGACTCCCACCTGCCAGGGGAGGACTCAACATGATCTAGGTTGCAGTCGATCGCCTTACCAAGGTTGCCAGATTCATACCGATGAAGGACACCTGGAAGGTAGTGAAGCTTGCAGAGCTATTCGACAAGGAGATTATCAAACATCACGGAGTCCCGAAAACAATTGTATCTGACCGCGACACCAGATTTCTTTCAAGATACGGGAGAGCTACACGGGAAGCGTTGGGTACAGAATTGAAGCTGAGTACCGCCTTCCATCCTCAGACCGACGGTCAGACAGAAAGGACCATCCAGACACTGGAGGACATGCTTCGGGCATGTGCCTTAGACTTTCAGGGGAGTTGGTTAGATAAGCTTCATCTTATCGAGTTCTCGTACAATAATAGTTATCATGCCTCGATTAAGATGTCGCCTTTCCAAGCTCTATACGGTAGACCTTGCCGTACACCCTTGTGTTGGGATGAGTCAAGTGAAGCGGTCATTATAGGACCGGAGTACCTTGAGCAAGTACAAGCTGAAGTCCAGCAGATTCGAGCCAATATGAAGGCAGCCCAAGATAGACAGAAATCCTATACGGATGTGCGACGACGCGACCTTGAGTTCGCCATGGGCGACCAAGTGTTCTTGCGCGTTTCACCTATGAAGGGTGTCTTCCGATTTGGTCAGAAGGGCAAGCTGAGCCCAAAGTTTGTAGGGCCGTATGCTATCACCGAAAGAGTTGGAGTGTATCCTACAGGTTAGAATTACTTGAGGACTTGGGACGTGTCCATGATGTATTTCATGTGTAACAACTCAAGAAGTATATTGCTGATCCTTCTCATGTCCTAGAGCCCGAGAGACTTTCAATTGAGCCGACAATGAGATACGTTGAAACCCCAGTGAGAATCCTTGATAGGAAGACCAGAGACACTCGCCATAAATCTATACGAATGGTGAAGGTCCTATGGTCTAACCATGATGTCGAAGAAACGACATGGGAGTTAGAAGATGCCATGAAGGCGAAGTACCCACAGTTATTCATAGACTAGATAGTCTAGTGTTAGTAATACGGGTACGGGGCGTACCCCTTTTAAGGGGGGTAGAGCCTTTTTGCTTTTGCATTGCTTCGGGGTGAGCATTGCATAGTGTGTAGGTATTGTAATAGATTTTTGTATGGCACAAGTAGTGCAAGTGAATTTGGTATGTGTATGTATGTATGTGTAATGTGTAGTGTATGGATGTGTATGTGTAACGTGTAATGTATCTGTGCAATGTGTATTGTGATTTACAGTGGTGTATTGTGTAATGTGGATGTGATGGTATGTATGGAAATGATGTATGGTGTGTATGAATTCGTATTGTGCTTGAATTGTGTATACTTGTAATGTAGAAGAAGTGAACACCTCATAGGTGGTAGTAAGACACATTATGGCAATCGGGTTGCCTAACGAGTAGAATTACTAAACTATTAACCTTGAGCAACTTTGAGGGCAAAGTTTCTTAAGGGGGTAGATTGAAATACCCCGTAATTAAAAATAGTGATTAATTAGGCTAATAAGTAATTTAGAAGCTTAATTATGCATAAATAAACATGAGGGAACAAATCCCGAGGAAAACGAATCCTTAAAACGGATTAAAAGCACTAACGAACCTTAAAGCACGTTTTTCGAGGAAACCGGGAAAACGTGACTTTGAAAACGTGACTTTAAGCGGGTCAAATAGACTCGTAACAATTTTGGTCAACTAAATAATCATTAATAAATATTAGTGAAGCTTTAGAACCAATAAAATCAATAAAACGAGAAATTAGTAAAAACTGTCAAAAACGGGTAGTTGTGGGGTAGAAACATAAATAGACCAAACTTATGTGTCCACTTTTGAAAATAAAAGTGTAGAGTGTGTGTGTGTGCTGGTGCCAGCCGACCCCATCCCCCTCTCTCACACACTCACTTACTCCCTCTTATTTACAAAACAACAAAAGTAATAAAGTAAACTACTTTATTTACTTACCCCACTCACTCTCTCTCTCTCTCTCTCTCTCTCTCTCTCTCTCTCTCTCTCTCCTACCTTATTCTCTTCACTCACGTAACAGCACCCCTTCCCCCTCACTCTCTTTTCTTCTTCTTCCTCCAACCGGACATCAATGGAGAAAAGAGCAACCACACAAAAATACTAACTTCTCTCCTCTTGTTACTCCCTTGAATCTCCTCCAAAAATTATAAAAATTACACCATTGTGTTCCTCTCACCAAGGAGAGTATTCCCCTCCTTTCAAAATTCGAAAACAAGAACTTTCATCTCCATGGGTGTGGAGCATTTGGAGCTTCAAGACCACCATTAGAACCACCTCCTTCTCCTTATTATTTTGAGGTAAAAATCTTCTTGAAACCTCAATGTTTTTCTAGCCTTGTGGGCAAAACGAAAATCTAGCTAAAACCTTGTTTGGTTTCCTTGTACTCTAGCCGATTTTGGCTTCCTTGAAGAGTGGGAAATATTGTTCTTGAGCCATTCCAAGCTTCACTCATACCCTTGCAAGGTAATGAAATTTCTAAACCCTAAAACCTACATTAAGCTTTAAAGGATAGTTAGGGTTAGTTTTGGTGTATTGAAATATGTATATATGGGTTGTAATGTTAGAGGATCTGGGTTGCTAAAACCGGTGGAAAGAGAGAGAAGGAAGAAGCAAGAAGAAGAAAAGAAAACTAGAAGAAGAAACAAGGTAATTATGCTTATCCTTGCGTAGCCTTGTATATATGCATGTAACAGATTTTAGAAGTTAAAATGGGTATTGTAGAATGGTATGTCGTGGTAGTGTAATGTGTAAGAGAATACAAGTGTTTTAAACCTTTAAAGATATGTAAAACTTGTGGGAACCTAGTTGGGATTGGGATGTTGAGTGCAGAAATTTTTAAGAGTGTTTTTTTTAGTATTTGCTATGAGAGCTATGTATATTGATATTGATTATAAATAGGTGGTGTGGATCATATATGTGAGTGAACAATGTGGTGAGAGTAGAAAAATATAGGGGAGACTATGACAAAATTTACTTAGGATTAGAACACTTAATGAACTAGAAGCCAGGTGAAAATATATGTTTAACAGATTTTGAATGAGTAGTTTATGGGTAGATTGAGAGAGGTAGCTAATGTATTGTAATGCATTAGAAACTCTAGAAATACATTAGACGAGGAGTTATGATGGGGAATGTTAGTGTCAAATCAGTAGCATAGCAACTAGAAGAAACAATGTAAGTGTTGAATTGAAACTAGGGAAATTATGTGTAAATTAGTATAGAAGTATGTAAAGAGTTGATGGATGAACTAGGGTGTATTAGAGGTTTAATTAGTGTTAAAACATGTGGTAAGTATAGAAACAATGGGGAAGTAATGGGTAAGAAGAGGACTGAAAACATAAATAAAAATGCAATTACTGGACTGGACCGACCTTGGGACCGGACTTGCAAGGTCGGTCGAGCCCAGATTTACAAAGGACGAAAGCTTCTGGAATGGACCGACCTTGGGGACCGAACTTGCAAGGTCGGTCGGCCAGAAAAATTCCCGTCATAAAACCTTCTGGAATGGACCGACCTTGGGGACCGGACTTACAAGGTCGGTTGGCCTAAAATTCGCCTGTAATGTAACCTACTGGAATGAACCGACCTTGGGACCGGACATGCAAGGTCGGTCGACTCCAGAATGTCGAAACCATAACTCACTGGAATGGATCGACCTTGGGACCGGACTTGGCAAGGTCGGTCGGCCCTGTAATCTTCCAGTGTATTACCTTACTGACTTCGACCGACCTTGGGTCCGACCCTGGGTAAGGTCGGTCGGGTCAAACAAAAAAATAAAAATAAATAATAATAATAATTATAATAGGTATATATATATGTATACCCACCTATACATATGTACATATATATGTAAGTACACCGTTGTTAAGTAATGGAAAGTAAGTAAATAAAGTGTAAGTGTAGGAATTGTAAAGACTTACTACCTCCGTCCCACTTTCATCTTCCTGTTTACTTTTTGGCACGCTTTTCCACTTCAATATTAAACATATAAGATAAAATAATTTTATAAAATAAATTTTTATAACATATAGTTTTTTACATGAGGATTCCATTGCAAAAATTAGATTTGCAAAATTATATCATCTTATATGTTAAATATTGAAGTCAAACGACATGTTCAAATAGTAAACCAGACAGTCAATAAGGGACGGAGGGAGTAGTAAATAGGAGTTAGGAAACGTAAGAGAAATCGAGTCGAGTTAAGTTAGTTATGGATAATTAATCACTCGATCGTATGTATGTTATAGGACTTGATTTGTGAGCACCGAAGGAAAGATGGGATACAAGTACTACGGTGAACGGTATGAATTCCTCATGCCCCGTATGCTATCTTGGTTACTCTGATTTGTGCGTTGTGTGCTAATTGATCACCCAATCAGATAAATGCACGAATCGGAGTTATTATGCTTACCTGTGAATATGTAGTGTTGTATGTTGTGAATATTGTCTTTAAACCACAGTTTGTATAATTCATGAAGGGTATGGATGATAATGAATGTGTGTATGTATGATATATTGTACTGTGACCGAATGTGTTTGTGATTGGACTTCTAACTGATTCCTAACAAGCTAACCAATCTAACTTAAATTGGTAATTAAATTGGAATGAGTAGAAGTCCGATATAGTTTCGGCCACGCGTGAGGATGCGGAGACACAAGAGGTTGGATCCAAGTCCTGACTCTTAAACTGGTCCGCGACCCAAATCCCTTAAGTGGGTAGCATCCCGGATTGGTGAGTCAAGTAAATCCCGGTTGTGGGACGGTGTAGTCCCCGGGCCGGAGGTCATACCGACTTAACATGAGTATGAGTAAGTAAGAATGAGTAAGCAAGTAAATGAAAGTAAGTAAGTAAAGTAAGAGCAAGTAATGTGTAATGAGTAAAAGAGTAATAAGCATTCCGATTAACCCGGATGCACAATTTGGCTAACCTTGGAAAGGTAAGTAATGTGTATGCGATTGTATCGCTGTATGGATTGCGAATGGTATTGTGAATGAATGTTGTTGTATGCAAAGCATGTATGTATGTTAAAAATGAACCGCATGCCTATTTGACCTTAATTAGTCGGCGTGCCCTAGCTAGCACACGGTATATGCGGAATTTATGCGCAACTTTTGCTGAGCCCCTTGGGGTGATGTTTTTACTACACGCAGGTACACGAGAAGGGTGAAGATGATGAAGACTTAGATTGATTTCTTTTTGTCTGTAAACAATGAATTATGAATGGTGTACTAAGTAGTACACGGCTGTAGGTTTTTGTTAGCCGGTGTACCATGGGGTACACCCCTTTTTGGATATTGTGAAAGGATTATGATTGGTATAGATGAGTAGTTGGTAGAAACTCATTCTTTTGGGAAGATTGGAAAGAGATGTAATTAAATACTTTAAATACTCGGTAATCCAGCAACGCAAGTATATTATCTTTGTATTTGGAATGTGATGTAGTAGCTCGGTATACTCAGGCATCAGACCGTCACTATAAGTAGTATAAGCCTAGCTAGCCGTATGGGCGGTTAGCGGCGTTGTATCACCCGCCGTAGTAATTAGTATTTCCGCTGCGAGTAGCTTTGATTATTGGGATGATTGGACGGTAAGCATAGAATTAGCGGTAGGGGTGTTACAACTTCATCACATATCACTTTTATTTTTTATGTGTACTTACCTGACCTAGTGTGTTACAGCTACTGTCTGAGGCAAGTGAGCTTGCACGCCCGTACTACCAAGAGAACCATGCGTGGGACTGGTCATACTATCGTCAGGGGATGCCAGAAGAAGAACAAAGGGCTGCAACTCATGGTCTTGAAGATGTGTTCAGCTCTTTATACATATGAGATAGTTACCAGCGCCAGCATGGTGCACCCTAGTGGTTGTCATCTGGATTTGGATGTAATAACTTTAGTATCATCTTGGAACTGTTTGTTGTCTTCCATTTTTACTTGGTGTTTAGACGCTAGTACAATTTGTGTGGCTGTAGTTTTTTTTTTCTGGTGGACTTGGTGATGGTGGAATTATTGCTGACTATGCTGGTGACCTTGTTGATGATCTGTTGGTTGATTTTGTGGACGTTCGTAGAACCGGTGGAGATAAGAAAAACAAGGGAGACTATGCCAATTTTTTCTAGAATGCATCGTTTCTGCAATGCCAATCTGGGTGGTCTAAATCTTTGTGGTCGTGAGTGTTCTGAGGAATGATAGTGTTGAAATGATATCTAACATGTACCAAAGATTATATATGTCACGAGAAATGAAATATATCAAAATGTAGAAATTCCTAAGAAAGAAAAGATGTGTGACCAGCTTCAATCTAAACTTCCCGGAATGCCTTTGTTTTCTGTTGTGCTTGCTGCCTGAGAGAAAGAATTGTGATATTTATGGGCCTTGGTAGAAGAAGAATTTGGTGTTGTCACACAATGCATGGCTCCTTTCAAAGTTAACGATCAGTATTTGTGGTGGATGCCCTGATAATGTCCCTCCCTTTACTGTTATTGATAATACGGTGTGTCACAAAAAAGAAATATATCAAAATGTAGAAATTCCGAAAAGATAAGTCCCCAAATTCAAATCTGATGAATCACATACTTAAAAGTGAATAACTATAACAACACGTTTATTCCACATCCAAACATCTACCGAGATTACTAGGATATGGCATAGTAACTTCTACGCGTCTGTGCCCCATTCTTCTATCAAATTGTGCTCCATGACGACCAAAAGTAGCTACATAATTAACGTGCAAACAGAAGGAAACTCCATTTGATTGTGAGAGCGAAATGGGAATTAAGGTATGAAGAGTTCAAGCAAGATGTAATTAGACAGTGTTTGAGAGGTACAAAGTGAATTCAAAGTTACCATAGGTAATTACTTTTGTCAGGAAAGGTACACGTACCAGGTCACTGTACACGTACCAGGTTACCGTTTGCAGTACAAAGTGAATTCAAAGTTACCATAGGTAATTACTTTGTCAGGAAAGGTACACGTACCAGTCACTGTACACGTACCAGGTTACCGTTTGCAGTACAAAGTGAATTCAAAGTTACCATAGGTAATTACTTTTGTCAGGAAAGGTACACGTACCAGGTCACTGTCACGTACCAGGTTACCGTTTGCAGTACAAAGTGAATTCAAAGTTACCATAGGTAATTACTTTTGTCAGGAAAGGTACACGTACCAGGTCACTGTGCACATTCCAGGTTACCGTTTTTTTAACTTGTAACCTTGTGGCTAGTTCATGAAACCTCTATATAAGGGATGCCTCCTCCATTTCATCTTCACACACTCACTCTCCATATTCTCAAAGCTCTCTATCTCCTAACTCTCTTCCAAAAATAATTTTGTAAAACTGTGCAAGCTCTCTCTCTAAACATGAGTCAATATTCAGATTCCGATCATAGTTGTTCCAGTATCAAGCCCAGTAGTATTTAGTTTATTGTCTTTGTAAATCATATTCACACTAATATGTCATATTTCAATATTCATCTAACATTCTCTCAACCCTTATTGCAGGAAAGTGACTCAACGACTGATTCAGATTGGGATGAATTTGATGAAGGCGTTCCAGATCATAATGCAGAGATGGATGACTACATGCAAGAGATGTATAATCGATCTCCGGTGGTGGACACAGGTTACTTATTTCAAACAAACCAGGCCTTTAGGAGTAAAGAAGAAGCGAAAGCTTGGGTAGATAGTGTTGGCCATCCTAACCATATCTACACCATAATTCAAAGTTCTCGGCCGGGCCAAGATTTCCACATAACATGCGAGAGGTATTGGAAACCACAAGGACATCACGACCTGGTGTATCAACCGCGCAGATCATCTGGTTCAAAGAAATGTGGTTGTCCTTTTCGAATTAAGGGGTATTAACATGTTTAACCCGTACAATTTGTACCTTATATTATATCTGCTACAACGTTGTTCTAAAGTTGGATTAAAATCCCTTGCCATCAGTTGGGACGTCAGCGACATTCTTTTAATTGCCAAGGACGAGGAGGTCATTTGATTCATTAGTTAAGGTAATTAATTATTTGGTTATAAGGAAAGGAATTCCTTAAATTCTTCTTTTACTAATCATTGTATTCACGTCAGATAATCGTGAGAGCGCTCTCATCGTGCCTTCAGACGACAGTTTTGGCTCCTTCCTTCCTCTTTCTCTCTCTTTTCATCTGCTGAGATTTGTAATTTGCTGCTGCGTTTGGATTGGAGTTCTTCGTGCGGTTTTCCTTCTCCTCGCTATCAGGTTGCGCTGCAGAATCCGAATTCGTCGTTGGTTTCCTCTCTCTCAGTTTGATTTTAGGCTTTCGATTGTGGTTGAATCAGTGGCGTGGTTCTGATTGGAGTTGCGAAGTTGCACAGGCTGTAGACTGTTTGGACTGTGGGATTCTAGACTTCCGAATCCAGGTTTGTGTACAGTCTTTCGAGGTTTTGAGTTGGGGGTTCCTTCTGTTTTGATTATGGATTTGTCATTGTGGAAATCAGTGCTCGTTGATCGGTGTCTGGTTGGCGGTTTCGTTTCGTGTTGCTGTGGACTGCTCAGATCGTTGGATTGTGCTGATTATTGAGGTAGGTGGTTACTCGATCAGTTTGGAAGTTCAGCCATGGGGTGTTGCAAGGATTGTTTGTGGTTTATGTGTGTGGTTTCTATTAGCGTTTTGTTGTGATTTTGGATGGCTAAACCCCCATGGTTTCCTGCTTCAATGTCTGATTTGGTGTGTGTGCTTAATTGGCAATTCGTGGTGTTGAATTGCGTTGTTTTTTGCTCTGTTCGTCTTCTGGAATTTACAGTTTTCGCACTGTCCGAACTTCTGTCCGAGCTTTGAAGTTCGGACAGTGCGTTCTTGTCTTACTAATTTTCAAGTTCGGGGATGTCCGAACATCTGTCCGAACATAGAGTTCGGACACACCTCAAGTTTTCCCCTCTGGTTTAAGTTCGACCTGTGTCCGAACATTGACGTCCGGACACAAGGTCGGACCTTCCGCGTGCTTTCCCGTAAAACCTGTCCGAACATCCGTCCGAACTTGGATGTTCGGACATGCTGAATTCCTCCATCTGATTTCACTCGACTTGTGTCCGAACATTGATGTCCGGACACAAGTCGGACATTTGGCCTTCTTTGGTTTCTGAGTCTCGACTTGTGTCCGAACTTCGACGTCCGGACACAAGTTCGGACACCCCTCTGTTTTCAGCGTAACTTCTTCGTTTGAACTCCGATTTGAGTGCCGTCTGCGGCATTGGATCCCTTATGTTCTGTACTGATTTATGAGTGTTTTTGGCATATTTAAATGCAACTTTGCTTCTGTTTAAGCAACCCTTCTGTTTTGGGACATTGCACATTGTTTCTGAGCCGTGAATGGCTGGGTCGAGCTATTCCGTGGTATACCATGTAGACGTCATTCTGAGTGTGGGTCATTCCCTTTCTGTTCTGTGGGGTTGACGAACCCTTTGGCTCTTTCGAGTCATTTCTGCGTTGCTGAGAGACCTGGTATGGTCTATGGGTCTCCGACCCTTCTGAGTGTGTGCATTGTGTTGTGTCCCCCTTTCTGTTTAAGTGCTCCGACTGTTTTGATGTGGGAACCCCTTGAGTTCCACTCTGTTTTGTTCTGAAGCTTCTGGATATTGAGAATTGTGGATAAATATTTATCTTCTCCTTCTTCTGTTTTCAATTGTTTTGAGCGACCTTACTGATGACGGTCGCTGCTTACTGGGCATAGTTGTGTGCTCATTCCCCTACTTCTAACCTTTTTGCAGATTGATCAGCGAGGATCATCTTGAGTTCCGGAGCTATAGTATTTAGCTTTTTGTGTTCATTCAGTTTGATACTTTGAGATGTTGTAGCCTTCGGGCCTTATGCTTTTGACTTCTGTTTCTGACTCGGTTTGTATTTGGGATTTGGTATTTGTTCCGCCGTATTTGAATACATTGGTTTACAATGTTTACGTAAACTTCATTTTGGGCCTTTATTGCGTTTGAGTGTTTTAGAGCCTTGCGTTATTAGGTAGTAATACGCGGCGTGTAGCACCCTTAACTCTTAGGCCGGTTTTAGGGGTGTTACAACACAAGCTACGGGTGTTTCTTGCAAGTGAGTCATGGATGGCATAACCATGATCTCGCTGAGTGGGCAGAGGGTCATTTTGTGGGAAAACGCTTGACTGAGGTGGAGGAGATTATGATCGATCAGAGAAGCAGAGTTGGTGTGCCACCCTGTGCAATTTATTCAGAGCTCACAACAATCAACCCAGAAACGTCAGCAACAAGGAAAGACATATACAACCGAATACAAAAAACAAAACTAGTAAAGAAGATGGTCGATCTATGGTGCAGACTCTGCTGAGTGAGCTAGACAAAAACAACTACTACTACGATTACACTACAGAACCAAGTAAGTCAACTCAGTATGTCTCAAATAACTTCAATCATTTAGGTTTCATATTAATTTGATAGATAACATGATTATATTTCACAATTTAGGGGATCAAACACGACTTAGGTCCATCTTCTTTGCACACCCTAACTCTAGATTACTGCTCCATGCGTTCCCGTATGTCATAGGCATTGATGCTACCTATAAAACAAACATAGCAAAAATGTCTTTGGTTCAGTTCATCGGGATGACGAGTATAGGCAAAAACTTCAGCATTGCCTTCGCCTTTCTTGTATCAGAATCAACAGACATGTATGTGTGGGCACTTCAACAATTAAGGGACCTCCTCGGGCGGACTACAACCTCTACATTTATCACCGACAGATGTCTGGCCCTGATGAATGCCTTAGAAGAGGTATTTCCTGAATCTCATCATCTACTATGTCGGTGGCACATAAGTAGGAACGTTAAGGGGAAAGCCTAGACTTATATGGGTGATAGAGGAAGGGCGGCGGCTGTAGTCCGAATGTGGACTTCGGTTGTCTACTCGAGCACAGAGCAGGAGTACAACGAGAGGTACGAAAATTTCAAGAATACATACCGAAGCTACCCACGTTTCATTATGTATGTTGCATCAGTCTGGGAGAAATACAAGGAAAAATTTGTGGAGGCTTGGGTCAAGAATGTGTTACACTTCGGCAACACAACAACAAATAGGTAAAATTGTTAATCTTGTAATTTTTAAGATAATACAGTCATTGTTATAGATCTATAAAACTTACTTAAACATTTGATAGGGTGGAGAGCGCACATTCTTCTCTAAAGGCTAGATTAAGGAGTGCTAGACACACTTTAGATGTAATCTTTCCAAAGATTAACGATCATATGAATACAAGCATCCGGGAGTTAAAAAAGGATTTTGAGGCAGCCAGGACAAAACACAGAAGAGAGCACATGAGGGTTCCAATTACTGACCTGATCGGGAAGGTTAGTGTCATTTGCTTGGATGAGCTAGTCAAGGAGGTTGGAAGGACGAATTTTGTGCAAATGGACAGCTCACTCTGTGGATGTGACAAGGTAACCTCTCATGGATTACCTTGCACTTGTAAATTAAACTACATGCTAGATAGTGGTATACTATGCTCGAAGAGGGATATACATCGTTTCTGGTATACCCTAAGCTGGGAGAAACATGAATCGACAATTGATATGATATCCTACAAGGAGGAAGAACAAAATAGATGGCGAGATATAGCTTCTGAGGTAGCACAGTTAGATGATCCTACTCTGATGGCGAAATGTTACAGTCAAATCCAAAACTTCCTTCACCCAGATATGGTGTGTCAATTAGGAGAGCCATTGGAACAAGTTGGGATTGGCAGACCTATCGGGACCTCAAGACCAAACCGACGGGAACCTTCGTCTTGGGAACGTAACCGACCAAGGGCAGGCCAGTCAGAAGGAGTGCCATCAAATAGAAGATCACGTAATAGAGGATCATCAAATCCGAGTCGATTCCTGCCCCTAGACAACTTCCCATACTACCAAAATTTCAACCCCAACCTATATCAATATATGACTGGGTATATCGATGTTCGTGGAGATGGGAATTGTGGTTTCAGGGTCATTGCTGACTACCTATATTCAAATGAAGAGAGGTGGAAAGATGTCCGTATAGCATTGTACAATCACATGAAGAATAAAGCACCTGCGAATCAACTATACAAGGCCATTTTTAACGAAGGACCGTACAACGGCATGTTAAGAGCGCTTCATTGGAATTCAGGAGAGCCAGCACCTCCAGAGAAATGGATGAACACAGAAATGGGGTTGGCGATCGCGACAAAATACACTTCGATAGTAGTTTTCTATTCTACTGTCTATGGGGGTATGGCAAGTGCCACATACCTTCCGCTCGATAATTATACCGATCGTGATAGCCCAAGAGGAGAGATCCACATAGGAATTTGCCCCCAGGGTCATTTTGTAAGGTTCGGCATGGTTGATGACTCCCCACTCCCCCCTGTCTATCCGCAGTGGTTCTTTTATAGAGATCCAAACACTATCGGACCTTGGATTCATCAAATACAATCTAGGTTAGATAGTTGGATCAACGTTGTACCTTAGTTTTTCTTTAACTTAGTTGTTGTAACTTAGTCTTTCTTTAACTTAGTTGTTGTAACTTAGTTTTTCTTTAACTTAGTTGTTGTAACTTAGTTTTTCTATAAATTAGTTGTTGTAACCTAGTTTTTCTTTAACTTAGTTGTTGTTTTAATCATATTGACTTAAATTTGGTCATTCAATTGTCTATTATTTCAAAAAAAAAAGTGTCTCCCCGTAACATTCAAACTTATTCAACTAAGTTTGGTGAAAAAAAAATTTGTACTGCAAATAGTAAAGTATTTTGCTATTTGCAGTACAAATTAATTTTTGGAAAAATTACATCGCCCACCCATGACGTTTGGCGAAATTACACAGCCCACCCACGAGGTTTCAAAAATTACTTTGCCCACCCATGTGGTTTCCACAATTTTACATCCAGCAACTTTTCTAATATTTGATCAACTTAAAAGATAGTTAAATGATATCCAAATTTGATGAAAATTTACATGGATGATATTAAAGTGTTATATTTTGGTAAAATGTGAAATCCAACGTTTTTTAAGCTCATATATGATCCGTGGGACCCGATGAACATGTCTCATGTTTCATTGGGTCCCACAGGTCATATATGACCTTAAAAAACTTTGGATTTGGCATTGAACAAAAATATAACATCTTAGCATCGTCCATGTAAAGTTTCATCAATTTTGAACAACATTTAACCATCTTTTAAGTTGATCAAATATTAAAAAAGTTGCTGAATGTAAAATTATGGAAACCACATGGGTGGGCAAGTATTTTTAAACCTCTGTGGGGTGGGGTGTGTAATTTCGCCAAACGTCATGGTGGGGTATGTATTTTCCTTAATTTTAAGTCAAAGTAATATAAAACACATAAAATGTAATCTAACACTATTTTTACAAAAAAAAGGTTCCTGTATTGATTCCAACAAAAAAGTAACTAGTAAAATTCGCTAACTAACTACAAAACTACTTCGGTAAATTTACTTTCAGATATCATTTTTGGAAAAAAAAAACACGCGACACATCATTACATGTGTACAACGTCAATATTAATTAAAAAATTTTGTACTGCGGTGATTAGTAATTTTGTACTGCGAATAGCAACCCCTATTTATACTTATAAAAACACGCACGTTTTAGATTTTGAGACACAGAAACGGCCGCGGAGAGTATAACAATACTAGTTGGGAGATGTTAGCGTAATGAATCTTAACTGTTTTGTAATGAGAGAATGGGGAAAGAGTAGAAAGTGATAATCAGGTTTTCATTCGTTCGAAACTGAGTACAATGGTCTCTATTTATAGAGAGAAGGGATAACCCAAAGGGGTAATAAGGACATTCACTAAATATATATATATATATAAAACACCCCCTTGAATGTCCGATGTTGATTGCCTCGTTAAAAACCTTGCTTGGAAAAACCCAGTGGGATAAAAACCAAGACTAAGGAAAAAAGAGTGCAATCATAAGTTCTCCCCCTGAAATAAACGTCACTTCAAGTCTCTGAATCTACATAGCCCAATCTTGTGGATTAACTTTTCGAAAGTTGAAGTTGGAAGTGACTTGGTGAATATATCTGCCAAATTCTCGCTTGAACGGATTTGTTGTATAATTTCTCCATTCTTCTGAAGCTCATGGGTGTAGAAAAACTTGGGAGATATGTGCTTCGTTCTATCTCCTTTGATGTACCCGTCTCTCATCTGGGCTATACACAGCATTGTCTTCATATAATGTCGTGGGAATTTTCTGATCAAAAGATAGGCCACACGTCTCTTGTACATGTGGATCATGGACCTCAACCAAACACATTCTCGGCTGGCTTCGTGTGCTAGAATTTCTGCATGATTAGAGGAGGTGGCGACACTCGTTTGCTTTATAGACTTCCATGATATGGCCGTACCTCCATGAGTAAATACATAACCTGTTTGTGACCTTGCCTTGTGAGGATCAGATAGGTAGCCAGCATCGCATAACCTACTAGACCAGACTTAGGTGTCTTTGGAAAGAATAACCCCATATCCATTGTACCTCGAAGATAACGAGTACATGTTAACACCATTCCAATGTCTTTTTGTAGGAGCAGAGCTATATCTTGCTAATAGATTTACAGAGAATGCTATATCAGGTCGAGTATAACTCGCCAAGTATGTCAATGCTCCAATAGCACTTAGATATGGGACTTCAGGACCAAGTAAGTCTTCGTCACTTTCACGGGGTCTAAATGGGTCCTTGTTTACATCTAGGGACCTAACAACCATTGGGGAGCTCAACGGATGAGCATGATCCATATAAAATCTTTTAACACCTTTGTAATATATTGAGTCTGGTGTAGGAATACCCCACTTGGTGAATGCTCGAGTTGCAGTCCTAAGCAGAACTTTGTCTTACCAAGATCTTTCATTTCAAATTCTGACTTTAAACATTCAACAGCTTGTTGAAGTTCTGCAGATGTTCCAATTATGTTGAGGTCATCAACATAGACTGCAATTATGACAATCCCAGATCCACTTTTCCTTATGAATATACAGGGACAAATCGAGTCATTCTTATAGCCTTTCTTAAGCAAGAAGTCGCTAAGGCGATTATACCACATACGGCCCGACTGCTTTAGTCCATAGAGGGATTTATTCAATTTAATAGAGAACTTTTCTCTAGAGCTTGATTTAAATGCTTCGGGCAATTTAAATCCCTCTGGTAGCCTCATATAAATGTCGCTATCAAGCGATCCATATAGATAGGCTGTAACCACATCCATTAAACGAAACTCAAGATTTTCTTGGACTGCCAAACTAATCAAGTATCTAAAACTTGTGGCATCCATAACTGGGGAATAAGTTTCTTCATAGTCAATACCAGGTCTTTGACTAAAACCTTGTGCAACTAGACGAGCTTTGTATCTCACAATTTCATTTTGCTCGTTTCTTTTCGCACAAACACCCATTTATAACCAACTGGTTTTATCTTACTGGGTGTATGGACCACTGGTCCAAAAACCTCACGTTTTTGAAGTGAGTTTAATTCTGCTTCAATAGCATCTTTCCATTTTGGCCAATCATTTCTTTGTCTGCATTCTTCAACAGACTTTGGTTCATGATCCTCTTCATTATTCATAACTTGTAGCGCTACATTATATGCAAAAGTTTCATCGACGTCAATTTCATGTCGGTTCCATCGAATTCCAGTCATGACATAGTTGATCGAGATCTCTTCATTATCAATATTTGTTTCAGGTACCTGATTTTTCTGCATTTCTGCAACTGTCATGTCTACAGACTCTTCAAGAGTCTCACCCTTTTCACTTAGACCATCTTTAATGCATGCTCCCTTTCGTTTTCGAGGGTTTTTATCTTTGGAACCGACTGGTCTACCACGTTTATACGTGTGTTAGACTCATTTGCAACCTGTCCTCCATGGACATCAATTTTAGCGGGAGCATTTTTAGCTGGCACATACGACTGTGTCACCTGATTTAGGTCAGTAAATGCATCAGGCAATTGGTTTGCCAGCTTTTTGGAGATTAATAATATGTTGAAAATCTTGTTCACTTGCTTAGTGCGAGGATCGTAATGTAGTAATGATGGTTCGTTCCATGTAATCTCCTTTACCAATTGCTTATTTTCTCCCCCTAATGATGGGAAATGTGACTCATCAAAATGACAGTCAGCAAATCGAGCTGTAAACAAGTCCCCAGTTGCTGGCTCAAGATATCTAATAATTGAGGCAGATTCGAGCCCAACATATATTCCCATTCTCTTTGAGGCCCCATTTTGGTTCTTTGCGGTGGAGGTATAGGAACATATACCGCACACCGAAAATCCTCAAGTGAGAGATATTGGGTTCTTGACCCGTAACCATTGTAATGGTGACAACTTATTAAAGCTTGTTGGCCTGATGCGAATTAAGGTGGCTGCATGTAATATAGCATGTCCCCAAGCAGATACGGGAGTTTTGATCTATTAGTAACGGTCTTGCAATTAACTGTAGACGTTTGATCAAAGATTCTGCCAAACCATTTTGGGTATGCACATGAGCTACTGGATGTTCAATGGTTATTCCAATGGACATGCAATAGTCATTGAAGGCCTTGGAGGTAAATTCACAGCATTATCCATGCGTATGGATTTGATTTGATTATCAGGAAAATTGGCACGCAATCGAATTAACTGAGCCAATAATCTTGCAAATGCCATATTACGGGTTGATAATAAGCTAACATGTGACCATCTGGTTGATGCATCTATCAAAACCAGAAAATATCTAAATGGTCCACATGGTGGATGGATAGGTCCACATATATCACCCTGAATCCTTTCGAGAAAAACAATCGGCTTTATCTCGAGTTTAACTGGTGATGGCCTTATAATTAGTTTTCCTTGAGAACAAGCAATACACGGAAAACTATTAGTTGAAGAAACTTTTTGTTTTTCAACATATGACCACATGAATTTTCCATAATTCTTCGCATCATGATGGAACCGGGATGGCCTAACCGGTCATGCCAAGTTTTGAAATCATCAAAATATTTTATTTTTTCAACAACATGTATTTCTGTTGTATTAATATACGCAGGGTACAAACCAGAGGAAATAGCAACTAGCTTTTCCAATATTTGTCTCTTTCCAGCTATCACTTTTGTGATGCCAATATATTCAACATTTCCATCATTCCCCGTCTCAATGTGATACCCATTCCGGCGTATATCAATGAAACTCAACAGGTTTCTTTGAGACGTGCTGGAAAATAATGCATTGTCAATGCATATTTTTGTTCCCTTAGGTAGAATAATAGTTGCTTTTCCAGACCCTTCAACAATATTCGTACTACCTGATATGGTAGTAACCTTTGGCGCATAATTTCGTAAATAAGAAAAGTATTTCTTACTCTTAAGAATGTGTGTGCGTTGCAGCACTATCAATAAGACATATGTCTTCACCATCCATCAATGAAATTCTTCAATGGTAATTATTCTTACAATCTATTGTGGATGATGGTGAATGAAGGATTTTTAGAGCGTGCTGATAACGTGTTGTAAATGAGAGAATGGGGAAAGAGTAGAAAGTGATAATCAGGTTTTCATTTCGTTCGAAACTGAGTACAATGGTCTCTATTTATAGAGAGAAAGGGATAACCCAAAGGGGTAATAAGGACATTCATAAATATATATATTATATATATATATATATATATAACACTCCCTAACTATCATTTTATAACATGAACGAATGAAAAATAAAAGGAGTGACAACATGATTGATTTCTATATTATTTCCCATCTAGTATCATTTACCGTCGACATAGATCGATCAACTAACATGTTTTTTCTACTCCCTCCGTCCTGAATTGACCGTCATGTTTACTATTTGGATAAATCGTTTGACTTCAATTTTTAACATATAAGATAAATTAATTTTGAAAATTTAAATTTTGTATATGATTCATAAACTATATGTTATAAAAGTTAGTTTTATAAAATTATTTTATCTTATATGCTTAATATTGAAGTGGAAAAACGTGCCATAAAGTAAACAGGACGGTCAATTCAGGACGGAGGGAGTATATTGTATTGTACGTAGACTGATAGCAGCCGGTCGCATCGGCTGGTGCACTTGAATAGTTTCAATGAATTGTTGTACGGAAGGTCATCCTTTTGGGATCACTTGGGTTAAAACACATTTAATACGTGATAGAGCTGTTAACTAATCAAGCTGTTTCACTTGGATTAAGACACATTAAATATGGAATTACTTTTGTTCAACATTTGAACCAACTGTGCATGTTCCTTTCCCCTGTTGACTTAAGTATAGATATAAAACAACTCTTAATCAAAATACACAAGATTAATATTCCACTCCTACAAATAAAATTGACATCTCAATTCTAATATTATAATCCTCACTCATCAATATCCATTGTTAAATAAAGACAAAAATGACCATATGATATTACCGAGGTCACTGGCATTCAACAAGAAAAGAAACTGAACATCTAAATTCTGTATATAAAATCAGATTCACGTAAGAGCACTCATTTAGCTTTTGAGGAATTAACTCTTTTGTTTCTATACACATATAGAAACTGATCAGAAACCTGGCAAGAGGATGGCCTTTCTGCTGGGTTAGTCTTGGTGCAGCGAAGTGCAATTTCAAGAGCTTGAAGAGCTCCTTAGTCTTCATCAGTTGATCCAGCTTTTAAAATCATTAGAATTATTGCCTTTTGATATACAAAGTAACTAAGATTCATAGTGTCGGGATTTAAAGAAAACTAAACATGTCATTTCATATATCGGGAGTGTATCTCTTCTGTTTACAGAGAGGTTTACCATATGTCAATGTATTACAGAGAGACTACCTATCACGACTATATATACTAATACACTATATCTAAGATATAGACTACTGTTATCTCAGGAGGGGTATATAGGGAAAAGGGATAACATAACCGTCACACAATATATGTTATCTCAACACTCCCCCTCAAGAAGTAGGGCAGATAAGTGCACAATTCTTGCAACTCTTTACTGCTGGAAGACAATCTCAACACTCCCCCTGACTAACGCAGTGCTCGTGAAGGGAAAGAAGTGCAGGTCTGTTGGAGAAATTGTCTGTACTCCTTTGCCGTGACTTGCTTAGTCAGTATATCAGCTAGCTGTTGCTGTCCTGGTGTGTAGTTGAGGACAATCAGACCACTCTGCAGCTTTTCTCTAACAAGGTGACAGTCAACATCGATGTGCTTGGTCCGTTCATGAAGACCGGGTTCCTCGCAATGAAGATTGCTGCTTTGTTGTCGCAGTTGACTTTAATTGGTTCAACTTCTTCTACACCCAGCTCATGTAACAGGCGCGACAGCCAGGTCAGTTCAGTGGTGACTCGACGGATTGAGCGGTACTCTGATTCTGCTGTAGAGAGAGCAACCGTTTCCCGTTTCTTTGACTTCCAACTGATCGCAGCGCCTCCCAGGAGTATGATGTAGCTGCTTATGGACCGCCGTGTGACAGAGCAACTTGCCCAATCTGCGTCGCAGTAGGCTGTCAAGTCCAGATTGGTGCTGTGTCTGTAGTATATTCCCTGCTGTATGGTGCCCTTGATGTACTGCAACAGGTGATATGCTGCTGTAAGATGTTCTTCTTGTGGCTGATGCATAAACTGACTCAAGTGCTGCACTGGAAAGGACAAATCAGGACGTGTGTTAGTCAAAAAATTTATAAGACCAAGTAATCTTCTATAGTGACTTGGGTTTGCAATGATACTTCCCTGTATTGTCTCCAGTTTGCTCCCTGTTGGCAGTGGTACAGAAGCTGTCTTTGAACCTTCTGAAATGTATTCTGCCACAAGTTCTGTAGCATACTTACTTTGAGTAAGTATTATTCCACCTGCAGTGTATAAAAACTCCATTCCCAAAAAATAGCTTAACTTTCCAAGATCCTTTATTCTGATTCTTTTGTCAAGCTTCTGTTTTAGATTGGCAATTTCTGTTGGGTTATTACCAGTTATGATCATATCATCAACATAAATGCCAATAAATGTTCGAAAAAAACCATCATATTTGATGAATAATGAGTAATCATTTTTGGATTGTATATACCCTTGCAATTGTAGAAAAACAGATAGTTTTTCATACCATTGCCTTGAGGACTGTTTTAATCCATATAAGGACTTGTGCAATTTACACACTTTTCCTTTATAAATTTCTTTCATTCCCTCCGGTATTTCCATGTAAACTTCTTCTTCTAAGTCACCATGGAGGAACGCATTGTTAATGTCAAGTTGGTCTATTTGCCAATGCCTTTTTACTGCTACAACCACAAGAGTTCGAATTGTAGTGATTTTTACTACGGGAGAAAATGTTTCCCAATAATCCTCACCATATTTTTGAGTATAGCCCTTTGCAACTAAACGTGCCTTGTACCGTTCCAGACTACCATCAGCTTTGAATTTCAGTTTGAACACCCATTTACATCCTATTATTCTTCTGTTTTCTGGTTTGTCTACTACTGTCCATGTTTTGTTTGTTTGTAAAGCTTGGAATTCCTTGTTCATAGCTTCTACCCAATGGGGGTTTCTAGAGGCTACGTTGTAAGTTTTAGGTTCTTTGAGAGAATGGACATTGTTTAGAACAGAATGAGAATGGGCTAATAGGGCTGTGGTATCTATAGTGTTTGTGGCTGGAATGTTCACAACAGAAACAGATAGACGATTGGTGCTTTCTATGTCTTTGTGAATCATCCTTTCACATTGGATATTACTAAAGATATCA
The DNA here is from genome assembly GCA_023374045.1 of Limonium bicolor. Lineage (NCBI taxonomy): Eukaryota > Viridiplantae > Streptophyta > Magnoliopsida > Caryophyllales > Plumbaginaceae > Limonium > Limonium bicolor. The sequence goes on from CM041778.1 coordinate 55,261,801, forward strand.
CTTGAAGGAAGACTGGCTTGTCCTAGGAAATAGTCTTGTAAGTGTGTGGGAATAGACTTTTCTCTATTGGATCTTCGCAGGGTGTTGTTGTTATCAATCTCTTGGGTTGGTTCAGTATCTGAGGTAGATGTGGCTGGTGGGACAGTAGTGGTATGTGGCTGTGATATTTCAGGATTTCTGTGGTGTTTATGTCAAGTATGTCTGTGGAGTCTGAAGGTGAAAGATCTGGTGCAGTGTGTTCGAGTTCAGTTTGTGGTTGTGTGTGTGGGATTGTTTCTTCAACAAAATTGTATAATTCTTCAGTATGCTGCTCTTAGTCATACTGGTCTTTTTCAGAATTGTGAGATTTTTTATGGAGAGGAAAGATAGTTTCATGGAAAATAAGGTCTCTGCTAATTGTTACAATTTTTGCGGTTAAATCTAGAACTTTGAAACCTTTCTTGTTGTCTGCTAAGCCAAGATAAACACATGTACTTCCATGAGGTTCAAACTTTGATTTGTGTGGCCTAACATCTGTTTTATAGCAGAGACATCCAAATGTTTTTAAGGATTCATAATCTGGTCTTTGGCTGTATAGCTTTTCATAGGGTGTAAGACCTTCAATGGATCTAGATGGCAACCTGTTTATTAGGTAAGTGGCATATCTAATGCATTCGCCCCAGTATTCTAAACTTAGGTTGGACTGGAAAAATAAAGCCCGAGCTGTTTCAAGAAGATATTTATGTTTGCGCTCTACTACCCCATTTTGTTGGGGAGTATGAGCGCAACTTGTTTGATGTATAATGCCATTATCACGAAAGAATTTAATTCCCTCATTACTAGATCCTAGCTCCAAGGCATTATCACTTCTAATCTTCCTAACCTTCTTATCAAACTGCCGTTCAACAAGTTTAATGAAGCAAATTAAAACGTGAAATGCATCAGATTTTTGTCTCATTAAATGTGTCCAAGTACTTCGTGAATAATCATCCACAACAGTTAAGAAATAACGACAATTGTCATAAGTGGGGACCTTAAATGGTCCCCAAACATCAACATGAAGAAGATCAAAACATGCATTACTCTTTATTATAGAATCTGGGAAAGCTTGTCTGATGGATCTTGCTTTACAGCAGGTTTCACAAGCTGTTGAATCAGGCAAATCATTCTTTGCAACCAAATCTAAAACAGAGAGTTTATTAAAAGGGACGTGACCTAATCTAACATGCCAAAGCCAAGCTTTCTGTTTGCTTTTTGTTATATTGGAACATGTAATCCTATTCTCTATACCAGACCTATTGCATACCAATTTATTCATGGCTTGGTTAGCCAGAATGTATAATCCTCCTACAACATTTCCAATAGTCAGAGAAGCATCAGATTCACGGTCCTGCAGATAGCAATTATTTTCACTGAAGCACACATCAAGACATACTTGTTAAGCTAGTTTCCTTACTGATAACAAGTTAAACTTAAAGGATTCAACTAGCAAAACATCATTTAGGACAAAATTTTCACTAAGACGAACATTACCATATTTACTGACAAGCTGGGTATGCCCATCAGGCATAGCTATTTCACGTTTTTCAACCAGATTATGCATTTCAACAAATAATTTTGCATCCCAGCACAAGTTTTCAGAAGCACCAGTGTCGATTATCCACGATCGAGTACCAAAGAAGTCAGATTGTGAATTCACTTTACAGTTATGGATAAAAGACGTACCTGAGAAAATGCATTCCGCATATATGTTTTTGTCGGAACAATCTTTCTGGAGCAATTCCATCAAACGGTCATATTGCTGAGAATTTAGTTCAGAGATAGGAGAAGTACCATTCGTCAGACGGGAAGGAACGCTGTCGACGGTGGCTGTGGCGACGCCGGCTACTGGAGAAGTCTTCTTCTTCCACCAATCGGGATAGCCAACTATTTCGAAGCAGGATTCCTTTGCGTGTCCCTTTTTTTGACATTTGGTACAGTGGAGCGCCATTTTGTTGGGATCTTTGAACAACTTCTTCGGAGTTTGGTATGTGGCAACCTTGGTTTTGTTCGCCGCAAAAGCTAGGGTTTCTTGACTGCGAGACCCGCTGCGAATTGAATTCTGTCGCCGTTTCTCCTCTTGGATGATTAGCGGGTAAGTTTGCTCTAATGTCGGCAGCGGATCCCTCAACAATATGTTGCTGGCAACATGAGAGTAGCTGTTATTGAGAGCCATCAAAAATTGCATCGTTCTCTCCCGTTGATGAAGGTCTGCGTACCCCTTCTTGGCGCTACAGGTACAAGCGGGTTTCTTGTCGAGAACTTGAAGGTCATCCCACATCCTTCTCATCTTGGTGTAATAGACAGAAACGGGATCCTCTCCTTGTTCGATTTTGCCCAGCTCCTTCTTTAGGGCATAAATCTCTGCCGCATTCGCCTGTTCGTAGCGATTGCAGAGCATGTCCCACGCATCAGCTGCTTCTGTGTAATGGAGGACAGATTCTGCAATATCTTGGGCCATACTCTGCGACAGGCAAGCTATGACCATGTTGTTGCACTTCTCCCACGCTGTGAATTTGGGATCTTCACTTCCTGGCGCAGTAATCGTCCTATCAAGCAGACCGAACTTGCTTTTAGCTTTCAAGGCAATCGTGACTGCTATTTTCCAGACGCCAAACCCTTTCCCGGAGAAGACACGCACAATCTTCATTCCTGAGTTATCATTTGGATGGAGGTAAAGAGGATCTTGCGAGTCGAGTTCGAATTTCGTCCCCGCTGCGCCCTTGTTCTTTACTCCAGACGTTTCCGTTTCGCCATCACCCTTGTCCGCCATCTTTGATCAAGAAAAATCGAACTGGCTTTCAACCTAGTCTTGAAATCTTGTCCCCGCAATGAAAGGGGTCAGGTTAACTAGCTCTTGATACCATAAAGAAAACTAAACATGTCATTTCATATATCGGGAGTGTATCTCTTCTGTTTACAGAGAGGTTTACCATATGTCAATGCATTACAGAGAGACTACCTATCACGGCTATATATACTAATACACTATATCTAAGATATAGACTACTGTTATCTCAAGAGGGGTATATAGGGAAAAGGGATAACATAACCGTTACACAATATATGTTATCTCAACAGGATTAATCATAATTAAATCTTTTTTACTATAAATTGCTCCTAAAACAATATATAATCTACGAATAAGGGTCTGAGCACATCATGTATACCAGAATTGACCCCATTAACAGCCCCACCAGCATTTTTATTGAGGCCAATAAGGGGCTTCGATTGCCCATTGTTCATTTGCTGCAACAATTGTTGATGCACATTCTTACTATTCTCTCCTTCCCATAGACTTTAGCTGAGCAAACAACTTAGCACCTTTAAACACCACACCGAACACCGTTAGCGCTGCCATGGTTGGCGAATACCCTTTTCAGATAAGATTTTAAGGAAATTTACCGATAAACACTACCACCGGGTAAGGGAAAGAGGTAAGGGTTAAATTCCCTGGCAGCTACTTCAAACAGATTGTTCGCTACCCATACAAATTCTCAACATCTCATAAACCAGGTCACTTGTATCTAACTAACAAAGACATTTAGGAGCTGGAAAATTTCTGAAAACCAATCAAGAGGCAAGTTTAGACGTCCAAATAAATATGGCCAACAACCTCCAACTATAAGCAAGCAGCGCACATGTTCAATAAATTAGACAGAAGCAAGCACCACACGTTCAGACAGAAATTTAAGATGAAGATGCCATTAATTTCTACATTATCAAGCAATAGCTAGCATCATAGTTTCTTCTTGAAATTGAAGATACCATTAAGCTCTACACGCCAATAGCCAGCAACACACGTTAGTTAGGTTCCGAGATTCCATACCTGATTGTTACACTATGTCAAAGCTCCTTAGTGCCCCAACTGAATTTGCTATAGTGACTCTCTCCGTGCAGTGTTCTGGTTTGAATTCGCCGTACAAAGATATGGAGATTAGTGGCGAGTCGCGAGGAGGTTAGGGTTTCGACATTCATGTGGTAGATTGAGGTAAGGGAAGTAGGGATGTCAACGGGTTGGATTTGGATCGGGTGACGCTGCACCCAACCCGTCACCCATTTTTCACCCGCATCACCTGACCCGACCCGTCATCCGAAAAATCACCACCCATCACCCGCGGGTGAAACGGGTGAACCCGTCACCCGTTTTTTTTCCAGCATGTATTTCTCACCCGTTTCACCCGTGTTTCACCCGCATTTCACCCACCCGCGTTTCACCCGCATTTCACCCGTCACTGTTGAGCAAAATAGTGATTATGCTATCTTGCTAACTATGGGCAGTGAACCTAATCATTGTAGTATAACAAGGTCATATCCACAAGGACTTCGTAACTATCTAGTTAATTATAAGGTTAGTCAATGTGCATAGAAATATATAAAAGTGCATAAACTTAAATTGGGGGGTTTTTGGTTTGATAATGAAGAAATAAAGGAAATCAATAAAACTAAATTAACTAAACTAGGATAGATGTAGCCCGGGATGGATATTTGCACCCGTCCTCCCCTTACTACTAATTGTCGACCCTTGAACTTATAGCTAAACAACGTGAACACTTAATTAATTAGCAACCTAATCTAGGCATACTAATCCTAACCAATTTAACCGGCACTTTTCAATCAGCTAAGCCCAGGGTCAATCGATAGCATTAAGCTCAAGTTTCCCTAAGGTTGCAGTGTAGTCTAATACCAAAATCATTGAATTAAAGTACATTGTTGTAGTATCCAACAGTTTAGGTTTCTATCTCAGAATCACATTTTGATAGAATCTCATAATAATGCTAAACTAATCGTTAGGCCAAGCCAACAAATTTAACACATAGATGACAAATTGAGAAAAACCCTAAACAAATCCCCAAATCATGAGTGACAAGTTTAAGAATCATAAATACCCAATAATCATCTTCATTAAGCTCAAAGAACTAAAATAAAGCACAAACATAAGTTCAAGGTTCAACAATGGAGTTTTAGGGATTTTGGGCAAAATCTCTATCCCAAGCTACAAGGGAGGTTAAGCCTTCATTAGAGCATAAATGAGAGAGAAAGGAGAAGAAATAGCCATGGGAGGTTGAAGAAGATCTTCAATGGTGAGGGGGTTCTTCCTCTTCTTTCCCTTCTTCTCCTTCTTCCTCTTCTTCTTCCTTCTTTTCCTCTCTTTCTCCGTTCTGGGTCGTGGCTCTCTCTCTCCCCCTCTCTCCCCTTCCTTTTCTACTTTTAAAAAGACAAATCTGGGCAAAATCTGCGACCGACCAACCCACCCTGGGTTGGTCCCGTGGGACGGTCGAGTCCAGAAGCAATTTGGGGAGCCAAAAATCGCGTTTTTAAGTCCGACCGACCCACCATAGGGTCGTTCGGTGGGTCGGTCCAGTCCAGAAGCATTTTTGGCCACCGGAACGAGCGTTTCTGGCCTCTGGAACTTCCGACCCACTCTGGGTCGGTCCTGTGGGCAGACTAATATTCAAAACGTTGTATCTTCTTCGTTTTAGCTCTGATTTTGGATCCGTTTGCACCCACACGTTTGTATTTTCATCTACTTTATTCCTAGCTAATTTATTTCTTCTGTTTCAGCAAGAATTGTGTAAAACACCTATAAAACACAAAAGTAAAGGAAAACTAGCTAGAGTGGAGAAATGAGCATGAAAAGTGTTGATAAAACATATGAAATACACCTCTAAAACATGCTCATTTGGACACTCATCACACCCTAACACTTACCTTTTTGCTTGTCCTCAAGCAAAACCAAGAACCCATGCAAGTAAGGAATGCTCAACACTAACAAATACAAAAATGAATTGTAGGATAAGAGAAGAAGCAAAAAGAGATTAAAACTTTTGAGGAGTGTGAACCATCTCTTAGTGGTGGCATGGGTGTGCTCAGGGCAAAATAAAATTTAGAGTTTTGAGGTATGATCCGGAGTGCTTCAAAGTTCTAAAGATTAGGTGACTTGGAGAGCTTTTACGTACCATGGCCAACTTCTCTCAAGAATGGGCATTGAGAAGAAAACAAAAGGAAAAACAGATTTATGCATTTGTTTCACTTTTGCATAAGAGATGAGAAGATAAAATTTTGGCATCAAGCCTTTTCATTTAAGAACACTCAACTCTCATTGTTGGTTACCAATGGCGTCTTACAAGTCCCTTAAAGGATTTTTACAAAGAAGCACCCCTTAGCAATCCCTAAGAGAGAAGACAGAAAGAACCCCTAAGCAATAAAAATCCAACCATTCAAGATCATTTGGTCACACCGCCTGAAAAATGCTCCTCAAAAGCAATCAAAAAGAAAAATTTGAGCATATATCCCACAATTCATAACCGTATTTGTTCTTAATGAGAACAACTCATAACACAAGTGTCCAAGTTTTTGATTTTAGACAAACACAAGATAAGTAGAGTGATTAAGAATTTAAGCACACAATTCACTGAAAAAGGTCACCCCCACACTTAATTTGAAAAATGTTCTCATTGTTCACCAGACAAACTGGGGAAGGTTTTAGAAGACCTTTTCAGGAAGCAGGAAAAAAAGAAAACACATGGGCCACAAGCAAGCCTTATAGCACAGAAGCTATCCCCAGCAGAATAATGCCTTAAAATCAAAATGAAGGAGAAGTAAGAAACACAAAATTAAAAGAAACTAGTACTCCCCTGAGATTGTTTTTGCTTGCATTGAAGGAACTTCCACACACTTGAGTTTTAGCCTCAATTAGCGTAGCTTGGTTGCGGTGTGGAAATTAAGTTGCACCTGCATAAAACACTAGAAGCAACCAACTACAAACGAGGTTAAAAGTTAGCAAAAACAAAATCAAAGGAGAACTTGACAAATTTAAATAAATGAAAATGAAAGAAAATCATCCGGGTTGCCTCCCGGGAAGCTGCCCATCTTTAAGGTCTTTGGCTAGACCATACCACATTGAAGACCTCCAGGATCGAAAATGAATGTTGAAGTGGGCTTCAACGGGTGGGTTGGGCGGGCATCATTTTTCTTTGAAGAACAACCCAAATATTGAGGTTGACGATCTTTGGTGCGAGGATCATCTAGTTGTGGAGACCCTCTTCAAATTTAAGGATGAAGACATCCTTATCTTCATTGAGCGGTGCAGGGAGAACTCCGGGGCGGACTTTGTCTTCAAACTCTGGTCCCGGATCAAATGGGAATGTGGCCTCCACACTTAGCGGGTGGACTTTATGCTTCCACCTTACATCATTGTTGCACAGGTGGGGAAGGCCTTGATCCTCTAGATGAAGATCAAAGTTTGATGACTCATCCTCCTCAGTTTCGAGGATGTAGTAATCCTCATCTTTAGGGTGAGGCTCATAAGAAAATCCTTGATGGACATCAACTTCAGAGGGAGATGGCTCCTTGAAGTCGATGATGGCACTCTCCTCTGATAACTCGGAGGGAGATGATGGCTCCTCCTTCTCAAAGTTGGGGTGTAAGCATCCTTAGTGTCTTGGTAAAGTACACGGGGGCAGCCTCTGGAATAATCAACATCAAAGGGAGCAAAGGACTCCATGAAGTCAAAGTGGAGACTCTCCTCTAATGGGTTATCTTCAAGATCGAGCTGGTGGTTGAATGGCGTTGGAGTCTCTGATTTAAACAGGGAAGGAGTAGGGGAGTAGCTAAAGTCCTCAATAAGTTGCTCCACCTCATGAGCTGTTTCACTCTCAAGTTGTTGCACAATCTGATCAATCCGAGCTTGAACATTCATGTTGAAGGTATCTTGCATCATGATAAAAGTATCTTGCATGGTTTGGTTAGGATTGCAAGAAGAGATAAGGCCTAACATGAGCTCCTCCAAAAAAGGTGAATCAACCTTCACTGCGATCACATGACAATGAGCGCTCTCATGGTCTCCTCCACACTTTTGGCATACAAGCCTCCGGTAGACATATGAGTTAAGGTCCTCCATGAGAGCTCTCAATTCTGACATTGTTGTGGGACATTGGGGGCTCTCATGGTACTCTTCACACCTTTGGCATACACTTCATTGATTTGTGTTTGTTCGGTGTAGTCGCCATAGGAGTAACCATACAAACCTCCCGCTTGATTATAATAACCATCCATCAGAGTTAAGTTCCTACAAAGAAAAGAAAAAAATTATACACAAAGGGGCAAATAAAAGAAATGAAAAATATGCACAGAAACTAAATAGATAATAAACCAGATAGTTGGACGGAAGTCCCCGGCAGCGGCGCCAAAAACTTGTTGAGCAAAATAGTGATTATGCTTGTAACGCCCCTATTTAACGTATTTACAGCGGAATTAAAATACTAAGGCAATTACAGACCATCAGGTTCCAAACACCCGGTACCAACCTCACCAATTACAACCATTACAATTATCTAAGTTACGGTCTGAACTCAAGAAAACAACGTAAACAAAACTGAACATAAAACAAAATAACTCTCCACAATTCCTAATTCCCATCTCAATCACTCATGCTCTTCGTGGCCACCTGTATAAACAATTCGTACCTACAAGATGAAACCAAGCAGCCCACCCCGGGAGGGGTGAGTCAGTTCCTGGAATGGAACAGGTACAATTCTCCAAAACAATATTTAAAACATAACTCTTCAAAATAAACAGTAACTTGAAATCAAACTCTTGAAAGTAAAAAAGGGAAATAAGGCACTTTAAAATCACCAAGTCAAAGATAACAAGTTAAGGATAGAGATAAATAATAGAATGGTAAAGTTAGTCAATCCAAAAACCACACCATGAGTTAGTGAACATCCAATGCTCAAGTTAGAACCAATTCCAGTTAGGAGTAGAGAGACCCAAGTAGTCACTAGTAGAAAAAATGTTTTTAATGACGACGTTTAAACCACGGTTAAAAGGAAAACCATGGTTTAAAGTTTATAAACCACAGTTTTCATAGAAACCGTCGTTTAAAGTACACGCCAGAGTGCATATACCACGGTTTTTGGAGAACCGTCGTATATAGGTTACTGATATACCACGGTTTTCTGGGCAACCGTGGTATATAGTACATGCCAGAGTGAATATACCACGGTTCTTTGGGAACCGTCGTATATAGGGTACCTATATACCACGGTTCCTAGGCAACCGTCATTTATATTGCATATCTTACTATATTAAACCACGGTTTTTTTGTCAACCGTGGTATATAGTCTAGGCGGGATTTTTAATTTTCGGCCCAAATTTAACGCGGCTCTTTCTATCTATTCTCTTATATTCTCACGCTAATTTTGGAACCCAAACCGACGAAAATCTCCAACTCTTCTTCTTCATTCTCTTCAATGTCACGGTAATTTTGGAACCCAAACCGACGAACATGCTCTGCAACTCTTCTTCATTCTCTTCAACCTCACGGTAATTTTGGAACCCAACCAACGAACATGCTCTGCAACTTTTCTTCATTCTCTACAAGTTCACGGTAATTTTTGCAACCCTCACCGGCGCACAAGGAACATGCTCCATCCTCACTCATTCTCTTGTTTTTCGGAATTTTTTGCAGCTTACAACTAGAACAAGGAACACATGCTCTACAGCATCTCCACTCAGTGCAATTTTCGCAACCATAACCGGCGAACAAGGAACATGGCCTCCATTCTTCATTCTTCTCATAGTAATTTTGCAACCCACCGCGAACAAGGAACATACTACGCCAGAGTTCTTCACTCATTATTTTGCAACCCTAAATCGCAAACAAGGGACATACATGTTCTATAGCCTCTTCATTCTCTTCTGTTTCTCTGTTTGAGATCTGTGAAGCTATGCTACTAAATCGCCGGCGATTTTGAAAAAGAGTTCATAGACTATAAACCACGGTTATATGTATAACCGTGGTTTATTCGTTGATTTTATAGATAATATACCACGGTTTTGACATTTAACCGTCGTATAAAATGACTTTATACCACGGTTCTGAACTTAACCGTCGTTTAAAACCGGTGAGGACCGCGTCCAAAAACGGTCTTAAACGACGGTTATTTGCAAACCGTGGTATATAGTCTTCTTTTAAACGACGGTTTTCAACCGTGGTATATAGGCAATTTTCTATATACCACGCGAGCATAAACCACGGTTCCTAACCGTGGTATATAGGCAAAATAACCGTGGTTAAAAACATTTTTTCTACTAGTGAGTCACAAGGACTAGGAATGGAAGAAGATATCCAAGAACCAACAACTCAAGAGTGGACGAGGGATATACAACCCCCTGCTGTCAGATAGAAATGTCCTGGTGGACGAGGGATATACAACCCCCTGCTGTCAGATATAAATGTCCTTGTGGACGAGGGATATACAACCCCCTGCTGTTACCGGTGAAGACGCGCGCACGTCACAACAAAAGACTCAGCTCATGGATGAAACAATATCCAGAGTCAAAGGAAGAATTACCAAAATTGTCCTTTTCCATATTCCCACTAGATCACTAACTACACCAGAGCAATACCAAAACACTCAGTCCTACAGAGTGTAGAAGCGTAAACCCTAGGCAGTTAATGTCTAATGAAATAATCAAATAGAAGGAACCAATAACCATGCAAGTTTCACATTCAAGGCTCAGCTAGTCACACAAGCTGAGTTAGTCACACAACCATTCCCTTTTAGAAATCCATTTTAGCTCAATTAGCGTTTGTCAAAAACATCCCTTAAGTCTTGTTAGCAAAGCATAAGAGTACGAGAAATCGTACTTGGATAACGTTGTAGCAGTTCTAGTCAACTTGCGCAAACAATCAACAATACTCTGAAGAATATTAAAGGTAGTCTATCATCAATCACTTGTAGCCTACGTTAAGCTTAAATAAACTCATCACTCTTATTTCTAAGTCTCAATTAAATGTTACGTATAACCTTCGACTTATCTTAGAATGTCAATAATAACTCTTAAGTTTAATACCCTTACTCTTAATTTAGAATAACATCATATCATGACCCATGACAGGTTTGTCTTATAATACTATATTATTATCCCACAATGTAACGATTATTCATTCTTATCAACATCTACTAGCTAACCTATTATGATTAACTCTTCCCCTTAACTTAATTAAGATCTACAACCTGTATATTGGAATCATAGTGTTGTAGATGCATTTCATTATAACTTAATTGATCTTAGAATTCACAGACAACTACTAGACTCAATTATTTTATCTTTACTTTAGAATGACTTAATATTATAACCATTTAATTGTCTTGTCTTAAGATGTTCAATTACTTTTCATCCTGAAACAAACTACATTCTAATTATCTCAGACCCATCGAACTCTTACATTCAGTATTCACAAGGTTATTTACTTTATCATTAACTATATAATAAGGTGTTTTAAGATAACCTTTTATGTATCCTTGCTTACATTTAATTTCCCAAATGTTTTATTTTTACACACATTCCCTCCATAGACTATGTATAATCCTTTTATACTAACCTCAATAAACTTAAGTCTTAAATACGTTTTAAATTATTTACAAAACCTAAGGTTTCAAAGGAATAACGTAATAAATTATTTTCCTTTATTATGTTTTAGGATAAACATTATATCTTAACATAAGGTAAAATTTATCTATGAATTAAATCCCCATTCATAAGTGAAATTGTCAATTATTTAATAAGATCATCTATTATGAAAATTCTCATATTTTATATTCAAATAACATATCAATATTTCCCATTACTGTAAAGTATATCAATATGATATCTTATGTAACTTAGTTTCGTCTAATTAAAGGTTTAAAGTTTTAAATATCTAATTTATATTTACAAACCTTTTTATAAGTTCTAGCTATTAACTATAACACTTATTTATAAACTCACATTCTAAATATTGGTAGTTAATGTTATAAATGTATTTTATATGGCTTATCTATTTCTAAGAAACTTAAAGATTATTATCTAGATTAATTTCCTAAATATAGTTTAATATAGTTTTACATCACAATCCTTTTAATGATTTTATCTTAAAACATTAAGTTATTATTCAATACTATATATGTTATGAAATGATTAAATCTAGACTTATAAATCCACTTCACATTTAGATAAAAGTATTTCATTTACTTTATTATTGATTATGTTATAAGATCTATTTGTTAACATTTTGTGAAATCTAATTACAAATTTTCCTAAGTGTTAACTTATTAATTACTTAACCCAATTATAGATTTACATTACGGTCATTGACTAATACTATACATGTATTTTAATACGGTTTATATAAATCTTAGAAATTCAAGGGTAACTCTTTAAACTTAATTTCATAACCATAATTCAATACCTCCTCATATAATATTCTTTTAGTAGTATTATGTATAGGCTTAGTTTAAATTATTAATTCCTTCATATTCTATTTTCTATGAGGTATTTTATTTCTTTTTTTTAAACATATATTAGGATTTATTCAAGACATTCTTTATGTAGTTTTATTGAATTAAATTATTTATATTAACTTGAACACACATCTACACACAGTATATGATTTATAAGATAAAGTATTTTCCTTAGTTTCAATTCAGCATATTAACTTCCACATTATATAATTAATAAAAATGTAGATTAATTTAACTCCTTGATTTAACCTAAGTTACTATTTTTTTCTTTTTTTATATATATATGTATATATGTACATGTATTTAATTTTTTACTTCACTTAAAAGTTGATACCTAAAAATATTTTATAACATTTTGTATTAAATGTTAGTTTAGTCTTATTATATTATTTCCAACCTATAAAGTTTATTAATAAGTCATACTTTAATTTTCGTTACATTAAAAACGTTACATTATAAAGTAACTTAAGAAAAATTTCAGAAACACAATTTTTAGGCCTATCTCCTCTTGTCTAAAAATCCTCAAATTTAATATATAGTAACTATGATATTGTAGACATATTATAAAATTTTTATTTCAAAAATATCTTTTACAATTATCTGATTAATTCCATAATACTCAGAACTTACAAAAATTATAATTTGCGTTTAAAAACTCAAAACCCATATTAATTTACATCAAAATAAACTATATTTTATAAGGAATCTATGGTTAAAATTTCAAGTCAAAATACATTTGGGAAGGTCATTAAATAAATTCGACAAGTTAGGGTTTAATTCTGCAATTAATAGAACTCAAAACAACTTAATCTACCCACGTTTTAATCTTGACCGTCCGTTCCTCCTAACTATGATAGAACGGCCCAATTTCACCCAGTTCATCTAGAAATCCCCAAATCATCACGAATGGAATTCGATCAAGTTCTTACAATCTACATAACGGTTTTCAGATATTCTTGTTGCGTTGGACTCGAAATTGAAAGCCGAATCCAATGGTACCAGTGTTACGATCTAGGGTGCACGAAATCGAGAACACGATTCTGGGTTCAAAGAACTAGGGTTCATGTTCGTTTCAGATTCGAATGTCCACAAATTCTCTCAATTTAGTGCGTTAAATGTTAAATTGATAGATGGGTATAAACGGTAATACAAAAACAAGTAACCTAGATGGTCGAATTCGGTCAGAATCATACCGGAGATGCGCTGGTGAGGGAAAACGAAATCGAATTTCCGGAAAATCGTTTTATCATGTGCAGTTCGAGTAGCCTACTTCACGGATCAACTCGTGCTAATTGAGAGAGATTCAATCCACAAAACCTACGTCATTTGAAAGTAGACATGTAACTCTAAACATTGGTGGAAGAATCATGAAAAAAGAATAACTAGGGAGAAAGTTACAGATCCACAAAGATCTGAGTTTACCATGTCGTTTCTGGAAAAATTTTGGGCAAAAACCCGACGTGATCGAGTAGGTAACTTTAGACGCCTCGCTCTCCCAATTGGTTACGAATCAGCCTTGGTCGTTAACATAAAAATTGTAGAGGGATTTGAGATCTTCAAAAAAAAGCTAAAGAACACGAAATTTGGCTGAGAAACGAAGAAGTTATGGCGAGATGAAGTTTACCTGATTTTAGAACAATTTGGAATTCTGGGTTACGGCTTTGCAGGGAGGCAACTTTGGATTGATTTTCCGGTGGATGTAGGAAGAGTTAGGTCAAGTGTGAGCTATGGTTGTAAAGAGGAGATTAAGGAGAAGAGAATTAAGAAGACGACACTGGAAAATTAGGAGGGATGAGTGAGATACGGCCGTCACAAGTTAGGGCAAAATACTGGTGAGAATGAGAATACTTAGCCGATTTTGCTGGGAATTCCGGCGAGGCTGACGTGACGGACACGTGTCTGAGTCAGGAGGACCCTAGCCATGTCAGCAATCTACAAATTTTTGACCATAAACTTCATTGCAGACAGTATATTGTGAGTGATTGGGACTGGTGTAATTAAATAAAAGAAAAGAAATTAATACTCAAAATATCCGTCGGGCTGCAAATAAAACCCGGTCGCAGTAGTATAGTAAGACAGAAGCGGCCGGGGTCAAACCGTGGGACTTATAGTGAAGTAAAATAGTACCTAAGCTTGTCACAAAAGGGGGGGAATTAATTGACTTGTTTTCGTAAAGTAAAATAACAGATAAAATTAACTGAGTTGAAGATAAATTAAACGGAACTCCGGGTTCAGGTTTATATAATCTGATTAATTATGCTATCTCTACCGGTTTATTATAATAGTTTGGCAAAATTCCTGTTATTATCTTAAGGACTAATCATAGACTCATAAGAACTCGTTTACCAGAAAATGCAAGGTCCGATGAAAACTCAGGCAAGTACTAGTAAATGGGAATTAAGTGCGAGGAATTATATTCTTGCATCTGAGTACTAACTTATCCGATGAAAATAAGTTTCCTACAGATTTACGGCTTAATTAACCTGTCTGCTTATCACCGATCAGATTAAAATAGACTTTGTAAGCATTTTAATAAATTCATGGAATTTATCAAAAAGGCGAGAGATAAACTTTAATCGTAACAAACTGTATTTATTTTAACCGGTAGAAATATAGATTACATAATTAAACAAACTACAACTAAACCTTCGCCCAGAGTAAATCCTCCTTAGCCTGACATATTAACTGGTAATAAGTCAGACAGAGGTTGGACGTAATAATAATACGGAGTAATGGAGGTGAGGATGGTGAATGGAGAAATGAAGAGAACGAAGAGTGGAGAGTGTACGTAGGAATTTGTAAGTGGAATGAGTGATTTGGGGTGTTGAGTTCTGGGGAGCGATTGTGTATATTTGGTTGAAGGTGCAGTGTGTTTATATAGAGGAAGGGAAGAGGAAGAAGACAGAGGGAACACCGCGTGAGGAATTTAAGGCAAACGCCTGATATGTTAAATGGAGTAGATGGATATGTCTGTAGGCGCCGAAGAAGCAACTTGGGGAAGACAGTCGGCGAAGAAAAGCCACGTTAATTTCTGGATCTGCGTTCAATTTACACGCGTCCTTGTTTCTGTCCGTCCATTTATCCACGAACACATTCTTCAAATTGCTTACGTCCGCCCTTTGTTACCCGGACGTGTCTATGATTTGTTTTTTGTCCGGCCAAAAATCATCGGACAAGACACGGTCTCAACACTCACGTCCGGCCTTAAATACCCGGACAAGACACGGACATATGTCCGTCCGGCCCTGGTTCCACGGACGCGGCATGGTTTCTTCTTCTATCTCTTGTCCGCCCCTTGTCCGCCCTTCCTTCCTCGGACACGCCTTGCTCACGTCCGGCTTTGTTTACCCGGACAAGACCCGGACGCACCATGCCACGTCCGGCCTTTGTTATGCGGACGCAACCCGGACGCACCACGGACGAGTTTATTTGACTCGTTTCCTTTTGCGAACTTTGACCGGCTCTAGATTCTTCGTTTGGACTCCGTTTTAAGATCCGTTTGCGTCTATGCGTTCTCTTTTTGTCTACTTTGCTCCCAGCTTGGTTTTCCTCATGTTTAACCAATAAATTTGTGAGATAACAATAAAACATAAACTAGAGGAAAACTAACCAAAGTGGAGAAATGAGCAAGAAAAGTGCTAATATAATATATGAAATACACCTATAAAACATGCTCATTTGGACACTTATCATTCATTCTATCATAACTTTGGCTAGGATGATCCGTTTTGACAATCTTTTTATCGATCTTCATGGTTTTCCATAAACTATTTATTGGTACAGGTTTCATGGGCTGGTTTGACCATTCTCAAAAAGTCAACCATAGCAAGGCTTAATAAGCTTTAAGGTTTCTAGGATTTTATATTGATTTTTATGATTCAAATCAATGGTCCAAGTATTTCTAAAATCTTTGTAACATATTTAGAGTGTCTAGAAATTTTTCCAAGATATATTGACTTATAAATCTTGTTATTAAATTCATAATACCATATAATAAATTAATTTAAATTGTATTATTATTTAGGATTCAATCAAAGAAATCCCCAAAATAATTTTTAAATAATACCATATAATAATTTGATGTTTAATAATATTATTAAGGGTTTTAATAAAAGAAATCCCCTAAATTAATTTAGATTAATGTAGGGGTATTTCAATGCTATCTTGCTAACTATGGGCAGTGAACCCAATCATTGTAGTACAACAAGGTCGTATCCATAGGGACTTCGAAACTATCTAGTTAATTATAAGGTTAGTCAATGTGCATAGAAATATATAAAAGTGCATAAACTTAAATTAGGGGGGGTTTTTGGTTTGATAATGAAGAAATAAAGTAAAGCAATAAAACTAAATTAATTAAACTAGGATATGTAACACCCCAACTAATCCATACGTGGTTATCGCAAAAACTTACGAATACATATATCAACATCGCAGCGGAATCCAATACAACACCCGCACCTTGCTACGGTCTGAAGTACGAGAATATACCGAGCTTAAATATTTACAACACTTATCCAACAATACCAACCGAGTTTCAAGTATCTCAAAGTCTAACATAGTTTGCCACAATCTCTAATATCAAAAGACGGGAGTACATGCACAACCCGTACTCAAAATAAAACCCATCCTAAGTCTACCCGCTCCTACTCTCGAGGTGGGTCTTTTGTGGGCGCTTACCTGCAAAATTAATATGGATGCCCCGAGGGGCTCAGCACCTTCGCTGGTACGATTATCTTATAGCCCCCAAGCTAACGGGGCTACGACTACTACTTTGTCGTAAACATGCGGTTGTATTAATACAACATTAATAAGAAGTACAATAAACACCACACCACATATGAACAATTAATAGTTCAAACACAATGAACAACTTAAAAGCGTTCCTTAAGTAAGTGAGTTAGCTTTTAACTCCTTAAGTCAAGATTTCTCTGATTCACATATCCACTCTTATCTCAGTGTACCAACCTTTCTTTAATTAGAATTGGTTGTTTCTTAACTCAATATTTATCTTTGTCGGGTCAAAAGTAACCCTAGCCAATGAGCTATTAACTCCATTGGTTAAATAAACAATATTTCTTAAATTTAGGATTTAGGAGATCCCATCGCACCATCTTAATCTGGCCTCCCACCTTGAACTGTAATCCACGGTGATCGAGTCTATATGTCAACACTAGGCGACAAGTCAAAGACGAGTCTCAAACGAAAGTCGGATCTGATTCAGATACCGACCCCCTTTTCCTTAAGATGCATAATCGAAGTGAGTCCCGGATTCCTCACTCCCCCCATGTTCCAGTTAGTAGAAGTCTCAAAGACGGAGATGTTAGTTAAACCTTTTTCAGGTATTAACCAACCAATAATTAGGGAGTGTATTCTTATCTCATCCATTGTTTACTAAGCATAGTTAGTAAATGAACTCAAAGTCAAGTGTGTTAGTATAATGCAAACACACAAGAAGCACAATAAACCGGTTGCATGCCTTATCTTGTTTTAGTCAAAACAATTAAACAAATAGCACACAAGATGAGGGACACCTCGTTAGCAAGCAGGCTACAAGAAAACCATGCCGTTCACCATCGGTTGTTCGGTTGCCTAATCTCTTTTTGAGTCCAAATTCTCAAATCCTAAAACATTCATCCAATTTGGGTTGTTAATTACCTTAACTTTACCTAGCCTGCTTAACCATTAATGATTCCAGACTAATAACAGTTAAGTCTTTGTAATTTACTCTTAAATCACATATAACGTTTTACTTTAACAAATCTCTTATGTCTTTACATGCATATCATTCTAATCATCATTACCCTCCTAATGGTGGACTACTAATGCCACTCTTCTTTTCTATTCTTTTTTTATAAGGGCCGACCGACCCAACCCTGGGTCGGTCCCCTGGGTCGGTCGGATGTAGAGACATCCGGGTTTGAAAAAATTTTCTCGACCGACCCAGCCAGGGTCGGTCCTTGGGTCGGTCAAATGCAGAAGCATTCTAATTCAACAATTTTAGCCCGACCGACCTAGACAAGGTCGGTCCCCTGGGTCGGTCGAATGCAGAAGCATTCTCGGCTAGTTTATTTCAGTCCGACCGACCCAGCCAGGGTCAGTCCCCTGGGTCAGTCGACTGCAGACCCATTTTTCAAAGTGTAAATTTCACTCCAAACCTTTCCACAAGTGTCCTAGTATGTTCTAACATTATTTTGGCACTTCAAACTCCCTCCTAACTCATTGATCAATCCATTAATTTACTCCATGATCCTTTACTCAACTTTTTACAAAATTCCTAACACTTAAAACTTAGCTTCTTACTCTTACAACATAAAACTTGCCTAAGACCTCAACTAACCAAAGTGTTTCCTCTCAATCCCATTTTGACCACTCCACAAGCATCATTAATCATACCCATTTCCTTTACTCAAACTACTCAAACTTTCTCAAGGTCACTTACTCTAGTTCATGCTTAAGACTTCACAAGACATTATACCTTATTTTCCTTCAAACTTTGCACAAGTCTCAAAACTTCTCTTATCATGGTATTGGTGCCTTAAATTCACCATTCTAACCTCTAGTTCCTCCTAGACATTATTAGTCCATCCTAATCCTCAAGAACCCTTTAGTTAATTCATTTCCACCAATTTAACTCTTAATGATTCCTAGTACATTCAAGGTCATAAAATTCCCTTAACACAGTCTAAGCAATTAGTTTCTCACCCAAATTTTGACATAGTTTCCTTACTATGTTATTACACCCAAAAACTTAGTTTTTCATCCTTAAACCACCAAAGACAATAAAATCCTCAATAAGCATTCTTTACACACAAACTACACCCAAACTACACCACATAATATAGTGCATAAACTTAAATTGCATGGCACTTAGGCCCTTAAATGACTTGGCTCTTAGGCCCTTAAATGACATAAAGCTAAACACTGAATTTCCCACATATAATTGCTTTCAACCTGCAATTACACCCATCTATCTCATAGTAGTTATAAGTGCTCTTGAATTTCACCTTATAGTTGTTTTACTAACTCAAATACCATTGGTTCCTTAGTCACAAGTTTACAAATATGATCATGTTATTTTTCCTAGGTTTTATAGTTCATTACATAATGTAAGCTCTAAGCTACATTTAGTATCTATCTAAACCCCATCCCTTAAAACATTAAACCACCTTAAGGTAAGTCATTTACCTTGTTTTTCAAGCCTTTTTCTTTCTTTCCTCCTTTGGTTTTCTTGATTGGATTTTGGCCAAGGACTTTAATTCCTTTGCTAATCTTCTAATCAACATTTAAATAATATAATGAGTACTAAGGAACATACCTAGACTCATGGAATTTACTCTTAGGTTAAAAGAGTATTTAAAGCATTAAAATGGATGATTACCTTTGGAGTCTTAAGATAGACTTTGATAAGGAATCAAAGGGGTACCTCCATTAGTCCCTTGGAGATTGAATTAAGGCTAAATCAAAGAGTACAACAAGAACCCATGAGAAGGCATTTTTGGTAATGCACAAAAATGAAGGAAACTTGATTTTTCTTTGACTTTTCTTACCTTGAATGTAAGGAGGTTAAAAGAGCTCTTAAAACTGAATTTTCCCTCTTCAATGGAGTTTCTCCATGGAATCAAACTTCAGCTTTGAGAGATTTGAAAAGATATAATTGAAGGCCTTGCTCTAACTAACAATAATCTAAGCTTAGTTTTTGATTTGGAGTTATATTGTGACTTTGGTGAGCAAGACAAGGTGGAGAAGAATGGAGGCTGGGACTTACAGTTTCTTTGAGAGGATGAAGAATAAGAAAATGGTGGTAGAAGGAAGGAGTGAAGAGAAGAGAGGAGAGAGGTGAACTTATGTGAAGATATTTCCGTAAAAGGTAAATAATAGTTTTCTTACTTTCCTTCTTCTTCTTTTAATTGGCTGTCAAATGTTGGTGACTCACCATCTTTAAAAACCGGACCCCTTCCTTAGTTAGGATATTTATGGGATATCTTGACCAATTACTTAATCAAAGTTGACTAAAGTCTAAATTGAGCACTATTTGGTCACTATTCATAATTAGTGCACATATTTGTGAAATTCTTGGTTTCTCATTGATTTAGGCTTCCTAATGTGATAATAAGTAGTACACATGTTGATTAAGGTATAATCTTGGTCATTTAGCCACTCATAACCCCTTTCAAAGACAATTTTTCAAAAATGGGCTTTAAGACTCCTTAAAGCATCATTTGTGTTTTAACTTGTTTTTGAGCTTGGTTTTCTTTGGTAATTTATTTAACATGTCCATTATCATGTTAATAAAGTCTAAAAATGATCTTTGGGTCCTAATCAAAGTTATTCCAAGCTTAGAGCATGTTTTTGCTTAAATTGTCTTTATGGTGTTTCCTTATGTTTTCTATGGTTTAAATTGTGTACTAATGTTTCTAAGGCATGTTTTAGCCTTATTATATCTTAGTTTGACCTTTAATTACCATATCTAGATTTGGGGTATTTCAATCTACCCCGCTTAAAAGAACTTTGTCCCCAAAGTTCACATGTATGTATGCTATATCATTTACAACACACGAATAACTTAATACCATAGATTATATTCACATTCACAGCACTTCAGACTCATGTGGTCTTTCACAAAGTACAATACATAGGTACTATACATTACTCATGTCTACTACAAAGTCCAATAAACAAGGTATCTTACACAAAACTAAGCAAACGACAAACTACACAACGTGATTGTTCGTTTACTACTCAAAAACAAGGAAGCTCTACCCCCCCCCCCTTAAAAAGGGGTACGCCCCGTACCCTATACAGACAATCTAGTCGGTAAACAGTGAAGGGTACTTCACTCTCATCTTATCTTCTAACTCCCAAGTGACCTCTTCGACATCCTGGTTAGACCAGAGAACCTTCACCAGTCGCACTGACTTATGGCGAGTGTCTCTAGTCTTAGTATCCAAGATCCTCTGAGGGTTCTCCACTGATCTCATGTTCGGCTCTAAGGATAATCTCTCTGGCTCTAAAACATGGGAGGGGTGGTGCATGTACTTCTTAAGCTATGAGACATGAAAGACGTCATGCACTTTACCCAGCTCAGCAGACAGATTCAACCTGTAAGCAACTGGGCCCACCCGCTCCGTAATCTCATAAGGACCCACAAATTTCAGGCTCAGTTTGCCCTTCTGCCCAAACCTGAACACACCTTTCATCGGTGAGACTCGTAGGAATACCTGGTCGCCCACTGCTAACTCTAGGTCTCGTCGTCAAACATCAGCATACGACTTCTGCCTATCTTGAGCAGCTTTCATATTCTCTTTGATTTGCTGAACCTCATCCTGAACTTGCTATAAGTACTCTGGTCCTATAATGACCGCCTCGCTCGACTCATCCTAGCAGAGCGGTGTGCGACATGGTCTACCGTACAACGGTTGGAAAGGTGCCATCTTGATCGAAGCGTGATAGCTATTGTTGTAAGAGAACTCGATCAGATGCAACTTCTCAATCCAACTGCTCTGGATGTCCAAGGCACATGCCCTCAGCATGTCCTCGAGTGTCTGGATTGTATGCTCAGTCTAACCATCTGTCTAAGGATGGAACGCGGTACTCAACTTCATTTTGGTACCCGGCGCTTCCTTTGTAGCTCTCTAGTACCTCGAAAGGAATCTAGTATCTCTACCAGATACAATGGTCTTCGGTATTCCGTGGTGTCTCATGATCTCCTTATCGAATAGCTCTGCAAGCTTAGTTACCTTCCAAGTATCCTTCATCGGAATGAATCGGGCTACCTTGGTCAGGCGATCAACCACAACCCATATCATGTTCAGACCTCCCCTGGTAGGTGGGAGTCCGACCACGAAATCCATGGAGATGTCATGAAACTTCCACTCCGGAACTGGCATCGATTGTACCATTCCGCCCGGTCGTCGGTGCTCAAATTTCACCTTCTGGCATGTGAGACACCTCAATACAAACTCGGTAACATCTGCCTTCATCCCCGACCACCAGAAGTACCTCTTCATGTCTTTGTACATCTTAGAGGCTCCCAGATGGATAGAAACTGAAGAATAGTGCGATTCTTGTAGTATGCGGTCTTTCAAATCAGCGCTGCTGCGTGAGATGCATAACTAGCCCTTAAGTCTGATCATATCATCATGAAGTCTGAAGTCGTATTTCTAACTCTCAAAGGTACCCTCTGTCAGCTTCTGTCTGACTTCCCTCATATACTCATCGTTCCTCTGAGCCTTTCGCACCTCATCAACCAAGCTAGAAGAAGCGAGTAGCGAATGGAGTGAGTGTGCTCGACGGCTCAAGGCATCAGCTACAACATTGGCCTTCCCTTCTTTGTACTGGAGGTCAATGTCGTAGTCTTTTAAGAATTCCAACCATCTTCTTTGTCGAAGATTCAACTCCTTCTGAGTGAATATGTACTTCAAGCTCTTATGGTCGGTGTAGATAGTCACACTAACCCCGTATAAGTAGTGGCGCCATATCTTCAAGGCGAAGACTAACAACTCCCAACTCTAAAGCATGTGTGTGGTATTCTCCTCATTTCTTTAGCTGGCGAGAGGCATATGCAACCACCTTGCCATGCTGCATGAGTACGCAACCCAGTCCCTTGCCGGATGCATCACAGTAACCTCGAAGCCCTCCGTACTGTCTGGAATGGTCAAACCGGTGCAGTGGTCAATGAGTCTTTCAAGCTCTGGAATGAACTCCACAGTCAGCCATCCACACGAACGGTGCATCTCTTTCTTCATCAGCTGGTCATCGACTTTGCGACCTTAGAGAAGTTCTTCCACGAATCTGCGTAGTAACCTGCCAAGCCGAGAAAGCTCCTGATGTCTGTAGCTGTTCTTCGGTCTAGGCCAGTACGTACGACATCGATCTTTGCTGGATCCACAGAATCCCAGCATCCGAGATACATGACCAAGGAAAGAGACCTGGTCAAGCCAAAACTCGCATTTTGGAGAACTTAGCATCAAGCTGGTTCTCCCTTAGTATCCTCCAAAACTCTCCTCAGATGACTCTCATGATCGCTTTCAACTTTGAATATATCAATATGTCGTCGAAGAAGACCACAACCGAATTGTCCAACTGCTCTCTGAACAAACGGCTATCTGATGGTACCCTGATCTGAGATCAATCTTGGAGAACCGGATGCCCCGTTCAACTGATCGAATAAATCCTCAATGTGTGGTAGCGGGTACTTGTTCTTCACTGTAACTGCATTCAACTCTCTGTAGTCAATGCAAAGGCGAAGACTGCCATCCTTCTTCTTCACGAAGAGTACTGAAGCTCTCCATGGTGAAACGCTAGGTGGCACAAACCCTTTGTCGAGTAGGTCTCTTAGCTGTTCTTTCAACTCATTCATCTCAGCTGGAGCCATGCGCTAAGGTGCCTTAGCTATCGGTCCGGTTCCAGGTAGCAGCTCAATGGTGAACTCTACCTCCCGAGTGGGTGGCATGCCGGGCAGTTCCCGTGGAAAGAGGTCGGGGAACTCCGACACTACCAGTAAATCGAGGTCAAACTCGATGTCCCTCTCTATGTCATGGACATAGCAGAGATATACTTCCTCCTTCCTCAATTCTCTAAACATCGCCATGGCGGAGATGATTTTGGTCGAAGGCTCTCTGGGCCTCTGGCGGTATGATATTGTAACCCCAGATGGACTCCTGAGTAGCAGTCGGTGCTCGGCGTAGAGGATACGACCCTTATGCCACTCCAACCAGTTCATCCCGAATATCACATCAAATCCTAGATCTCTGAACTCAATCAAGGTGACGGGGAAGTCTTCGCCCTGATTCTGATGGTGGCTGCTCGGTAGTAGCGAGTACATCGTACTTTCTCCTTAGACGGGAGCGTAACCGTAAGGTCAGGTAGCTCGTCGGCGTCTAGCCCCAACCTCCTCGTGAATGATGATGAGATGAAGGTATGCGAGGCCCCTGAGTCAAAGAGCACGGATGCACCAATGCCATTGATCGGAAAAGTGTCGGTGAGGATAGTACCGCTTTCATCGGCTTGTGCTTCTGTAAGGATGCTTAGTGCATCTTCCGTATCGAGTCCACAACCTAAGTATTTCACAAGCTTTCATGAGTATTGATAGTATAACACGAGTCGTAACAATATATGAACAACACTGTTATTTTATTGATAACCATCCTTCTTACATCATGTGCTTCCTTCATTATATCATACTTAAAGTATTACATGGCTAATGCTGCCTAAAGGTTAGGTTTAGTCGCCCTGGTCTCATATGCGTAGCATTGATTACTTCTGATGGTGCTGTGTTCAGCTTATCTTCTTAATACCATGGTAAATTCTTGACTCTCCACCCATAATTAACACATCTCTAGATTTAAGTACCAACTTCTTGGCACGGTCCCACGCTTCCGCTCGCCATAAGGAATTCAGCGTCATCTCCAATGGACAAAGACACTACGGGTATCCCCCTTTCGCGAGACTCCACTATCTCATCCTTATCTTGGTGTAATCCAAGTCATCCTTCCTTTTCGTAGAAGTTGACGATGCATAAGTCTGCTTGTATGTCCGGGATTGGGTAAGCTTCAAGTTGCTGAGCGATCTCCACGGCTTGTGCAACAACCGGATGGAACTCCTCGAGTATTTCCGGTGGTGATGCTCTATATTGTGCTCTCATATTTTGGTATGTCTTGGCATACGGATTCCAATCCTTGCCTAGGCTCATCATCCTTAACTTCATCTTAGCACCTCCTTTGTACTCCGGTGTATAGAAACCTCCCTGTCCCACTCCTAACTGACTGCATCTCCTGATGATGGCTATTTGTGCTTCGGGTGTCAGGTATCCCCTTAATAAAATCATACCTGGGCGAATAACCTGACACTGATCTTGTGTGATCTCTCGGGTTTCAATGTCGGTCTCTTCCGGGTTAAGAGTTGAAGGTATTAGATAACAAATGTTGAAGTTTCCTAAGGTGGTAATAGGTTATATCTTACTTAAGTTCTAATCATGTACTAAAATCTTATCTAACTCAATCATTCACTCAAACATGCAGGAAATGCGGTAAGCAGGCAATTTTATTACTTAATGGGTTATAGCGGTACCTGGTCTCGATGAGGGTTCAGCCTCATCTTCCCGGTCCACCATGTGAAGAGTAGGCCCGGAGTTCTGGACTACCCGGGGTCCTTTGTTGGCGGCTGGCTGCGTCGCCTTCTGATCGTCCGATCCAACGTTCTGATCGGTCTTACCTTTGCCCTTCCACTCGGGTCTATAGGCTTTGCTCTCGGGGTTTCGGAAGCATTCGTAGGCTTGTTGTCCGAATACCCCACAAAAGTTGCACTCCACCTTGTTACCCTTGCAGTCGAGTCCGGGGTGGTCCTTGTTACACCACGAGCATATGTATCGCCATTGATAACCCCCCCAGCTCCTTGCCGGACTCAAAACTTGATTATTCTCCACATTAATAATTGGATCTCAAGGTTGCTAAATGATTATTAACTCACATTAAGGTGTATTTCGTTACCCTTAGGCGCTTTTGAGCGTAGAGGCTTAGCAGCAATAGCATAAGTTAGCTTCAGAGGCTCTTCAGTAGCCTTCTCATTCTCCCCCTTTCCCTTCTGGCCCTTTTGGGACTGAGGCTGGTACTTTGCTTTCTTATACCCCCTTGCCCTTGATTGTCGGTGCCCTTTCCAGAAGCCTTCCTCTTGGAGACATTGTCCTCGTCCCTCAGCTGGACGGTAATCTCCACCTTAGCAGCGGCATGATAGCACTCCTGCTTTCAAGGTATTAGTCTCTCATTCTTATGGTGTAAAATCTTAAACACTTATCTTAGTCCTTCTCATTACCTGCAAGGTAGTGTAGCTGGTCGGCCCCATGCCATAACGGAGTCGGTGGCTCAGCCCGCTGTAGAAGCGGTCTACCAAGATCTGGTTCGAGTACCCCAGTCCCGGTAGAAGGCGTAACAGGGCGGTGAACTCAGAGTAGTACTCGTCCACCGTCATCTTGTCAGTCTGCGTTAGAGCATCCAACTGTAAGCGCTTCTTTGTTTGAACATGGGTGGGGTAGTACTTGGCTCGTAGCAACGCCGTGTACTGCTTCCAACCGAAGTCGGGGTTGGCCATGTGCTCGGCCCTTACCAGCTTCCACCAATCGCCTGCCGCCCCCTTCAGGTAGAATGCAGCAAGTCGAACCTTGACTCCAGCAGGAACGTCAAGGGTCTCAAAAGCATTCTCCATCTCGGAGATGTATGCCTCGAGCTTGGCGGGATCAGTCTCCCCTTTGAATGGTGGGGGTCGAAGGTCAGCAAGACTCTTCACCCAGTTCGGTTCCCGGGGTTGTGGTGGTGGTGGCGCGCCGGGCTGATAGCCCATGTGTCCTAAAGCGGCAGCCACGATTTCAGCGATCGTCTGCCCACCCGGTGTTCCAGTAGCCTCGTCACCTCGGCCACGACCTCGGCCCCTCTCCTTCCTGACATCTGAATAAGCATACAACACATTAGGCTTGTGATTACAAAGGTCTCGGTTCACTAGTTTATAATGTCCGTGGACGGTAAAGACGATCCACACTTATTAGT
Organism: Limonium bicolor; assembly: GCA_023374045.1. Lineage (NCBI taxonomy): Eukaryota > Viridiplantae > Streptophyta > Magnoliopsida > Caryophyllales > Plumbaginaceae > Limonium > Limonium bicolor. The sequence goes on from CM041778.1 coordinate 55,288,649, forward strand.
GGTCATCTGACTCTTCTCACTCTAACATCTCACACCCTTATCCCATAACTTATGTCTTAACTCATATCTTAACTCGGTAGCTACCTAAGTTCGGTATTTCTTGTCTTCAGAGCGTAACTACGCTCTGATACCACTTTTTGTAACACCCCAACTCATCCGTACGTGGTTATCACAAAAACTTACTAATACATATATCAACATCACAGCGGAATCCAATACAACACCAGCACCTTGCTACGGTCTGAACTACGAGAATATACTGAGCTTAAATATTTAAAACACTTATCCAAAAATACCAACCGAGTTTCAAGTATCTCAAAGTCTAACATAGTTTGCCACAATCTCTAATATCAACAGACGGGTGTACATGCACAACCCGTACTCAAAATAAAATCCCATCCTAAGTCTACCAGCTCCTACTCTCGAGGTGGGTCTTCTGCGGGCGCTTACCTGTAAAATTAATATGGATGCCCCGATGGGCCCAGCACCTTCGCTGGTATGATTAACTTATAGCCCTCAAGCTAACGGGGCTACGACGACTACTTTGTCGTAAACATGCGGTTGATTATTAATACAACAATAATAAGAAGTACAATAAACACCACACCACATATGAAATTAATATTTCAAACACAATGAACGACTTAAAAGCGTTCCTTAAGTAAGTGAGTTCGCTTTTAACTCCTTAAGTCAAGATTTCTCTTATTCTCATATCCACTCTTATCTCAGTGTACCAACCTTTCTTTAATTAGAATTGGTTGTTTCTTAACTCAATGTTTATCTTTGTCGGGTAAAAAGTAACCCTAGCCAATGAGCTATTAACTCCATTGGTTAAATAAACAATATTTCATAAATTTGGGATTTAGGAGATCCCCCGCACCATCTTAATATGGCCTCCCACCTTGAACTGTAATCCAAGGTGGTCGAGTCTATATGCCGACTCTAGGCGACAAGTCAGAGACGAGTCTCAAACGGAAGTCGGATCTAATTCAGATACCGACCCCCTTTTCCTTAACATGCATGACCGGAGTCAGTCCCGGATTCCTCACTCCCCCCAAGTTCCAGTTAGTAGAAGTCTCAAAGACGGAGATGTTAGTTAACCGTTTTTGGGTATTAACCAACCAATAATTAGGGAGTGTATTCTTATCTCATCCATTATTTACTAAGCATAGTTAGTAAATGAACTCAAAGTCAAGTGGGTTAGTATAATGCAAACACACAAGAAGCACAATAAACCAGTTGTATGCCTTATCTTGTTTTAATCGAAACAATTAAACAAATAGCACACAAGCCGAGGGACACCTCGTTAGCAAGCAGGCTACAAGAAAACCATACCGTTCACCATTGGTTGTTCGGTTGCCTAATCTCCTTCCGAGTCCAAATTCTCAAATCCTAAAACATTCATCCAATTTGGGTTGTTAATTACCTTAACTTTACCTATCTTGCTTAACCATTAATGATTCCCGACTAATAACCGTTAAGTCTTTGTAATTTACTCTTAAATCACATATAACGTTTTACTTTAACAAATCTCTTATGTCCTTACATGCATATCATTCTAATCATCATTACCCTCCTAATGGTGGACTACTAATGCCACTCTTCCTTTTCTTTTCTTTTTTTTATAAGGGCTGACCGACCCAACCCTGGGTCGGTCCCCTGGGTCGGTCGGATGCAGAGACATCTGGGTTTGAAAATTTTAACTCGACCGACCCAGCCAGGGTCGGTCGAATGCAGAAGCACACTGGTTCAACAATTTTAACCCGACCGACCAAGACACGTCGGTCCCCTGGATCAGTCGAATGTAGAAGCATTCTCGGCTAGTTTATTTCAGTCCGACCGACCCAACCAGAGTCGGTCACCTAGGTCGGTCAACTGCAGACCCATTTTCCAAAGTGTAAATTTCACTCCAAACCTTTCCACAAGTGTCCTAGTATGTTCTAACATTATTTTGGCACTTCAAACTCCCTCCTAACTCATTGATCAATCCTTTAATTTACTCCTTGATCGTTTACTCAACTTTTTACAAAATTCCTAACACTTACAACTTAGCTTCTTACTCTTACAACATAGAACTTGCCTAAGACCTCAACTAACCAAAGTGTTTCCTCTCAATCCCATTTTGACCACTCCACAAGCATCATTAATCATCCCCATTTCCTTTACTCAAACTACTCAAACTTTCTCAAGGTCACTTACTCTAGTTCATGCTTAAGTCTTCACAAGACATTATACCTTATTTTCCTTCAAACTTTACACAAGTCTCAAAACTTCTCTTATCATGGTATTGGTGCCTTAAATTCACCATTCAAACCTCTAGTTCCTCCTAGACATTATTAGTCCATCCTAATCCTCAAGAACCCTTAAGTTTATTCATTTCCACCAATTTTACTCCTAATGATTCCTAGTACATTCTAGGTCTTAAAATTTCCTTAACTCAATCTAAACAATTAGTTTCTCACCCAAATTTTGAAATAGTTTCCTTACTATGTTATTACACCCAAAAACTTAGTTTTTCATCCTTAAACCACCCAAGACAATAAAATCCTCAATAAGCATTCTTTACACACAAACTACACCCAAACTACACCACATCATAATATAGTGCATAAACTTAAATTGCTTAGCACTTAGGCCTTTAAATGACTTGGCTCTTAGGCCCTTAAATGACATAAAGCTAAACACAGAATTTCCCACATATAATAGCTTTCAACCTGCAATTACACCCATCAATCTCATAGTAGTATAAGTGCTCTTGTAATTCACCTTATAGTTATTTTACTAACTCAATTACCATTGGCTCCTTAGTCACAAGTTTACAAATATGATCATGTTATTTTTCCTAGGTTTTATAGATCATTACATAAGGTAAGCTCTAAGCTACATTTAGTATCTATCAAAACCCCATCCCTTAAAACATTAAACCACCATAAGGTAAGTCATTTACCTTGTTTTTCAAGCCTTTTTCTTTCTTTCCTCCTTTGGTTTTCTTGATGGGATTTTGGCCAAGGACTTTAATTCCTTTGCTAATCTTCTAATCAAAATTTAAATAACATAATGAGTACTAAGGAACATACCTAGACTCATGGAATTTACTCTTAGGTTAAAAGAGTATTTAAAGCATTAAAATGGATGATTACCTTTGGAGTCTTAAGATAGACTTTGATAAGGAATCAAAGGGGGGCCTCCACTAGTCCCTTGGAGATTGAATTAAGGCTAAATCAAAGAGTACAACAAGACCCCATGAGAAGGCAGTTTTGGTAATGCACAAAAATGAAGGAAACTTGATTTTTCTTTGACTTTTCTTACCTTGAATGTAAGGTGGTTAAAGGAGCTCTTAAAACTGAATTTTCCCTCTTCAATGGAGTTTCTCCATGGAATCAAACTTGAGCTTTGAGAGATTTTAAAAGATATAATTGAAGGCCTTGCTCTAACTAACAATAATCTAAGCTTAGTTTTTTATTTGGAGTTATATTGTGACTTTGGTGAGCAAGACAAGGTGGAGAAGACTGGAGGCTGGAACTTACGGTTTCTTTGAGAGGATGAAGAAGAAGAAAATGGTGGAAGAAGGAAGGAATGAAGAGAAGAGAGGAGAGAGGTGAACTTATGTGATGATATTTCCTTAAAAGGTAAATAATAGTTTTCTTACTTTCCTTCTTCTTTTTTTAATTGGCTGTCAAATGTTAGTGACTCCATCTTTAAATACCGTCCCCCTTCCTTAGTTAGGATATTTATGAGCTATCTTGACCAATTACTTAATCAAAGTTGACTAAAGTCTAAATTGAGGCCTATTTGGTCATTATTCATAATTAGTCCACATATTTGTGAAAGTTTTGGTTTCGCATTGATTTAGGCTTCCTAATGTGATACTAAGTAGTACACATGTTGATTAAGGTATAATCTTGGTCATTTAGCCACCCAAAAACCTGTTTCTAAGACAATTTATCAAAAATGTGCTTTAAGACTCCTTAAAGCACAATTTGTGTTTTAACTTGTTTTTGAGCTTGGTTTTCTTTGTTAATTGATTTAACATGTCCATTAGAATGTTAATAAGGTCTAAAAATGATCTTTGGGTCCTAATCAAAGTTATTCCAAGCTTAGAGCATGTTTTTGCTTAAATTGTCTTTATGGTGTTTGCGTGTGTTTTCTATGGTTTAAATTGTGTACTAATGTTTCTTAGGAATGTTTTAGCCTTATTATATCTTAGTTTGACCTTTAATTACCATATCTAGGTTTGGGGTATTTCTGGATATATGTAGCCCGAGATGGATATTTGCACCCGTTCTCCCCTTACTACTGATTGTCGACCCTTGAACTTATAGCTAAACAATGGGAACACTTAATTAATTAGCAACCTAATATAGGCATACTAATCCTAACCAATTTAACTGGAACTTTTCAATCACCTAAGCCTAGGGTCAATCGATAGCATTAAGCTTAAGTTCCCCTAAGGTTGCAGTGTAGTCTAATACCAAAATCATTGAATTAGAGTACATTGTTCCAGTCTCCAACGGTTTAGGTTTCTATCTCAGAATCATATTTTGATAGAATCCCACAATAATTCTAAACTAATCGGTAGGCCAAACAAACCAATTAACACATAGATGACAAATTGAGCAAAACCCTAAACAAATCCCCAAATCATGAGTGACAAGTTAAGAATCATAAATACCTAATAATCATCTTCATTAAGCTCAAAGAACTAAAATAAATCACAAACATAAGTTCATGGTTCAACAATATAGTTTTAGGGATTTTGGGGCAAAATCCCCATCCCAAGCTACAAGGGAGGTTAAGCCTCCATTAGAGCATAAATGAGAGAGAAAGGAGAAGAAATAACTATGGGAGGTTGAAGAAGAGCTTCATTGGTGAGGGGGTTCTTCCTCTTCTTTCCCTTCTTCTTCTTCCTCTTCTTCTTCCTTCTTTTCCTCTCTTTTCTCTCTTTCTTCATTCTGGGCGTGGCTTTCTCTCTCCCCCTCTATCCCCTTCTTTTTCTGCTTTTATAAAGACAAATCTGGGCAAAATCTGAGACCGACCAACCCACCCTGGGTCAGTCCCGTGGGTTGGTCGAGTCCAGAAGCAATTTCGGGAGCCAAAAATCGCATTTTTAAGTCCGACCGACTAGGTCAGTCGGTCGGTGGGTCGGTCCAGTCCAGAAGCATTTTCGGCCCCCGGAACGAGCGTTTCTGGCCTCCGGAACTTCCGACCGACCCACTATGGGTCGGTCTTGTGGGCAGGCTAATATTCAAAACGTTGTATCATCTTCATTTTATCTCCAATTTTGGATCCGTTTGCGCCCACGCGTTTGTATTTTTGTCTACTTTATTCCTAGCTATTTTATTCCTCCTGTTTCAGTAAGAATTGTGTAAAACAACTATAAAACACAAAAGTAGAGGAAAACTAGCTAGAGTGGAGAAATGAGCATGAAAAGTGTTGATAAAACATATGAAATACACCTCTAAATTATGCTCATTTGGACACTCATCAGTCACCCGCGGGTGAAACAGGTGAACCCGTCACCCGTTTTTTTTCCAGCATATATTTTTATTTTGTAACACCTATATAAGCTTAGTTTTTTTGCTAAAAACATCCATATTTGTTAATAAGGCATACCATATCTACTAATGTCAACAACATACTCAAAACATAGAGAATTAACCTTGAAATAAGTATTTTTTTAAAAAATATATATGTATGTGGGTGACGGGTCGGGTGAACGGATCGGGTGACCGGGTGAAAAGTTTTCACCCGACCCGACCTGACCCGTCACCCGAACCCGTTTCACACATCGCCCGTTTTTCACCCATTTTAGCGGGTCGGGTGATCGGGTGAAACGGGCACCCGTCACCCATTGCATCCTTAAAGGGAAGAATGAAAGTAGCCGCTACACCGAGGAGAGAAGAACATGCTAGGGCAGAGGAGAGAAGAATTATTTGTCGGGAAAGGCAGATAGAAGAGTTATAAGACTTTGTTTTGTGCTAACTTTTTAGAGGTGGGATATTGACAGAAACATAAAAAGATTTAAAGTATATAAGTCTTTTATGCAAAATCCTACTTATAATTTCGTGTCTTGCCTCTTTTTTTTTAATAGTTGTCTTAAAGTAGGTATGGACTACTTCTAAACAGTTGTCTTACCCAACTCTTTTTTCCCTTAGCATACCTATTTTATATCAAAGACTACTATAACAGATAACATTTGTCTTTTAACAGTAGTAAGAAAACAAATTTGTAGTAGTGAAAATGTCTTGTAACAGAGATAACCAAAGGGCTTTAAGGTATCATAATCACGTTTCTTTTTATAGAGTCTTTCAAAAGGAGTTTCAAAACCCATGGTTCTAGGGGGCAACCTATTTATGATCATGGTGGCGTGCAAAATACATTCTCCCCAGAATTTTGTGTCAACACCAGATTTAAAATAGACTGCTCTAGCTATTTCTAGTAAGTGTCTATGTTTTCTTCGTACAATCTCGTTTTGTTAGGGAGTGTACGTGCATGTTCTTTGATGAACTATCCTAGTTTTGCCAAAAAAAAATCACTTCATTCGTTGCTAGTACCTAATTCAGGGGATCACTTCTAATAATTTTTACTTTCCTTCCAAATAGTCTCTTAACATAAACAATAAAGCCACACAAGATAGAGAACACATTAGACTTATTGCACAACAAACATGTCCAAGTAAAATAATCAACAATTGTAAGAAAGTAATTCTTTTTATCATAAGTGATAACCCTGAATGGACCTTCTATATCTATATGCAGAAGCTAAAAGGGTTCATTAGTTTTAATAGTACTAAGAACTAACTTTGGTCTTACATGACCTAGATTTGAATCAGATATCACAAGGTAAACTTTCAGGAATCTTGCTCAGATGAATACATTGGAGTTTCTTCATCTTTTCAACAGGGGCATGGCCTAGTTTTCTATGCCACATCACAATACTCTTATCCATGTTACAAACAGCTGAAACAAATCTATCTTTACTAGAACTAGATCTAGATTTCATAAAATCTTTAAATCTTCTCTTATCAAGCAAGTAAAGACCTCCAACAACCTTTTCAATTTCTTGTATATTCCTTGAATCAAGGTCCTCTATAAAGCAAGCATCATGACTGAACAGAATGAGCATTTTAATCTGATCAATAAGCATATTAACTGAAAGAAGATTGAACTTAAAACTTGGCACATACAAAACATTCTCTAATGTGAAATCATACCCTATGGGAACAACCCCTTTTAGATTACTGCTTTTAGATCATTGTCAGACAGTGTAATATTATGATGTTTCTCAAGTATTTCGCATTCTTGATCCAGTCAAGTTCCATCAATTCTCTATGGCACCGTATCAAAGATCAAGAATTTTTAACCAAATCAAAATTTTATAGCTGATGTCAGACAATAAAGTTAGGGGAGAAATTATGAATACCAACAAATCCGCACTAGTCATCTTGGCTTGATTTCTTTTCCCACTTAAGTGCTTAAGTATGTTAAATGTTAAGATTATTCCTCGTATGTGGTTTTTATGCTTGTATAATAAAAATGCATAAATAAGGATTTTATTTTTAATTTGACAAAGAGATCAAGTGGGTACAGAGGAGGAATATATATATATATGTTTCACCCGACTTGATCAATTTGAGTGAATGGCTGATTGGAAAATCAATCATAGCAGCATTTTTTACTTCTTTTTTAAAGATGTATCTATTAATTATTTTTTTTGAAAAGGAGTCAGCTCTTGGACTTAAAAAAGAGGGGAGGGGTGATCTGGTAAAAAAACAAGAGCAACAGTATGTGGAGAGGCAACTGCTACATAAATGACTATTTAATTATTTTTGAAGTCTCTTTTCCACATTCTAAACCCTAGCCGCATGAGATTGAACAAGAGTGCAGCGCAGAGCGACTAGAGCAGAAGACAAAGACTGGATTCGTCAATCGTTCTACACATATTAGATGGTGTTTCCTTTTCTTTTTATCATTGTTATTATTTTTTTGTTATCCATGTTTGAGTAGTTAGATTGAGTCTTGTTTATTATGGATTCCTAGTTCAATAGTTCCACTTCCTTTTGTGTTTTATGATTACTTCAATAAAGATTATAGTTTTATATTCCTTGCTTGTTGTTAATTCTTTGGCAATCTGATCAATTGTTAGAGTTTATTAGTGTTCACTTACAAGTGAGAACTGCGGCGTGCAATAAGTACAGGAATACTACTAGTGAAGCTTGAGATGGTAATTCCTCGGTATTAGCTGACTACAAACCAGATGAGACATATATGCTATTATTAATTAGTAAATTTGTAACGAGAGTTAAGATTTAGTAAATGCTAACAAGAATATATCTTGCGGGAGACCAGTTTGTAGATTAATTTAGATCTGAAGTTGCAATCTAGAATTAGGAAAACACTTAGGAAGAGAATTGAAGACTAGGAGTAGTAACCAGGATACATTTTTTAGAATCATTAGGAAGATCACCTTTAATTGTTTTTATTTTAGTATATTTATTTTTGCAATTCCAACCCCAAATTTCCTGTTATTTGATTTTTTATAGTTTAGTAGTTAGATTATGATAGAGACTCAAACTAGACACTTTCTCCGTTGGTTTGATAACCTAGAGGGATATTTCTAGGAAACCTTACTGTATCGACCAGTACACTTGCCGTTAGGCTTACCCTGTACAAGTTTTTGATGTCGTTACCCGGGGAAGCATAGTTATTTAGTTTAGTCTTTATTCTATTTTTTTTTCTTTAATTTATTTTTGTTTTGTGTTAGTTCATTTTTTTATTATTCAGTTCGATATTATTTGTTTGTTCGATTGTTTTGATTTTTTGTAGTATTTTTGTTTTAGGAATTCTATTTCGTTAACTATTTTATTTTTTTGTTTGTTTAGTTTTGTTTATTTTTGTTTTCTTTTGGTTTATTTTTGTTTTGTTTTGTCAATTGTTACTTTAAACCAGTTTAATTTCGATTGTATTTTTTTTTTTTATTCTATAGTTCTTTTTTTTTGTTATTGTTTTATGATTTACTTTAGTTTTTATTAGTTTCTTTCATTTCAATTTATTTAATTTTCTCTGTTTTGCATACTATTTGTTTTACTTAATTTTTGTTTTGCTCTATTAATCTCTTATTTAGTTTAATTATAGTACTTTTATTTGGTTTTCTGCTAATTTTATTTAATTGATTTTTTTTGTTTATTTTTGTTCTTGCTTTTCTTTATATTTATTTAAGTTTTGTTTATGGTTTCTACTCGTTCCATGTGAGAACCAATCTGAACTTGATCCAAAAGTTACAAGATTACCGAGGAGACTTCGTCAGGAGCTTAATTTGGAATCACCAGTTGAAGAGGAAGAAGTTCTTCAATTGTTAGAGAAAAAAGATAGTTTGTACTATAGAGCCACTCATTGATCCAGTTGTTTCAAAGAAGTAGACATGACTGGGGTTATTAATCCAGAGAGGCAACTGAAGGACTACGCTCTTCCAAGCGTGGATGGACTTTCAAATCTAATCGTAATTCCTACCCTCCCTACTGGTGTAGAATGGCAGTTCAGACACCTACACTCACACTATGGTCTTGAACACGCCACAATTCAGTGGGACAATCATGGAAGATCCATATGTTCACCTCATATCTTTCCTACTGTTGGTTCAAGCTTGCTCATCTTCAGCTACTCAGGAGTAGCCAGACTTACTTTATCTCCGTTTCACTCAAAGACAGTGCTGCAGAATGGCTGAATTCGCTAGCACCTAATAGTATCACAAGTAGGGCAGAGCTTGCTAACACCTTTTTAGCTAAGTACTTTCCTCCTTCTCGTATGTTGTCAATGAGGGAGAAGATGACTAATTTCAAGCAATCTTTTAGTGAGTCTTTATCAGAAGCTTGGGAGTGCTTCAAAGGGATAGTGAGAAAGGTACCTCATCATGGTTTGGTTGAAGGTTGTTCTTCAATCATTTTACAAGGATTTAGAACCGTAGAGTCGCCTCATGTTAGATACTTGTGCTGGAGGGGCCTCATGGAGCTCTCCTGCTCTAAAATAAAAAGAGTTACTGGAGATGACAAATTCTGCCCATCAATGAGGAGGTGCAAGAACTTCTTCAGTGTCTTTCATTGTCAGGCAACTGGTGTATATGAGGTAGATCAGACCACTTTTCTGATAGCCAAACTGGTTGACAGAGCAATTTGAGAAGGTGGTGAGTTTGGCAACTTCTTAGTCAACTGCTGATTTGTTTTTTCTATCTTCCCTCCTGCTTATGAGTTTCTGTGGAATAAATTTTGCTGCATGTCAATGTCTACCACAACAGGGAGAAGCAGTTTATTATGCTAGGAATAGACCGGATAATTTCTACAGTAACCAGAGCAATCAGGGTTCAACCAACAGAGAACCAGCCCAATAATAATAGTTCTGGGCAGCAGCATAATAACTATTTGTATTACCGGCCTCTGCAACGTCAGCAGTCAGAGCACCTAGCAATGATGACTCCTCAAAATTGGAAGATGTGCTCGCTAAATTTATTGCGATAACTGATAAATGATTCTCAGCACATGATTTTTTTTGGACAATTTCATTGTAAATTAGGAGGTGTTTAATAGGAACATGGAGAATCAGATGGCCCAGTTAGCGCAGCAGCTTGCTCAGCAACCTATAGGGCCTTTCATAGTCAAACTGATAAGACCCCAGGGATCAAGCTAATGTTTGCTTGTTATAGCAGATGATATTTCAGAGGTTGCTCCAGTTTCTTCTTCAAGAGCAACTAATGAACATGTAGTGCATACACAGAGGTTGAGGACTCCAGTAAAGTTATTGAAACACCTAAGGAGATGGAGTCTCTTGAAACTCAACCTTTTTGTTTTTCTAAATCTAATCATAAATTTGTAGAACCTATTCCTTTTACTGACAGGTTTAACAAAAAAGGATCTTGATGAGCAACTTGGAAAATTTGTTAAACATTTAAGAATTAACTATGGATATCCCTTTTCTGATGTGCTTAAATTAATGCCAAATGGTGGATGGGATATTGGCTAATTAATTCTCTCTACAGGAAAAGGAAATAGCGAAGATGGTGATTACTAGGAGTGGAAAGGGCAAAGTTACTGAGTCGGCGGTGGTGAACATAGAGGAACCTGTTTAAGAATGAGCACAATTGTAAAGGTACCCAGTCTCCTCCACCTACACCGCCTGTAGTTGTTGTTCCTCCTCCAGTTCCTTTTCCAAACAGGACCAAGCTTTGTAAAGAGGACAGTGAGTTTGATAAGTTCCTCACCTTACTTCGCCATCTATATGTTGATGTCCCATTTGTTGAGCTGGTTGTAAAGGTGCCTAGCTATGCCAAGTTCTTAAAGAAGCTTTATCTAACAAGCCAAAGCCAGTGGATGCAGGAACTTTTCAACTCACTAAGACATGTTCAGCAATCATCCAGAAGCGTTTACTAGAGAAATGTAAAGATCCGGGTAGTTTTACTATTCCTAGCTTATTAGGAGGAACTGATTTTGGTCATTGCCTTGCTGATTTGAGAGCGTCGATAAGTCTCATGCCTTACATAGTATTTGAGAAGCTCGGAATTGGTGACACTTCAGCTTGCAGACCGTCGATTGTGTATCCTCGCGGTGTTGTGAGAGATGTGTGGGGTAAGGTGGAGCACCTATATTTTCCATGTGACTCGTCGTGCTTGATATGGCGGCCGATCCCACCATTCCTCACATCTTGGAAAGACCATTCTTGGCTACAGCTGACGTCCGCATCGAAGTTGCTCACGGTACGATCACTTTAATGCTAAGGTAAGCAACTACTGTTTTATTGTTGGTCGTTCTTCGAAGCAAGCTGATTATTCCAGAGCTTCGGGTTGCTGGGTTCCGAATACTGCTCAATCATCTAGAGTTCTTGAGAGAACGAGGTACGTTTAGCCAAAGACGTTAACGAAGGGCAACTAGCTGGGAGGCAACCTAGTGTTACATTTTATTAGTTTTTTATTTTACTTTTAATTTCTTTTTGTAGTTTCTTTCCTGATTTTAATTTGCTAATTTATAATGCATTTGTAGTCTCTGTTGCTTATGGTATCTTTCTTTTAGATGAGTCCCTCATGATGGTACTGTAACCAAGCTACGCTACTTGAGCTAGGCTCAAATGTGGGGTCGTTCTTCTTGAAACAATAACGAAATCTAGGGGAGTTCTAGTTTTATTTATTTTAATTTTAATTTTTGTTTTAGGCGGTTCTGCCGTGTTTTCCTTTGGACATGGATGTTCTTCGAATTTTCTGTGTTTTCACTCCATTTCTTGTCACATAATGAGGACATTGTTTATTTTAAAGTGTGGGAGTAGGGAGTGACCTTCCGTTATTGTTTCAAGCCACTAGTTTTTACTTGTTTTCAGGTGATAATTAATATGATTCTCTAATGAAAATAAATGTTGAATTTTGGGTGATAATGTTTGTGGAAGTTTGAAATTGAGTCTAATGACAACCTTAAAAAAAAATTTTGCTTAAAAGTTATCTGATTGTATTGATTTTCTTAAATTTATTCTATTTCACTAAAACCCGATGGATTGGCTGATTGTGGAAACTGAATCAGTTTAGCTTTGGAACCTTGGGATGAATTGAATGTTTGGAATGAAGGGATAAGGCAAGGTACTCCGCCGACCAAAAAATTTCTAAACCAAATCAGGCCTCTTCTATCCGGTTATTAAGTCCTTGGGGGTGCTTTATCACCTATCTACCTAAGGTCTCGGGATCTAGGATAGTTGGCCCAATGTTGTTACAAGGATAAAGAGAAAAGTTTGGGTGAAATAACTATTATGCAATTAATAAATTGTTTGTTGTTGAATTCTTGAAGAACTAAAGTTTTTGCATGCGAAATGTTGAATTGTAGTTTTTAGTTTTAGATCTTGAGTGTGTGGTGTTGAAGGGAATTGTGGAATAAGACATTACTTCATGCCCGTTGTCATCCAAAAGTACAATAATGAAATTGGTGAAAGGTCCCAAGCTAATCTATGTTTAGGTTTCTGCAATCTAACTTCTTCATGCTTTTATTGAAATTATTCATTTTTCATTGTTTGTGAAAACTGATAGCTAAGAGTAGGTTGATTTTTCTGATTGTCATTTTGCTTATTTTCCTTCAACTTATGTTTGATCCTAGAGTTCAGTATTACAGTTTGAAGTAGTTATGTTTGTTATTTGTTTAAGGAAAAGAAAAAGCTAAGTATGGGGTAGTTGATAAGTGAGAAATTTATCTATGTTTATATGCTTCATTGTTTATTAATTTAAGCTTTACTGTTATATATTTCCTCATATGTGGTTTTTATGCTTGTACAGATAAAAAATGCAGAAATAAAGGATTTTATTTTATAATCTGACAAAGAGATCAAAATGGGTACAGATGAGGGATATATATATATATATATAGCAGGATAGGCGGCGAAGATATGGAGGAGAATCGAATATAACAAATAAAGAAAGTAAGAACAGAAATTGAAGAGCTTAAATTGAAAATGCGGAAATTGAAATAAATAACTTGAATTTAAAAGAACATAATAAGCAAGTAACATAAGATATTGAAACTCACTTGGAGTTTAATCTTGTATTGTTATTGAGAAGAATAGATACAGGAATAGAGAATTGAATTCTTGGAGAGAGAGGTCAGAGCTTATCTCTCTAGTTTGAGTTCTCTAACTTGAAAAACTTGTGTAAAACTTGTTGCCCTGGTATCCCCTTATATAGGCGAGGACGGGTCTTGATTGTACAATAATTGAGGCACTATTTTCCTTAATAATGGAAGTACTATTTGCTTTTGAAAAGTAAAATTATTATGTCAGCAATAATGCTGCCTTTTGAAAAAGGAAACACAATAATTGAGATTCCTTTCATTATTGATGCGTCTTTTGAATTGTTGATGTGTCTTGATAATTCTTCGATTATTTTCCTACAGTGCCTGGTCGTTGTTGCTGCTGTCGAACGGATTTTGGTCATTGTTGAAGTACAGTTCTTCTAGAATTTCTAGGCTGTCGAAATGCTCAAACAGGTCTGGTGTTGAGATATTGAGTCCATAATGTATATTGTAAACTAGTTCTTCCCACCCGAGCGCGACTTCGAGTTTGCGATGGTGCCACTCGTAGTCTGTTGTCTAGGGCAGCTCAGAGAATGGATCAATTCTTGTAATATAGTATGTGGAAGTGCGATATTCCACATATTTTTGTATTTCATTGACGCGAGTGTCAACCTCTAGAGGTTCCTAGGCGGTGGCGACAAGGAGGCTCTGCTGGAGGTGCTTTAGAGGAACCCACAAATGGAGTTTTTGATATATTGGACGGTCACTAGAGTAAAAACGGTGATCGTAAAGTTGAACGCAGATGAGCGTTTGGCCTCGACGACTGTCATATGGAGGATGTGGATATGTTACCGTCTGGACTGGTTGTTGCTGTCTCGTAGTTGCCATTGAGGACCAATTTTGGGAACTTGTGCGAGTTTTGTGGAGGTATGATATTTTAAGATCTTGTGGAGCAACGTGTTATTAGGGTTACATTTTTGGATCTTGAATTTGAGCTTTACAAAAGCTCAGTGCCATTTTGGTGGTTTTTGCTGAGATAGTGTCATCGTTGTGTGAGGAAGACGAAGGCTTACCTGCATATTTAAAGGATTTTACCCTTTTTTTATATAATATCAAAGGGATCTCCCTGGGCGCAAGGTCCGCCCATTGGATCGTTCGGAGATGACCCATTCGAAGATTGTTTGTCATTAGCCCAGATAGGAATGTTGGGCCCGTGATTGATCACATATTGAGAATATTGAAGGGATAATTCTGGGTGTTCGTCAAGGAACCTTTTGAATATAGTAGGTGCGTCCGATGTGGGAGCTTGTTGTGTTGGTGGACAAATGGCTAATGGAGTTGGTGATGTTTCGGGTGTTGGGCTTGGACCTGTGATGGAGAGTGATTTTGTGGGGCTTGGAAGGGCCTTTTGAGTTGCTTGATAATCTCTATAAGTGATGAGCTTTTTACTAGTGGTAGTATATGCCCGAACGTTCTCATAAGAACAAAATTTGGACCAATACTTGGGCCACCATTTGATTTAAAAATCACGAACCAAACAGTAGGGATATGGTGCTTGCAAATATTGATCTATTTTGAACGTCCAACAGAAAATCCATGGGACGCAAAATATTGCGAAGAATTGGAGTTCTTTCGTATATGGTTCACTATTGAAATGTTGAAGCCATAAGAATAATTTGGCTGGACTTATTTTGGGAGAATTGATGATGATCCTCCAAAATAACGCCACCAGTGGTAGAACCATATTGGAAAATCCTTGTCGCACTGATCATGGAAATTGATAAACCATGAGTGTGTTCCTGGTCTAAGTAAGAGGAATTGATACCAAGCATTCTAGTAATCGACGTAGTTGAAGGTAGGAGGGTAGAAGTTTATTGTGAAAGAACGGGGTTGATGGATAGGTCCCTATTCTTTGGCTGAGACTACCTTTTGATAAAACATCTAGAAAAGTCGGTTTGTGTGGAATTTTGATTAGAACGATGGGTAAGTTCTATGGATCTTGTTTCTATGAGGATAAGCTCATAGAATTTGAGTCTTTTGGTTCATGTCTGTTTTGCCAGTATATTTCTAGAGGAAATATACGTTTGGCAATACTATTGGCAATTTATGGTGGTTGTGTTTGCGTATACCTGGTGATGGTAATGTATTCTTGAATAGGTTTAATGTGCTAACCATTGGCTGTATTTGCTGTGGAGCTGGTTGAGGGTTGAAGTTTTGTTGGATTTTTGGCGGCTTGAAGAAATGTGGGTGCTGGGAAATCTTGTGATAGTGGTGCATATGGATTTGTTGTGGAAATGGTTTGAGGAGGTGCAACTTGTATGTTCTTGTATGCTGGGTGTTGCTGAGGAGCCATCTGGTAATCCTGAGAAGTTTGCGGCTTCTCATGCTTGGGTTGCTTTCCCTTGCTTTTGTCACTCATTTTCTGTGGAAATAAGATATTATTGTGGTGAGAATCTGGTGAAGTATGATTTGGTTTTGAAACTTTTCCTTGTAAAAATTCTCGTGAAAGAAAATCTGGCAGGGAGTTTATCCTCCCCCTTGATGAATTTGATGGTAAAATTAAAAACAAAAAGAATTTCTTGCCATCGGGCAAAACTTTGTCTTGAAACCAGATTTTTTACATCCTTTTGTAAAACATCTTTTGCGGAGTAAAAATGTTTTATTGTATAAATCGTCTTGGAATTTTGAAATGCATAGAACAATGGAAAGAATTTCATTTTTTGATAGTAGAATAATTGAGATGTGGTCCGATCCATATACCAGAATGGAATCGAACTAACTGCACTTTGGTTGAGGTCTTTGTTTGAGAATCCCGCCGTATCCAATGTTGGATGCGTCAGTTTTGACAACTAAAAAGCTTGTGGATGCGGGATGGTGAGGCATGGCAGTGAGTAGGTATGTTGCTTGAGAGACTGCACAACCCTAGTGTGCTCTGGAGTCCAAGGTGAAGGATTTTTCTATAATCTTGAATAAAGGAGTGACAATGTTGACGAAGTTTATGAAAGAAATCAAAAAGATAATTGAGGCAACCCAAAAATCTCTGTAACTGATTTTTATCCTTAATTTCGTCAGGGAATCTAGAAATAAATTCTAAGCATCGTTGGATGGGAGTAATGGTATTTTGATAGATGTTTGTGTCCAAGAAACACATGTTAACTTGAAACAGCTTCATCTTAGGTTTAAAGACGATAAAACCATTAGACCTAATGACTGAATGAAAAGTTTTGAGATGCTTGAAATGTTGTTCGATGGAATCCAGTTCTCTCTTTAACACCAACGGTAGATAGGAACCGAACTGTCTCACGACGTTCTAAACCCAACTCACGTAATACTAAGACATCATCAATATACGATGATGAATGTTGAATATGGAGTAAGGATGTCATTCATGACATTCTGGAATTCGGATGGAGCATTTTTGAGGCCAAATGGCATTACGTTCCATTCGTAATGACCAAATAAGACTACAAATGCAGTTTTATAGCGATCTGACTCGGCAATCTGAATTTGCCAGAAGCCAAACTTCATATCGAATTTGGAGAAGATCTTTGCCTTGTAAAGGCGTCCCAATAGATCTCTCTTATTTGGGATTGGATATCTAATCCATTGAAGGACCTTGTTCAAGGGTTTGTAATTGATTACAAGACGTGGAACTCCACGCTCCTTTTCTGCAGCATTCATTACATAAATGCACTGCAGCTCCATGGTGATTTAGATGGTCTGATCAAACCTTTATCCAAAAGAGTTTTAATTTCCTTTTTACAAATCTCTAAATGATCGCTACTCATTTGAATGGGTCAAGCCTTTGTTGGGATATTACGTTCATCAAAATCCTTTTCATAAGGAAGATGAACGATATGATGCTTTCTACTCCAAAAGGCCTTTGGTAAATCCGCACAAACATCTTCAAAGGATTTCTCCATTTGGGAAATATCCTTTGAATTTCTGAATTTTGTAGTCTCTCAGCCGTGCGGGTATGAGAGAGTTGGCTTTGAAAAAACCGTAGCTGAGTTTCTTTTCTGGTGATCGAATTGATTTGTTGATAAAGGGTATTGGATTGAAGAACATTAAGTTCTTTCTGGATAATTGGCTCAGTAAAGAGGAAAGAATACTTTTCTCTATTGATCTTGACATGTAATCCCTTATGGTCTACAAAGAAGGGATATAATTGGATAATAAATGAAGAGCCAAGAATAATGTCTTGGCTAATGTTCTTGATAACTACAAATGTAGTTTGAGAAGAAGATTTCTGTTTTGTACATAAAGCTTGGATGTTTTGGCTATGATCTTGAGTGGATCATTTCCTGCACCTACTAAGCGTTCTCGAGTAGGAGAACAAAATTGGTTAGGAATTAATCCTTCGCGAATACAATTTTGGTCTGCTCCTGAATCAATAAGAGCAACCATGGATAGTTTGAAGTCAGTTCCTTCGATGACAAGCGTGATTTTGGAATACCATTTTGAACGCAAAATCTTTCAATAATGTTTATGGCTGCAGTTTCTGTATGGTGTGCCTGGGGTGAGATGGAGATGATACTGAACTCATGTGGCGTTGTATTGTTGTTAGAAGTGTCCTCTGAAGTAGAAGTTCTTGATGCTTCTAATAGGGAAAGGTGAGCTTGTGCGTTCAAACTCCATCAAATTTAATAATATGACGAAGTTCTGCTTTCAGCGCATGAATTTCTTGTTTAAGGATCTTAATATCCTTTTGCAGTTCTTGGGTAGGAACCATGCCAAATAGGTTACTACTTGATGCTATTGGGTATTTGTCAAGGGTTTTGGAAATGCTAAATGGTTATGGGAGTGTTTTCTGGAATCTTGTGTGAAGCAAGCAATTGGCTAATTACTGCAGATGTTGCCTTTTTTCATGAGGATTGGAAATCTTGTTTATGAGTTCATACAGAAGTTCTGCCGAATCTATGTCATTGGTTATGACGTTGATAGATCCTAAAGAATCTCCTGTAGATTCATAACTGGAGCTGGACTCATTGTGATCCAGCTGATGGATGTAGTTTTCATTTTCTGGAGAGATGGGGTATTCTTGTAGTAAAAGTTTGGAGAGCTTTTCTTGGAGATCTTTGTCATCTGCAAAGATTTCATTTATCTTTTGCTTAACACGACATTGATCTGCCTTGTGACCCTTGCGACCACATTTCCAACATGTGATCTGAGTTGGATATTTGAAAGCAAATCGTTTAGAGTTTTGCTTGTTTGAGGTTTTTTTATGATAGGACCTATACCGCTTGTGATATGGTGGTTTGGTCCTAAAAGGTTGTTTGTGTCTGGAGGAGAGAAACGCTTGCTGATTATTTGCTTCTTGGAGGGAGGTGTAATCTTTTCAATGCCAAACATCTTGCAGAAAGACCCCATTTCTTTCCTTGCTTGGGCCTTTTCATTCCCGTATTTGGACTGGATTTTGAGATCATGACATAGGTCTCGGGCCTCCTTTTTAACAAAAGCAAAAAGTTGACCGTAGGCTATTGCATCCCAAGGTATGGATTCTTGACCAACCTCTTGTTTGAGTTTGGTGATAATCCTTTGTGCGAACAATGTGGGCAATTCGGAAATGAATCTTTCTTTCCAGATTTTAGCCATACAATCGTCATGTTGAAGGACTTGAGAAAGATACATGTCCTTGTACCATCTGTAATCAGATAGTGTTAGACATCGAAGATTGGTGAGAAGAACTTTATTGGAATTTAATTCTTCTCTAGGGTTTCCAACAAAGTGGAAACTTATTGTGATAATCAAGAAATCGCATGCATCATCCTTGAAGGATGATCTATCAGGACCATCAAAAACTTCTACTTCATGGTTCATGATTTCTTGTTTATTATCTAAGGTAAGGGCATTGTCCCACCATTGTCTTAGCTGGCCTGTAAATCCCGTGACTATGGAGGAAGCTGCTTGTTTGTCATTCAGCTTTCGCATCCTGTAGGCATTCTTTGCCATGCCCATTTCTTGTAGGGTGTTCAATATTTCATACTCTGATTTTCCATCTATGTTCCATTCATAGATAGAATTGCCATCATATTGGGTAGAAGTGAACTTGGATCGTTCTTCGTATTGGATATTCGGAGGAGTAGGACGGGGATAATAATTTTTGGTGGTATGGAAATAATAATCCATGGGTTTGTTCCTTCTGAAAGAAAGTCTAGGGTTTCGTGTCAAAGAAATCTAGTTTGGTTTGTCAGTGGTTCATTTTGAAATAGATCGAAGGATTTCAATATGAGATAGGTTTAAAGATGATGTGGATGACTCATCATCACTTGACTGACACTGGCAAGTGTCTAGTGTATTAATATTTGGAGTTTGGGTTGGCGTAGGTTGCGAAATATTGGGAGTGGATGAAGAAGGTAGTAATTGTAGACTTCTAATATGCGTGTGATGTGAGCAAATCAGTCTCTGGATGAATGAAGTCGGTAATGGATGGTTGAAAATAAGGCCGGGAAATTTCAGAAGGATATATGACTTGTTTCTCTATGTTGGATGTAGGCTAATGGAGATACTGCCTAATTGAGCAGCCATTGTGGCTAAGGTTTGATTAGTCCAGTTTTGTTGTTGATGGACTTTTTGGAGGTCACTGGCTAATACTCGAGTAGTGGTATTACTTCCTTTCTTTAGGGGCATGGCAATGACGTCTCCGGATAGTTTGATAGTATTGAATGGAGGATGAATTGAGGTAACTTGCTCGTCATTTGATTCCAATGTCCATTTTTTGTAAAGACTTGTTTGGACATTAATTGAGGGGATTGTAAAGGGATCTGGTTGAGAAAGTTGAACAAAAGTATATGAAGACAACCAATCGTAGATGGTCATGTTACATATCGTATCTGTGATAGTCTTGGCACTAGTATTGACGGAGGTTTTGACGACATTCTGAAGAAAGATCTTCGAACCATTTTCTTTGAGGTTCATATTCTGGTTCAGATTCTCGTTCAGAGATATATTCTTCTCTGAGCTCAAAATCTGCCAAATGGATAACGTTGATGTTACCCATAATATCTTCAGTGTTGATAGATTCATTATCCTCAGGGACATATGTTGGCAATGGTGCTTGGAAATCAACCCTAATCCCTGGTTGAGATGGTGGCTGACTTCTAGATTTAGAGGGTGCTCCAGAAAGGAGGAGCTTGCATCTATAAAGCTTCTATTGGAAGAAGAATTTGGACGTTCTCTAAAAGAATGGAAATGAAAGAGAATAGTTCATCGTTTTGTTCGATTATATCATCCACCGTATTGCGGGAGATATTTCTTGGAACTTGCGGAATGGAGATTTGAAAATGATCTGGTATAGTAATCTCATCCCATCTTAAACTTCAAGGGACAAATACTGTTGGTCTTTCTGCATCAATTTGTAAAAGAACAGTCTCGTCTCGAATAGGAATCTAAGACCTATTGAGTCTGGGATTTAATTGAGATGACATGAGTCTATAATTGCAAACGGGAAAATTGAAGACAAATAGAAATAACTAAGAAAATTATCCTAGAAAATCTATAAATCTAAAAATACCCACGGGTTGCAAAAATAAATCCCGGTCAAAGAGTATAGTGAACTAGAAGCTACCGGGGTCGAATCCACAGGGACTTAGTAATTAAATCTAATCCTAGAAAATAGCAAATTAAGAGGGTTGTCGTTTGTTTTGTTTTTAAACTAAAAGTAGCAAGCGAGGAGGAAATTAAATAAAATTGTATGAAGATATGAATGAAGCGGAACCTTGGGTTCAGGGGAATTCTTTGCTAGCTAGACTATATAATAATCACCGGTTAATCGAGATTTGGATTGGCAAATTCTTTTATCTCTTTAAGACTAAATCCTAGTCAAATTGAGCTCTTCTATTCGTAACACATTAGGCCGAATCACGAACTAATGTCATACAAATAAAAGGATTAAGCGCGAGAATTATTCTTGCATCTGAAGGTCCAATTAATTAATCTAATCAATTTTTCCACAGATTAACAGGTTGCTATGAACTTTCTATCACTCACCGGTCAGATCCTGACAGAAATTCGTAAAGCTAATAATAAGATCTGCAGCTTTTATTAAAAGCGTAAATAAAAAAACAACAACCTGAACAATCCAAATAAATATCCCAATCAACCGGTAAAATAATTATAATATCAGTCTAACTACAAATTCCCCATCACCCAAGATTTAATCCTTTAGCCTAACATAATTAAAGAACAAACACAAGAAAAGAGATTAGAATTCATCTGTGTTTCGATCTTCAAATTCATCAGCAAAAGGTTGAGCGGATGAATGAATTTGGAGCAGAAATCCTCTTCTCCGGTGTGTTGAAATGGTCGCGTCGCAGAGAGAATAAAAGAGGCGATGTGTGCAAAATGGTGATTGTTTGATGGATGTCTTTCTCTTCCAAAGCCTTCCTTATTTATAGTCAAATTCAAGATTTTCTGTTTGTCCATTGATGGTTTCTTTAGTCTCTTCAGTTTTGAAAAATAAATAAAGACCTTCTAGTTCCTTTAAATTTCTGTATTCAATAGTCTCCATCCATCAATAACTCTTGGAAGGAAGTTTCTTTATTTATTTAACTTCATCCATCAATAGCTATTGGAAGACTCTAGAGTTACCTGCGTGTCTCTCTCCCTTTCTGCTTGTCCTTGTTTTTTTTTGTTGTTGCGGCAATATCATAAATAATATATAATAAACGTTGTTCTAGACACAACTTCGACATGGTCTAAATTCTTCATATGAGCTCTGATTTGTTCCCCGTTTGCAGCGTTGGAAAGCTCGTGAGGAGATCTATGCATTTCTACCATTATTTCCTGCTTTAAACATATAAATTGCATCAGTTCTTGCCCAAAGTAAGAGTCATGAAAATCATGATAAGTGTGAGAAAGCGTATAAAAAGGTTGCATATATAAGAATTTAGCACCTATAAAACCATATCAATTTCACACTTATCAAATCACCCCACACTTAGTCTTTTCTTGTCCCCTAGCAAAACTCAAGTACAAGTAAAGCCAAGCTAATGGAACTCAACTGAAAAGGAAGAGCACAGAAAAAGGTATTGCTAGGTTACCAATCAAGGGGGCAATCCAAATTATTCAAAACATTCATTATTCCATAAACATAAGTCATTCAAAGCTAACAAATTCTTGCAAAATTTCTTGGAAAATAATTCAATGACATTTCAATAAGATTAAGCATCATAGAGTCATTAACAAGAAAGAGCAATTTAAAGAGAAGTTAATATATTACAATTTAGCAATCCAACATCTTTTTCAAAAAAGCATCAATAGAAAACATTCACAACTTTCACAAAGAGCATCAGTCTTACAGTAAGCTTCTTTAGCTTAAGTCAACTTACTCGAAAGACAGTAAATTAAGCTAATGGACAATGATAAGGAAAAGGAGCACAACATGAAAGGTTAGAGGTCAATTCAATAATTCTTCAACAAATTATCTCAAAACATTGCTATTCAATAGTAATCAAAAAATGAGAAACAAAATCATAAGAGCATTGTCTTAACCTTGAGCCAATCCACCTTTTTTTCCTTCACAACCATAGAAACGACAAGGGGCATGAAGTAAGATCAGATTCCATCATACCTTTCAATGCCACATACTCATCCATAAGAGAAAACAATCTATGTTCAGTATCGCACTTGCATAAATAATTCAATTAAAGCACTTTCAATTTCTTTCACCACAGACTTTTCTCTCCACCCATGTAACGGCTTTGGGACAACTATCCTAGATCACAAGGACCTTAGGTAGCTAGGTGATAAAGCACCCCAAAGGACTTAATAACCAAGTGGACGAGGCCTGATTTGGATCAGAATTAAAATTAGCATGCTTAGGATCAGCGGAGTACCTTGCCTTGTTCTTTTCAACCATTTCAACCAGTTCATTCCAAGGCTCAAAGCTAAAAGCAAGGTTCGGATGGAGATATTCTCATTTGTTTCAGCATTTTCAGAACAAAGACTTCAATTTAGCAATTAAAAACAAGAAGAATCTCAAAATTTTACACCCCAAGATCAGGTAACCAACTAAACTTCCTCTATGGCTTCCTTCCAAGTTGAGCAACCGCAGCTAAACTTTAACAAATGCAAGAGAAAAGAGCTCAGAGACGCACAAAAAAAAAACAAGCGGTGAAGGAGCTTACCCCACCCTACACTTAGAGTGAAGCAATGTCCTCATTGCTTAGGAAGAATTAACATTGCGCATGCAGTCCAACGGGGGAAACAAAATCGCACATAACAGATCAGAAGGGAGCGTGTAAAACATAAAAGAATAGAAAAGTAAAGAATACTCCCAGAGTCCGCTCAGGGTGTGTAGCAAGGCCAACCCCACACTTGAGTTCAGCTAAGCGCTGAAGTAAGCAAGCTGATAATATTATCTGCAAAGCCAAAAGAACTCAAGTGGAACCAGACAAAATCATTAGTAGAAAAAGAATAAGAGCCAAGGCTCTTGCAGTAAGCATAACATCAACCAACACACCATAAACTAAAAGAGAAAAGAGCAAAACAAACAACTAACTAAGAAAATGAAAATAGACACAAACCGGTGGGTTGCCTCCCACCAAGCTGCCCGGAGTTAGAGTCTCTGGCTAGACTCTCACTTTGTTATCCCGGATCAAAAATAAAAGTTGACCATAGTGTCAATGGGAGTAAGAAGTGAACAACAAGCAGGACCAAACCACCTGGATCGAAACAAAACGTTACCTTAACAAATAGAATAGGAAAATATATACTCCACAAAACCCGGTGTTTGAGGAGGGAGTGATGGTAACGATCTTCCAGACAAAGATGGAGTGGTGGAGAATGGAGAATCTTCTTCCTCAAACTTGAGGATAAAAAAAATCCTCATCATGTGGTGAGGCTCGAAGAAAGTGAATGTGATAATGGCACAATGGCAGTGGTCGTCCTTCTCAAATCCTAAGATGTAAACATCCTCGTTTGCTCGGTGAAGCTCTACTGGCTGGTGGATAGGTGGGGAAGAAGGTCCATGTGGTGGAAGGCTCAAGTGGAACCAAGGGTGGGGAGGGAGGGCTACTGGAGACTTCAACAAATTGCTCAATTGAATTGTTCCCCAACTCCTGCAGGTTACCACCATCAACGATTGAAGACTGTTGTTGAGGAGCGAGTTGCTGTAGATATTCTAATTGGTCCTCTAAACGCATCTGCTCCTGCAACTTAAGGCAATCATCGAACTCATGAGGTCCCCCACAATATGAGCATTAAATATCCTGAGAATAGGATGATTCACGCTCAAATTGCTCCTCAATCCGTCTCATTTCCTCTATCTCAGGACAATCCTCGAACTCGTGATCCCCTCCACACTGTGAGCAACAAAGGTCAGAGGAATGATACTCATATTGTTCCTTAATCCACCCCATCTCTTTGGCAACATTGGGCTCGAGCTGCAACAGGGGAGTACCATAAGTTGATCTCAATTCTGTTAGCATATCCTCTAAACTGTCGGTACCATAATTGAAGGGCTGCGGAATCGAAGGACAACCATAAGCCGATCTCAGTTCAGCCAGCAACCTATCCAACTCAGATGCCATTATCGAACAATAGTTAGAAATTAAAATACAAAATAAAGTAAGAATAAAATAGCTGAGAATACAAATGAAATAAAATAAAAACGAAATAAGCTAACAATAGAAAGTAAAAACAAGACAAACCATGCTAAGAAGAAAGAAACAAAACTCCACGTCAACGCTAGAGATAAAAAGAGAAGAAACCAACTAGCTAAAATAGTAAGAGACCACAAACAAAAATATAACTAAAGAGAATAGAAAACAATAATAAAAAAAATAAAAAAAGAAACTAAAATAAAATGAAACTAAGAAAACAACTAAAACAAAACTAGATAGATAAAATAAATAAAAACAAAACACAAAAATAAAGTTATAAATAAATTAAAACAAGAAAGAAAAAAAATTAACAAAAATATTGAAATTGCTAAAGACAAAATATACTAAAATAAATTAGAATATAATAAAAAACAAGAAAATGAAATAAAAACAAAACAAATGACAACCAAAGTCAAGGACTAGACAAAAGTCAAGTCCCCGGCAACGGCGCCAATTTACAAACGGGAAAATTGAAGACCAATAGAAATAACTAAGAAAATTATCCTATAAAATCTATAAATCTAAAAATACCCACGGGTTGCAAAAATAAATCCCGGTCAAAGAGTATAGTGAACTAGAAGCTACTGGGGTCGAATCCACAGGGACTTAGTAATTAAATCTAATCCTAGAAAATAGCAAATTAAGAGGGTTTCGTTTGTTTTGTTTTTAAACTAAAAGTAGCAAGCGAGGAAATTAAATAAAATTGTATGAGGATATGAATGAAGCGGAACCTTGGGTTCAGGGGAATTCTTTGCTAGCTAGACTATATAATTAATCACCGGTTAATCGAGATTTGGATTGGCAAATTCTTTTATCTCTTTAAGACTAAATCCTAGTCAAATTGAGCTCTTCTATTCGTAACACATTAGGCCGAATCACGAACTAATGTCATACAAATAAAAGGATTAAGCGCGAGAATTATTCTTGCATCTGAAGGTCCAATTAATTAATCTAATCAATTTTTCCACAGATTAACAGGTTGCTATGAACTTTCTATCACTCACCGGTCAGATCCTGATAGAAATTCGTAAAGCTAATAATAAAGATCTGCAGCTTTTATTAAAAGCGTAAATAAAAAAACAACAACCTGAACAATCCAAATAAATATCCCAATCAACCGGTAAAATAATTATAATATCAGTCTAACTACAAATTCTCCATCACCCAAGATTTAATCCTTTAGCCTAACATAATTAAAGAACAAACACAAGAAAAGAGATTAGAATTCATCTGTGTTTCGATCTTCAAATTCATCAACAAAAAGGTTGAGCGGATGAATGAATTTGGAGCAGAAATCCTCTTCTCCGGTGTGTGTTGAAATGGTCGCGTCGCAGAGAGAATAAAAGAGGCGATGTGTGCAAAATGGTGATTGTTTGATGGATGCCTTTCACTTCCAAAGCCTTCCTTATTTATAGTCAAATTCAAGATTTTCTGTTTGTCCATTGATGGTTTCTTTTAGTCTCTTCAGTTTTGAAAATAAATAAAGACCTTCCAGTTCCTTTAACTTTCTGTATTCAATTGTCTTCATCCATCAATAACTCTTGGAAGGAAGTTTCTTTATTTATTTAACTTCATCCATCAATAGCTATTGGAAGACTCTAGAGTACCTGCGTGTCTCTCTCCCTTTCTGCTTGTCCTTTGTTTTTCTTTGTCGTTGCGGCAATATCATAAAAATATATATAATAAACGTTGTTCTGGACACAACTTCGACATGGTCTAAATTCTTCATATGAGCTCTGATTTGTTCCCGTTTGCAGCATTGGAAAGCTCGTGAGGAGATCTATGCATTCCTACCATCATTTCCTGCTTAAAACATATAAATTGGCATCAGTTCTTGCCCAAAGTAAGAGTCATGAAAATCATATGATAAGTGTGAGAAAGCGTATAAAAAGGTTGCATATATAAGAATTTAGCACCTATAAAACCATATCAATTTCACACTTATCAATAATAAACTGGAAAGATTATTGCAAAGTTTTTAGATAGTTCTTCAAATTCATCTCCTAAAGATGAACATCAAGAACTAGAGAATCTTGAATCAGGGGATCTGAAAGATCTACTGAAAAATTGGGAACAACAATTAAAGAATATTGGACCGTTGTAGATGTTAGTCTGAATCATGGCTAGAAGAGAAGACTTGTAGCGTTTGAGACGTTTGTCTCTAAGCGCCATGAATATGGGGGCATCTATACCTTGTCCGAATAGTGGTTTGACTGCTACTTGGATCATCCATAGTGAGCATATCTATATCCTTGCTGTAAATATTTGAATATCGAAGATCTTTAAAGAAGAGGTATTGTTTGATATTGTTGTTTTATACTTAGAGTTTCCTCATGAGTTTTAACAGACATAGTTGTATTGAAATCAAGAGGACCCACCTGGTAGATATTTTGAACATCTTAAGAAGGTATTGTCCAGTTCGAATAATCGATTGGTTGAATACTCTCTTGATATGTTACTATTGATTCTCTTCTAGATCTTGATCGATTAGCCAACCTCGTAGTCTCGAAGCCATTATTGGGGCATATCAGGTTAGACTATGTTAATTAAGGATTGATTAATCAATCGGGACCAACCCACAACAGGACCACGGTCTTACGCTATCTACCGCCGCTGACCAACGTTTCCAGGGTCTGACCAACATTTGATTAATGTTCACCCTAATTTAGATAGCTTTCACCCGGTATGAACCGTATTTTTCTCTTATATATATATATATATGTTGCACCCGACTTGATGAATTTGAGTGGATGGCTAGCGTGAAAAATCAATACATAGCAGCATTTTGACTTCTTTTCTAAGATGGATCTATTAATTATTTTTGGAAGAGGAGTAAGCTCTTGGACTTAAAAAAAAGGGGAGGGCGGATCTGGTAAAAAACGAGAGCAGCAACATATAGAGACGGAAGCTGCTACATAAATGATTTTTTAAGTATCTTTTTCACATTCTAAACCCTAGCCGCATGAGACAGAACAGAGGAGAGCGCCGCAGAGAGATTGGAGCAGAGACATAGAACGGATTCATCAACTGTTCTACGACACATATTAGATGATGTTTCCTTTTTCTTTATCGATAAGTCTCATGCCTTACATAGTAGTTAGATTGAGTCTTAGTTTATTATGGATTCCTTGTTCAATAGTTCTTCTTCCTTTTGTGTTTATGATTAATTCAATAAAGATTGTAGTTTTATTCTTGCTTGTTGTTAATTCTCTCGCAATTTGATCAATTGTTAGTGTTTATTAGTTTGTTCGCTTATAAGTGAGAACTACAACGTACAATAGACTACAGGAATACTACCAGTGAAACGTGAGATGGTAATTCCTCGGTATTAGCTGGCTACGAACAAGATGAGACATTCACACTATTAGTTAATTAGTAAATTCTTATCGAGAGTTAGGACTTAGTAATTGCTAATAAGAATCTATCTTACGGGAGACCGGTTTTAGATTAATTTAGATCTGAGGTTGCAATCTAGAATTAGGAAAACACTTGGGAAGGGGACTGGAAGAACTAGAGAGAAGTATTAAACCAGGATTCATTTGTTTAGAATCGTTGGGAAGATCGCCTTTAATTGTTTTTATTAGTATATTATTTTTGCAATTCAAACCTCAAGTTTCCTGCTATTTGGTTTTTATAGTTTAGTAGTTAGATTAGGATAGAGACTCAAACTAGAAGCCGCCTCCTTTGGTATGATAACCTAGAGGGATACTTCTAGGAAAACTAGCTATAATCGACTGTACACTTGCCGTTAGGTTACCCCGTACGCATGAAGAAGGAAGCAATTATCGATTATGTGTCCCCCTTTTTCATTGTGGTCATGATTCCTCTTTTTGGGTTCGCCGTCTTGAAAGAGTTAGCTTATGTCGTAGGGTTTTTGTTCGAAGTGTTAGTCGGAGAAGCCACTCCCGAATTGAAAGCTATGGCCTAAGGATCGGTCTTGTTCAGATAGGGTAGGCTTGGGATTCATTGAAAAGAATGTTTCCTCTCGTGGTCGCGAAGGAGGAATTGAGCCCTATCAAAAACTTCATCGTTCTTTCCTCCTCTAAAAGTTTCTGAAGAGAATCGTTCGTGATGATTTTCTCGCTGAAGATTGATGATCCCAAAGGCTCTTCAGACATGTAAATAATTTTGTGACAATGTCTTCCTTTGCCAAAGCTCCACAATTTCTTGAGAAACGGCGTATATTCTTGCGCCCGATTTGATTGATCAAACGAGCCTCCAAGCATTCCAAGTTCTCTTGTGCGGAGTCGCAGTAGACAACTGATTCGGCTATGCTCTTCTCGAGGCAGTTCATTATCCAGACGAAAATCATGTTGTCCCACTTTACCCAATCTTGGTAGCGACTTGAATCCTCCGCCGTTTTTTCGACCTTCCCTTCCAGAAAAGAGAACTTGTTCTTGGCTCTTAATAATATCATCATGCTTCGTTTCCATTCTCCAAAGGACTCCCCGTCGAATTTCTAGGTGAGTTCAAGTTGTGGATGATCGTTATTGTTGAGATATATATAGCGGGTCTTTAGAGGAGAGATTATCATTTTTGTCGCCATAGCTTTCCGCCTTCTCTTCTTGATCGACGATGATATCTTGTCTTTCGGGTTGCTCAGTTTCTTTCGTCATAGAAGCTCAACAATCAGAAATAAAGAGCTTCTAGCTCTGATACCATGAAGAAACCGTGAGCAACCAGAGAGAGAGAGAGAGAACTGAACTGGGGAATGTATTGACTGTATTGAATAATATAGTAGTTCATGTAATGCTGTCTAATATATAAAGCACTAAACTAACGACAACTAACTTAAACAGAACTAACTAACTGTAGTAATATAGCAGAGAAGAATAGATAACAGAGAAGAAGTAACAAGAGTAATGTAAGAAGAAGGAAGAAACCTAATAACTGTAACATATTTCAAAAGGGGATTGAGTTACAAACACAAAAGTAAGAAAGAAAGAAAAGGAGGGGTAGAAAACTCTACTATAACACCTATTGAAAGACTATGTAAGTATTATTGAAGTGAAGAGTAAGACAAATTAGCATTTGAAGAGTCTATCCAGGAATTGTTCTAAAAGTGTCATGTTTCCATGTATCGATCTTTCTACGATAACATAAACGTCTCTCCTCTGATATCTGTGATCATAGACCTCACTGGTTAAACCACATAAATCTTGTGTTGTTTTATAACACTGTCCATGATTGCAAGTAGCATCCAAATCACTCTACCGTGTAAGAAAAAGTATCGAGATACCCGAGTTTGTGATTTGCTTTTAGTTAGGCTTATGCGAAAACTTTGAAACTTTCACCAAAATCACACAAAGATGATAGATATCGCTGTGTCTTATTAAATACTATATCTGAGACCACTTTTTTTTTTTTTTTTCAAGTTGTGAGACCTCTTCTTTCTAATTTGCCTATCGCTGTTATAGAAGAGATAAGGACACACCATTGGCTTGTTAATCAGAACGTTTCAACTGAAGACGTGCACGATAGAAGAGACTAGGACGAGGGCTGCTGACTATGTGGGGAGGCTACGTGTTATCAGTCACAGTATTAGTTTATTAAACTAACTTATCACTGGAAGTAGGATAGATAACTGTTGAGGTTTCTCGTTGGCCATATATATGAATGTCACGTTGAGCTAGGTTCAAGTCAAATAATTAAAATCAATGTTATAGCGAGTTATGGTATCCTTAAATTGTAGATTGGTTCTAATTTGGGTCATTTTCAGCTTACGACATAACAAAGTTATTTTTCTAGCTGATGCAACATTAGATCAAGTCATTTTAATTGTATCAATGTCCAATGAGGCAAATTTATATTTATTTAAGGTTAATTTTTTTTATTATCTTTGCCGATAATTTAAATTAATCAGCTTGTATTGTTTATATATACCCGGTTCAAGTGTATTTGATTATAATTTTTTGAGCTGAATCAAGTGTCTCAAATCTTTTTCATATCACATGTGAGTAGTACATATCAAGTGTATATTGGAAATTGGGTAACTATCCGATCAAGTTAGGGGGATTATTTCTCGAATTTAGTTGTGACAACTCTAATTCGGTTTAGAGTGAATTACTTATCGGAGAAAATTTCATATTCATCGATCCTCCTTGTTTGTTAGCTGTTAGGCATTGGTCCAGCTGGTTGAATTAAACAAAACAATTAGTAGTGCCAGTGCAAAACGGTCATTCAGAAGAGAATAATTAACACACTCTTGATTTGAAATTGAAGAATATGCATAATTTAAACAGAATACAGATCTGATGTCTTTAAATACCGACTACTAGCTAATTCTATTAGCCAATCTACAATTACCTAAAAGAAGAGAAGAGAGATCTTAATGTCGGGCATAGAGCAGATGTTAGAGGTATGCTCAATCAAATTATTGAGTCCCATCGCACTTGTGGCCCTCTTCCTTTCTGTGTTATACCTATATAGACGCTTCCAATGTCTTCCAGCTCCTATAATGAAGAAGAAGCTACCCCCATCCCCTCCAAAACTCCCGATCATAGGAAACCTTCACCAGATCAGCTTGTACCCTTACCGTTCACTCCAATCTCTTTCACAAAAACATGGAGATGTTATGCTGATTAAGCTCGGCAATCTCCCTATCCTAATTATCTCTTCTGCCGAAGCAGCTCGTGAAATGATGAAAACCCACGATGCCATCTTTTCTGACAGGCCGTACAGGGACATCTTTGCAAAGCTTCTTTACAATAACAAGGATATATCAACTGCTCCATACGGAGAATACTGGAGGAAAATAAGGAGTGCATTCGTGGTCCATCTCGCAAGCAGAACTAGGGTGCGGTCTTACAGTAAGATAAGGGAAGAAGAAACAGCTTTGATGATGGAAAAGATTAGGCAATCTTTGTCAACTGAAATCAATTTGGGCGAAATGTTTATGAATCTAACAAATGATATTATATGTAGGATTGCGTTTGGGAAAAGTATGGCGCAACAGATAGGGTTGTCATTAAAAGAATTATAGATGACCTGAATGATTTGCTTGGTGGATTTTATGTGGGTGATTTCATTCCATGGTTAGCATGGATTGACCGATTGCAGGGAAGGAAGCCAAGGCGGACAGGGCAAGTAAACACTTCGATCAGCTTTTTGAAGACATTGTCCAACAGCATCTCAATCGTCAAGATCAAGTTGCTGATAATGAGATTGAAACTAGTACAGAAAGCAAAAAGACGAAGGATTTTGTGGATGTTCTACTCGAACTTCAAAGGGATGAGACAGCCGATTTTCCAGTCGATACTTTAACTATCAAGGCCATACTATTGGTAAGCCTTTCCATCCATCTCATCTGACAGTACAATAATAGTTCTCTTCAATCAAATAGTAATTTGATTATCTGTCTATTGTTTTGTCTCAAACAGGACACTTTTGTTGGTGGAACCGATACAACATACACACTCTTGGAATGGGCAATGTCGGAGCTCATAAAAGACCAAGAGTAACAATACATTTACAAGAAGAGATCCGAGGTATTGTAGGAGATAAACAACTCATCGAACCAGAGGACCTAGATAAAAATGAAGTACATGAGAGCCGTAATAAAAGAGACATTAAGATTGCATCCTCCAATTCCACTTCTAGTTCCACGAAGAACAACCCAAGATGTCAATCTTATGGGGTATGATATTCCAATGGGGACAGAAGTCATCACAAATGCTTGGGCAATCCATAGAGACCCTAGGTATTGGGATCAACCCGAAGAATTCCGCCCCGAAAGATTCTTGGATTCCGACATCGAATTAGGAGGTCTAAGTTTCCAGCTTATTCCATTTGGTTCTGGTAGAAGGGGTTGCCCTGGAATATCCATTGCCCTAGCCAATGATGAACTTGTTTTAGCAAATCTAATACATAAGTTTAACTGGTCACTACCCAACGGAGCAAAAGGTGACTCTCTAGATATGACTGAAATCAGCTCCCTGGTCATCCATAGAAAAACCCCTCTTATTGTTGTCCCATTGTTACCCACTTCTTGCTAGATGTAGAATATGTATGTTTGCAAAATAAGTGAGATATGTGGGTTGTAGCGTGTTCTTTTGTTTTAAGTTGACATATATTCTAAACCGCAAAGTTTGTATACATTACTAAAATGTCAAACTAATTAGTCGATATTGACATAGAAGTCGCAAAACATAATTACCACAAGTTTTATGAGTTAAATGAAAATCATCAACCCCTAAAATAATTCGACATATATTTGTTTTCATGTATCATCAAGAAAATACAAACTTACAATAACTAAGTTATTTGAACTTAAACTAAATGTATAGCACTTGTGTGGCGTCAAGGTCAACATCTACTAATATGTGGAAGCATGTATGGTATCCTTCTGTCCAAAAGATAAAACTTCATAACTCACGGGTTAAATTTGTAATGTATCAACTGGTAAGATGGGCTAACTTACTTGAATAAGTTGATCCATACATATTCGCTACGTGGTTGTGTATAATTCTAATACAACTTATGGGTATGAGGTGTCAAACATGTGTCAAGCGGATGATAGTATAACAAGTTGACTATCTCGCTAAGTGCCCGTGTCTTGGTAGTAGATAAGATTTCACTATACTTTTTTTTTGGTCTTTGAAATCCACCAACTATAAGGGTACATTTGTGGCTTCTTGCAAGCCAATTGTTAATCAGATGGCACGAAATGAGCTGGTAAATCCAACCCTTCCCGCTGACCAACACCTATACTGCCAGATGCAGGTCGTTCTGACAAAATTGATCTAACCAATCCCTGCTCTTCCACATTGAACACCTTCTAAATCAGTAACAACTTGTAAGAAAATACAAAAGACAAATCCCTCTATGGACATCATAGTATTAGGATAAACTAATATACTGACGAAATGTAAGATACAACCCCATGATAATTTTTTTGGAAAACAAACTAGAGACATAACAACAAAGGGCCAAAAAAGGGTTCATGGCTGACCCAACCTCTGCCAATTCGGGCAGCCATGGTAACGCTGGATCATTTTTCCTTGCAACCTTCGGGCATCATAACCTGTAATCCATCGTTAATTGATGGGGTCTTCCCCATGTGGACTAAATCGTTGTTGAACATATCGGTGTTGGGGTGGGTAATATACATGCAAGTAAACAAATCAATGGTGGGTTCCCCACTGCTAGAAATAAACCGGCACTATCCCCCTTGCATGCACAACCACCAATGGCATATTCCTTCACAATTTCATCTTCATCAGTGGTTCCAAGAACACCAACACCAGCTGTAAAGTCGCCTTGAATTCTAATCTACATTTAGGGTGAAGAATTCAATAGTCTACATTTATGGCGGGGGCTACCAACGACGATACATATGCTCGTGGTGTGGCAAGCACCACCCCGGACTCGACTGCGAGGGCAACAAGGTGAAGTGCTACCACTGTAAGGGGATGGGGCACCGAGCCTATGAATGTTATGAAAACCTTGAGAGTAAGAAATTCAGGCCCGGTTCAAGGGCAAGGGTGAGGCCAATCAGAACGCTGGATCCGACGGTCAGAAGGCAACACAGCCTGCCGCCAACAAGGGACCCCGGGTAGTCCAGAAGTCGGGGCCTACTCTTCACATGGTGGACCGGGAAGATGATGATGAACCCTCATCGAGACCAGGTACCGCTATAAACCATTAAGTAAAGAGACTACCTGCTTACCGCATTTCATGCATGTTTGAGTGAATTTATGAGTTAGACAAGAATTTAGTACATGATTAGAACTTAAATAAGATATAACTTACTATCACCTTAGGAAACTTCGACATTTGTTTTCCAATACCTACAACACTTGACCCGGAAGAGACCGACATCCAAACCTGAGAGATCACACGAGATCAATGTCAGGTTATCCACCCAGGTATGATTTTATTAAGGGGATACCTAACACCCAAAGCGCAAATAGCCATCATCAGGAGATGCAGCCAGTTAGGAGTGGGGTCGGGAGGTTTCTATACACCGGAGTACACTGGAGGAGCGGAGATGAACTAAGGATGATGAGCTTAGGCAAGGATTGGAATCCGTATGCCAAACATACCAAAAAATATGAGAGCACAGGATGGAGCATCACCACCAGAAATACCCGAGGAGTTCCATCCGGTTGTTACACAAGCCGTGGGGATCGCTCAGCAACTTGAAGCTGATCCAATCCCGGATATACAAGCAGATCTGTGCATCGTCAACTTCTACGAAAAGGAAGGACGACTTGGATTACACCAAGATAAGGACGAGACAGCGGAGTCTCTCGAAAGGGGGATACCCGTAGTGTCTTGGTCCATTGAAGATGACGCTGAATTCCTATATGGTGAGCAGAAGCGTGTGGACCGTGCCAAGAAGTTAATACTTAAGTCTGGAGACGTGTTAATCATGGGTGGAGAGTCGAGAATGTTGTACCATGGAATTAAGAAGATTAAGCTGAATATAGTACCGTCAGCAGTAATCAATGCGACACACATGAGACCAGGACGGTTAAACTTAACCTTTAGGCAGTATTAGCCGTGTAATATCTTAAGCATAATGTAATGAACGAAGCACATGATGAAAAAAGGATGGTTATCAATAAAATAACAGTGTTGTTCATATTATTGTTACGACTCGTGTTATACCATCAATACTCATGAAAGCTTGTGAAATGCTTAGGTTGTGGACTCGGTACGGAAGGTGCGCTAAGTATCCTTACAGAGGCACAGGCCGGCGAAAGCGGCACTATCCTCACCGGCACCTTTCCGATCACTAGCGTTGATGCGTCCATGCTCTTCGACTCAGGGGCTTCACATACCTTCATCTCGGCATCATTCGCAAGGAGGTTGGGGCTAGACGCTAACGAGCTA
Source organism: Limonium bicolor (assembly GCA_023374045.1). NCBI lineage: Eukaryota > Viridiplantae > Streptophyta > Magnoliopsida > Caryophyllales > Plumbaginaceae > Limonium > Limonium bicolor. Next base: position 55,324,613 of record CM041778.1, read on the forward strand.
CGCGACTTTACGGTTACGCTCCCGTCTAAGGAAAAAGTACGATGTACTTGCTACTACCGAGCAGCTACCATCAGAATCAAGGGCGAAGACTTCCCCGTCACCTTGATTGAGATCTGGGATTTGATGTGATATTCGGGATGAATTGGTTGGAGCGGCGCAAGGGTCGTATCCTCTACGCCAAGCACCGACTGCTACTCAGGAGTCCATCTGGGGTGACAATATCATACCGCCAGAGGCCCCGAGAGCCTTCGACCAAGATCATCTCTGCCATGGCAATGTATAAAGAGTTGAGAAGGAAGGAGGAAGTATATCTTTGCTATGTTCAGGACATAGAGAGAGACCTTGAGTTCGACCCTGATTTACCGGTAGTGTTAGTTCCCCGATCTCTTTCCTCAGGAACTACCCGGCATGCCACCCCACTCGGAGGTAGAGTTCACCATTGAGTTGCTACCTGGAACCGGACCGATAGCTAAGACGCCTTACCGCATGGCTCCGGCTGAGATGAACAAATTAAAAGAACAGCTGAGAGACCTACTCGACAAAGGGTTTGTGCGACCTAGCGTTTCACCTTGGGGAGCGCTAGTACTCTTCGTGAAGAAGAGGATGGTAGTCTCTGCCTCTGCATCGACTACAGAGAGTTTAATGCAGTGACAGTGAGAACAGTACCCGCTACCACACACATTGACGATTTGTTCTATCAGTTGAAGGGGGCATCCGTGTTCTCCAAGATTGATCCAAGATCAGGGTACCATCAAATAGCCATTAAGGAGGGGGACATTGAGAAGACGGCATTCCGGACACGATACAACCACTACGAATTTACAGTGATGCCGTTCGGCTTGTCGAACGCATCAGCGAAATTTATGGATCTGATGAACCGCTTGTTCAGGGAGCAGCTGCACAAGTCGGTAGTTGTCTTCATCGATGACATACTAATATATTCGAAATCGAGAGCTGAGCATGAAAAACACTTGAGAAGAGTATTGGAGACACTGAGGGAGAACCAGCTTTATGTGAAGTTCTCCAAGTGCGAGTTTTGGCTTGACCAAGTCTCTTTCCTTGGTCATGTCATCTCGGATGCTGGGATCTCTGTAGATCCGGCAAAGATTGATGTCGTATGCACCTGGCCATGACCGAAGACAGTTACCGACATTAGGAGCTTCTTCGGTTTGGCAGGATACTATCGAAGGTTTGTTAAGAACTTCTCTAAGGTCGCAAAGCCAATGACCAGCCTGATGAAGAAAGATGCACCGTTCGTATGGACGGATGACTGAGAGAGTTCATTCCAGAGCTTGAAGGACTCATTGACCAATGCACCGGTTCTGACCATTCCAGACAGTACAGAGGGCTTTGAGGTTTATTATGATGCATCCGGCAGGGGATTGGGTTGTGTACTCATGCAGCACGGCAAGGTGGTTGCATATGCCTCTTGCGAGCTGAAGAAACATGAGGAGAACTACCCCACACATGATTTAGAATTGGGAGTTGTAGTATTCGCCTTGAAGATATGGCGCCACTTCTTATACGGGGTTAGTGTGACGATCTACACCGACCATAAGAGTTTGAAATATATATTCACTCAGAAGGAGTTGAATCTTCGACAGAGAAGATGGTTAGAGTTTTTGAAAGACTATGACATTGACCTCCAATACAAGGAAGGGAAGGCCAATTTTGTAGCTGACTCCCTGAGCCGTCTAGCACACTCTCTCCATTCGCTACTCACTTCTTCCTCTCTCTACTCAGTCTGATTAGAGGTGAGTGTGAGAGTGAGTGCGAGAGCGATGAGTATATGAGAGATGTTAGACAGAAGCTGACAGAGGGTACCTTTGAGAGTCAGAAATACGACTTTAGACTTCATGATGATGATCTGATCAGACTTAAGGGCTGGTTATGCATCCCACACAGCAGCGCTGATCTGAAAGAGCGCATATTACGAGAATCGCACTATTCTTTAGTTTCTATCCATCCGGGAGCCTCTAAGATGTACAAGGACATGAATAGGTACTTCTGGTGGTCAGGGATGAAGGCAGATGTTACCAAGTTCGTACTGAGGTGTCTCACATGCTAGAAGGTGAAATTCGAGCACTAACGATCGGGGCGGAATGGTACAATCGATGCCAGTTCCGCAGTGGAAGTTTCATGACATCTCCATGGACTTCGTGGTCGGACTCCCACCTACCAGGGGAGGTCTGAACATGATATGGGTTGTAGTCGATCGCCTTACCAAGGTAGCCCGATTCATTCCGATGAAGGACACTTGGAAGGCAACTAAGCTTGCAGAGCTATTCGATAAGGAAATCATGAGACACCACGGAGTACCGAAGACCATTGTATTTGATAGAGACACCAGATTCCTTACGAGGTACTGTAGAGCTACACGGGAAGCGTTAGGTACCGAATTGAAGTTGAGTACCGCGTTCCATCCTCAGACAGATGGTCAGACTGAGCGTACAATTCAGACACTCGAGGACATGCTGAGGGCATGTGGCTTGGACTTCCAGGGTAGTTGGATTGAAAAATTGCATCTGATCAAGTTCTCTTACAATAATAGCTATCATGCTTCAATCAAGATGGCACCTTTCCAAGCGTGTACGGTAGACCATGTCGTACATCGCTCTGTTGGGATGAGTCGAGTGAGGCGGTCATTATAGGACCAGAGTACTTAGAGCAAGTTCAGGCTGAGGTTCAGCAAATCAGAGAGAATATGAAAGCTGCTCAAGATAGGCAGAAGTTGTATGCTGACATTTGACGACGAGACCTAGAGTTCGCAGTGGGCGACCAGGTATTTCTGCGAGTCTCATCGATGAAGGGTGTGTTTAGGTTTGGGCAGAAGGGAAAACTGAGCCCGAAGTTTGCAGGTCCTTATGCGGTTACAGAGCGGGTGGGCCTAGTTGCTTACATGTTGAATTTGCCTGCTGAGTTGGGTAAAGTGCATGATGTCTTTCATGTTTCACAGTTTAAGAAGTACATGCACCACCCCTCTCATGTTTTAGAGCCGGAGAGATTATCCTTAGATACTAAGACTAGGGACACTCTCCATAAGTCAGTGCGACTGGTGAAGGTTCTCTGGTCTAACCAGGATGTCGAAGAGGCCACGTGGGAGTTAGAGGATAAGATGAGAGTGAAGTACCCTTCACTTTTTACCGAATAGACTGTTTGTATAGGGTACGGGGTGTACCCCTTTATAAGCGGGGTAGAGCCTCTTTGCTTTTGAGTTAGTAAACGAACAATCATGTTGTGTTGTTTGTCGTTTGCTTGGTTTACAAGTATGAGATATGTATAGTACTTATGTATTGTACCTTGTGACAGACCACATGAGTCTGATGGTGTGTGAATGTGAATATAATCTATGGTATTAAGTTATTCGTGTGTTGTAAATGATATAGCATACATGTGAACTTTGGGACAAAGTTCTTTTAAGGGGGTAGATTGAAATACCCCAAACCTATCTATGGTAATTTAATGTTAAAATAAGATATAATAAGGCTAAAACATGCCTTAGAAACATTAGTAAACAATTTAAACCATAAAAAACACAAGGAAACACCATAAAGACAATTTAAGCAAAAACATGCTCTAAGCATGGAGAACCTTTGATTAGGATCCCAATATCATTATTAGACCTCATTAACATTCTAATGGAAATGTTAAATCAATTACCAAAGAAAACCAAGCTCGAAAACAAGTTAAAACACAAATTGTGCTTTAAGGAGTCTTAAAGCACATTTTTGAAAAATTGTCTTAGAAAGGGGTTTTGAGTGGCTATATGACCAAGATTATATCTTAATCAACATTTGTACTACTTAGTATCACATTAGGAAGACTAAATCAATGAGAAACCAAAAATTTCACAAATGTGTGCACTAATTATGCATAGTGACCAAATAGTGCTCAATTAGACTTTAGTCAACTTTGCTTAATTAAATGGTCAAAATAGCCCATAAATATCTCATTAAGAGGGAGGGGGCTGGTTTTGAAGGTGATGAGTCACCATGGACTTCAGCAAAATTAGAAAGAGAGGGAAGTAAAGTGAAAATAACTATTCACCTTTTTAAGGAAATATCTCATATTAGCTCACCTCTCTCCTCTCTTCTCTTCATTCCTTCTTCTTCCACCGGTTATTCTTCTTCTTCATACTCCCAAATAAAACGCAAGAACCAGCCTCCATTCTTCTCCACCTTGACTTGCTCACCAAAGTTACGATATTGCTCCAAATCAAAAACAAAACCTAGATTATTGCTAGTTAGACTAAGGCCTACAATTCTATCCTTTCAAAAATTCAAAAGCTCAAGTTTGATTCCATGTAGAAACTCCATTGAAGGGGGAAAATTAAGTTTTAAGAGCTCCTTTACATCTCCTTACATTCAAGGTAAGAAAAATCAAAGAAAAATCAAGTTTCCTTCATTCTTGTGCATTACCAAAAATGCCTTCTCATGGGGTCTTGTTGTACTCTTTGATTTAGCATTAATTCAGTCTCCAACGGACTAGTGGAGGTCCTCCTTTGATTCCTTACCAAAGTCTATCTTAAGACTCCAAAGGTAATCATCCATTTTAATGCTTTAAACACACTCTTTTTAACCTAAGAGTAAATTCCATGAGTCTAGGTATGGTCCTTAGTACTCATTAGATTATTTGAATGTTGATTAGAAGATTAGCAAGAGAACTAAAGTCCTTGGCCGAAATCCAATCAAGAAAACCAAAGGAGAAAAGTGAGAAAGAGCTTGAAAAACAAGGTAAATTACTTACCTTAAGGTGGTTTAATGTCTTAAGGGATGGGGTTTAGATAGATACCAAATGTAGCCTAGATCTTACATTATATAATGAACCATAAAACCTAGGAGAAATAACATGAACATACTTGTAAACTTGTGACTAAAGAGCCAATGGAAATTGAGTTAGTAAAACAATCACAAGGTGAATTACAAGAGCACTTATAGTTACTATAGGATTATTGATGTGTGTAATTGCAGGTTGAAAGCAATTAAATGTACACATATAATGTTTAGATTTATGTAATTTAAGGGCATAAGAACCATGTCATTTAAGGGCCTGAGTGCCAAGCAATTTGAGTTTATGCACTATGTTATGATGTGGTGTGGTTTGAGTGTAGTTTGTGTGGAGAATGTTTATTGAGGATTTGAGTGTTCTTGGTTGTTTAAAGATGAAAAACTAAGTGTTTGGGTGTAAGAAAGTGACAGGGAAGCTATGTCAAAATTTGGTTGAGAAACTACGTGTTTAAAATGTTTTAAGGAGTTTTTATGACCTAGAATGTACTAGGAATCAAGGGAAACCGAACACAAATTGGGGAGGAAGGATAGTTCAACACTGATGCTGATCACATTGGGGTTGAGTGATTCTTGAAGCTCCCTATAAGTGGTCATAAGTAATCATGATTAAGTATAGAGGCAAGTAGTTTAAAATGGAATTGGAGTTGTGTGATGTTTTCCAAAAGAATTTTCAAACGGAATTTGCAAAAAGGATTTTCCTTCAAGTGTGAAGATGAAAACTAGTTTTGAAACTGCTATCACCCGCCGATGGCTGCAGCCTTAAGTCTTAATGACCGGTAGAACGGTGGGCATGTATTAGTTTTGAAACCATTGCACCGTACGTGCGGCGGTCTTAGGTGACCGGTTAGGGCGGTGGCAGTGTGTGATTTTTCCAAAGGTAGCGGGACGGGGAGAGTACCCTGAGTAATGTCCTGTGTTGGAAGAGTACCCAGTGCGTGAGGATATCTAGATGTGCAATGTTTTGATCAGAACCAAAGGGACCGTGGGCCAGAGAGAGTAAGTGCCCATTAGTCACGAAACGGCCGTGGACCAGAGAGTGTCCAACGTGACTGGTACCTGCGGGATCGGTAGGGTATTACTCGATATGGGATTCGAGGACTGTAGTGCCTTATTGTCTTCGGACCGACCCCATGGAGAGAATGCCAAAGAGTATTTTCGATTGCAATGCATGTTAAGACATGTTGTGTGGTATGTGTAGTGTGAAATGAGACTGACTTGTGGAATCAGTAAGGTTATATTGATTATGACCTTGGCATATGACATGCCTATGAGACTAACCATATTAGATTCACCAACTTTGAGGGCAAAGTTCTTTAAAGGGGGTAGATTTTAATACCCCGGACTTAAAAATGGTGATTAAATTATTCTAATATGATTTTTAGAGGCCTAATGGTGCCTAGAGAGTATTGGTAAAGAGAATAAAACCAAAAGAAAAGAGAAAATACGCAAACGTGAAAAATGCAAAAACGCGCGTTAATCAAGCATAGGAGGTATATGATCTTGTTAGGGTCCGAGATGGATTCCTAAGGCTTAATTATGCCTAATTAGTATGTGGGAGCAATTCTCGAAGAAAACGGATCCAAATAATGGGTTAAAGCGCTAACGGAACCTTCAAGCACGTTTGTCGAGAAAACCTGAAAACGTGACTTTAAGTGGTCAAACAGACCCGTAAAAATTATAGTTGACTATATAACTATAATTAAATGTTAATGAAGGCCTATAGCCATTAAAATTAATTAAACGAAAAAAATTCTGGAAAACGGTCCGGTTAGTGAATAGTGCCAAAAACCGAGAGACGAGACGCGTTTATTTCAAAAAGATGAATTCTCCCCGGGACATTATTGGGTGGGGCCGGTTTTAACGGGATTTAATACCCCTCTATCACAACAATTAAATAATCAACCACCTATTAGTCACAAGATGACAAAAAATAAAGTAGAAGAGGAAATAGTAAAAGGAGACTTTTTACACTCTCCCCTCTTATTCTTTTCACTCACGTTTCTCTTCCCCCCACCCGAGCTCTCTTCTTCTTCTCTTCTGGCTATCAATGGCGATTTTCCAAGCTCCCCACCAGCTCCTCTTCTCCTCTCTTGTTCAAGGCACAAATCAACTCCAAACTCCACAAAAATTATACCATTAGATTCCTCTCATCCTGGGGATCATTCTCCACCGTTCAAAGTCCAAAAACCTTGCACTTGACCACCATGGAAGAAGCTCCATTTGAAGGTTTGGGAAGGCCATTGTGATCTCCCTCCATCCTTGTTGTGCTAAGGTAAGAAGTAGGCTCAAAAACCTTCATTTTCTAGTCTTCCCTTTGGTTTTTGAAATTCCGAATTTTGAGCCCTCTTGTCCTCCATGTGCCAGCCGATTTTTGGCCTTCCAAAAGAAGTAGACTTGTTTTTTTTATTTGCCAAGCATTCACCTAGAGATTTGAAGGTAATCTCTTATTTAAGCCTTGATCATTTCCCTTGTATTCTAGGGTTTAATTAGTGGGATAGGAATTTAATTAGTGTTTTTGCTTTCCCTTGGGCATGGCTGTAGCTTGCCCAATTGGAAGAACAAGAACAAGAAGAGAGGAAGAGCAAGAAGAGAAAGGAAAGAACAAGAAGAGAAAAGAAGGGAAAAAGGAAACTAGCAAAGAATTTAAGGTAAATGAACTTACCTTTGAACTGATTGTGTGTGTCTTATGAAATAGAAAATTTCATTTTTTGAGAGTTCTTAATGATATTGCAATGGGAACTAGAAATGAGATTAATGTTAGTGTGTTTAAGTGATGGTTAAAGGCCTTGAGGCCTAGCTAAGTTTAAGAGTGTGAATGAATTGGAATTATGTTGTTGTAAATGTCTTGAATAAACAGGGATGTAAAACTGAGTTGTGTGGGAAAACTAATGTGATGAGAATGCTTAGAAATGTAGGGAAGTTATGCCAAAATTTGTCTAGAAACTAAAGGTAATTGTGGAGAGAAAACCTAGGATAACTAGGTGTATTTTAGGGTTGAATGTGAGTGGTTAATCACCTTGAAAACATAGATTAATGAGAAATGTGTATTGGGGTAGAAATTGGAATGAGAATAATGCAAGATGCATGTTGATAATGCTCTAGCTGAAAGAATAAGGCATGGCAAATGAGAGCAAAAATCTGTAACAAGGAACTTGGGGAATTAAGTGTTGAAATTGAAAGTGAGAAAATGGTGTAATTAAACCTAGAATTGGGTAATGAATTAGTAAGTGAATTAGGTGAGTTATGAGTGTCATTAAAGTGCTTAATCAGCTAGATTAAGTATGGAAAAGAGTGGGCAAAGGATTGAGCTAGAACAGAATTTGAAAATGATAAAATGGTGTAAAGTCTGCTATGGTCCGGGACTTTAGTCCTTGATGAAGTCCCGGACCAGCGTCTGAAACAAGCCGAGAGTTCACCCAGTGATTGGTCCGGGACTTGGTTCCATGACAAGGACCCGGACCAACCAAGAAAAATGGCCGAGAGTTCACCCAGGGATAGGTCCGGGACTTGGGACCTGGATAAGGTCCCAGACCAAGCCAAATTTGCTTTGAAAAGTGTCTAAATGGCATTTTAAGACAAGGAATTGAATGGTAATGATAATATAAGATGCTTAGGACTTAATTAATGACATGTAAGGGTCGTTAGGGGTTTAAACAAGCTTGAGAAAATAATGAGAAGTGAGGACTTATGTGAATGAGTTTGAATAACAATGAGTTAGTAAGTGTAAAATCGGGAAAGGTTAGAGACGTAATGAGATGGGTTAATTGTAGAGAATTAACAATCAAACTCCATGTATGTATAGGATTTGATTAGTCGGACTCCGAGGAGAGACGACAGGCATATGACGACGGTGAACGGTATGATTTTCTCATGCCCTGTATGCTAACCATGTTACACTGATTTGTGTGTTGTTTGCTTGTGTGCCGACTTAATCAAGATAAAAGCATGAAAATGATCTACTGCTTTGATTGTATATCTTGTGGCATGCTATGTGTACTAACCATCTTTGTATGGCTGTGTGGTCTAACTTGGTGTTATAGACCGACTCATAATTAAGTAATGGTTGTTTAGTGACTCGTAGAAAGAGTCGTTCCGTAGATTAACAAAAACACGGAAACACACGAAAACTATCGATTGAAAAATAATGATGAGGCAAACTTATGAACCCTTTAGAACGTGAGAGAGAATCGTACGGGGTTAGTAAACTCCCGATAACGGTTAGAGAACCGAAATGAACAATCCACGAAATAACCAGTAGTGGAAGGAAATGATGAAACCTCTATTAAGGGTTTGATGATAGTTCAAAGATGTGAACTTGTGAGAAAAGTAAAAGAAACGTAAGGGACCATCAAAGTCCCTTAAAGTACGGTCGACCTCCTATATGAGGATTCGACCCGGTACGAGAAAATAACCGAAAGTATAAGTGTTCGAAATGTTGGGGCAACCCTTAAACCTAAGAATACCCGAACTTAAGAAGAATTCCCAAAGTCATTAGAAACATCGAGAGTGATGCTTCTAGACTAATATATTTAATTACAATATAAGGTCCGAGAGTGGAGTGTTAGGAATGTGAGAAGTCCGAGAGAGATTCGGACCTATGTGAAAGAAGTAGGAACTAAGAGAGAGTTCCGGTAGCTAGTTGAACCTTCCCACCATGCTAGACCCAGAAAAGGGTCGAAACCGGGAAGTAAGACTAAGCTCTAAAGCCCAGCGATGAATCTTGTGTATGACTCTGCCCGGAGGCCATGTGTTTTGGCTTGAGAATTACTTGAGAGAAAAAGATTGTGAAAGTAAGAATCAGACCTGTAGCGTCTCAAGAACTAAGGGAACAAATGAGTATCCCAAGAGAATGGGAAGACAATGAACAAAGTAACTAAGGCATTAGGGAGGTAGAAACCCTCAAGGCCTAAGAGCAAGATGAAATAAGCTAACTACCTTGATGTGTTAGTTAGTGTTGTATTCTATGTTGAATACTGATTGTGCTATTCTGCATGTTAATGTTTTGCTGTCTTGCATGATGATTGAATTAAAATGAATCCCACGCTCTCGACAAAGTAGTCGGCGTACCCCGTTAGCACGTGGGGTATGCGAATTTCATACCAGCAATATGTTGAGCCCCTTGGGGCACTGTTTTTATTTTCAGGTACACCGAAGATGATACCGTTCGAGAGTAGGACGGGGACGGTGGTTAAATGTGGGTAGTTAGATTTTAACTTACTCATGCATATTGAACTAGGTGTAAGTCCAAAAGTGTTATCGGCGTCCGTATGTTGTAGACTCGGTATAGTGATGAACTGATTGAGGATTGTATTACGTGTCTTGGATAGAAATGGATAAGTATTGCATTGTATTGAGCACTCGGTTATTCCAGTTCATCAGACCGTTACTGTATTTGAGTTAGGCCTGTTAGCCACTGTTAACAGAAATATATGTTACTATACTTCTACCTAGTCAGTGTACCTATCGTTTTGCGGAATAGTGAATTAAGAGGGGTTGTCGATCTCAGGGACCTCGTTCAATTAACTAACAAATGTATTAACTAACTGAGAAACTTAACTAAGAAAACAGGAAACGTCACTTTTTCAGGTTTTACTTAATTAATCTAATAGCAACTAAATTAATAAAGAAATAAAATAATTAACAAACAAAAACTAAAATAAAGTGAGAATTAAAAGTGATTAATGTAATAAATAAAAGGGGCACCCCGTGTTGTTCTGCTAACCTATTTCTTCAAATCCTATTAAATAAGAATTTCACTAATATTGCAATAAACTCAGGAACTATAAATAATTCACCGACCGGGTCATGTATAATGAATTATAATAGATTGGAAGAACTGGCAGCAGACTAATGCTCTAATTCGGAAACAAATCAATCACTTTAAGAACAGTTCTTATTGGAGACAGATTAACCTATAGGCGGGGTCATGCTTCTAGTCGTTAATCCGGTTTAACTTCCTAAGTCTTGTTAACTAATCTCAGCCTCGCATTTTGATTAGAAAACTACAAACGTAACTTTGATCATTAGCTAGAGAATCAAAGCGCATGAAGAACATGAATTAAACTATTGCATTAAATAAAAGTACTGAAATAATTACATGATAAAATTCTATGAAATAGGTTCACTTCCCTAATCCGGGGAACTAAAACAACTACTCACTCATGGATTCAACAGAATTAATAACACAAAAGACATAAAATAAATAGAAGAAAGTAAAGAGAAAACTCCATATTAAAATTGCGGAATGATGATGGTCTGGTAGATGGTGGTCGTGTGCAGATGTTCGTGGATGCTGGGTGTGGTTACGAGATGGATGGAGGATTAATGTATGATGTTGTGGTGTGAATCGTGGTGAAGTATGAGTTGGTGGCTTCTGGGCGTGGAGATATAAAAACGAATGTGGTGATGTTGGTGAATTGATGATGTTGTCACGGGCTGCTGGATGGATGTTATCGTGTGTGGGGATGATAGTACGGTGCAGATGGGCAAATTCTATTATACAACCGGTTGTACGGAGAGCGTACAACCGTTCATTTTAAATTCAAGCGTTGTTCAAGTTTTTGTATTTTTTGAAAAGAGGGAACATATATTAGGAAATGAGTTTAAGTACAACCTCCGGCATTGTGTCCGGAGTCCATGACCCCGACATTTGCGAATATGAGAGAATGTGTGCGTGGAACATAAACCATGCAACATCAGAGACGAAGTCCAACTCCGCTAAAATGTTGTCCAAAATAGCCGTGGTAGTAGGCAGAAGAGTAGAATTCCTGCCCGTTTGTAAGTATTGGACAATCCCTTTGCAATATGAGAGAATGCGAAAAGCGGGAACTCCCTGCTGCCGTATAGCATACAGCGACCTTTGGATAGCCAAGGCTTCGGCATCTTCAATGCTTATATTTTTGCAGTAGTGGACCCCCGCTGAAATGAGAATGGTCCGCTGTTGTCCCTCCCAAGCCAACCCCACATGCTTATGGGAATCCAAACTAGCATCTGTAGAGAACTCCGGCGATAGAGGAAAGTCGGTACGATGATGCTGTAACGCATGAGAGTTTGTTTGATCTATAGACAAGGAGTGATGAAGGTAACTCGCAGCTTGACTCCATCCATGCGCAAAACAATGTACCTGACCATGAGACACTTGACACCTCGCATACCAAAGCTGCCATAGAAAACAAAGATACCTTGCCACGTCCACCTTTGGGTTGTCCAAAGTGAATTGAAAGAGCCAATTCTGCAACTCCTGATCCGTACCAATATGAGGTGGGAGATGAAAGCCAAACATACGCTAGAGAGGATGCACACTTGGGCAGTGGTAGAACGCATGAAATATGGTTTCGTTGGCACGACACAACACGCACGCAGTGGGCATGTCAACATGAATTCGATCTCTGATTGCAGTCTTGCAAGCAATCTTAGAGCTTATAAATTTCCATGCGAACAACTTGATGCGTGGTGGTAGCTGTAGCACCCATAACTTCTTGTAAACTTTGTGTTTTACTCTGGGTTTGAGGGAGACGGCTGACCTATGCTGTTGAGCTCCAGTGCCGCATAATAAGCCGAGGAACCAGTATAAGCCCCTGACCTATGCAACCCCCAATACCAATAATCAGAGACATGTGTCGCCACTGATGGAGGCAGAAGAGGAGTTGCAAGAACATGTTGAATATCCGAACTATCACACCAGTGTCCCAGCAATTCAGTATTCCAACAACGGGTTGAGGTGATCAAAGTAGCAATTCAGTATTCCAGCAATCTGGTGTCTTGGCCAGTGACAATAGCTCTTCTGCCTCCGAATTGCACTAAATTTCGGACACCGAGGAGTGCCCGCCAAATCGGACTTGAGAAGGAGGCAGGTTGTGCCAACGTACAAGTAGTATGTTGTAAATACTTTGCATGATAGAACCGCGAAAGAAGGGTCGTGGGCTCAGTGAGGATCCGCCACAATTGCTTTGCCAAAAGAGCCTGATTAAAGCTTCGTAACTCCCGAAAGCCCATACCCCCAACCCGAAGATCTTGACACATGGTAGACCATTTTGTCCAATGGATCGCCTGTGAAGTATTGGCCCCGCCCCACCAAAATTGAGATATCATCTGCTGAATCTTTTTAAGTAGAGTTCGGGGAAGCTGGATGATAGACATTGCATATGAAGGAATAGCTTGGAGGACAGCTTTTACCAACAAAGTGCGCCCTGCTTGTGACACCTTCTTTGACCAGGTTTGGATACGCCTGGCCACTCTGTCTTTAATGTAACTAAACACTGAGCACTTGTTCTTGCCAACAGTGCTGGGAAATCCGAGATATAGACCTAAATCCATGGTGAGTCGTGCCTGGAGTTGAGTCGAAATGGACTCTTTCAAATGCCTATGTAACCCTTGTCGCAGTCCACGTGTTGGCTCAAGGAACTGACCCGGACAGCCATTAATCACCACAGCAGTGCGAACCGTAGTAATACACTGACGAACAAGTGCAATCCAGGAGGGATGAAATCCCATAGTAGTGAGAACCTCCAAGACAAAACTCCACTCCATACGATCAAAAGCTTTGGACATGTCGACCTTGTAAGCAAAGTAACCCTTCGTCTTAGCTCGTGATCGGCGCATAGAATGCAGGATTTCATGCGATAACAGAATTTGATCCGTAATGAGCCTGTTTTGAACAAATGCTGCTTGGTTATGGGAGATAACAGTTGAGAGGACTCCCGAAATCCGATTAACGAGAACCTTTGATATCACTCGGTAGATAGTATTACACAAGGATATTGGCCTATAATTTGTAATTGAAGCAGCACCCGGAGTCTTGGGAATTAACACAAGATGCGTATCATTCAAAGTGTGAGGCATCATATTGTGATTAAGAAAAGAGAGACAAGTCTGAAGAAAATCACTGCTAATAGTTGGCCAAAAAGTACGTAGAAAAGTACCATTGATACCATCAGGGCCTGGTGCCTTCCCCGGATGCATTTGATTATATGCCATGATAACCTCCTCCCTTGTATATGGTTGGCCCATAGTCTGATGTTGCTCCAAGGAGACCCTACTTACAATGCAAGCCTGTATATGCGGATGTGAAGGAGGCTGTGTAGTTGTGAACAGATTATGAAAATAGTGACGCGCAACTGACTCAATTCCCTCCCAGGTTGACTGCGGTGGATAAGCATCCGAAGACAGTGAGGCAATGTAGTTGTGGCGTGATCGCATGTGATAGCGTGCAAAGAAGAATGAGGAATTACGATCCCCACCAAGCAGCCAATGCTGTCTCGACCGTTGGTGCAACCTTACTTCCTCCTTCAGTAAGAGAGAATCATAAACTAGGTTGAGTTCATTCCAACGTTTAATGTGATCAGGATGGGCCACATCCGTGGCAATTCGATCAAGCTCCTCCTGTGTTTGAGCTAATAGGCGTTTTTCTACCCATAGCTGTTTCTTGCCCCAAGATCTTAGCCGCTGTCCACACCATGCTACCTTAGTACAATAACCCTGCTGGGTAGAGTTCCAAACCGATTGGACTAAAAGTTTACACTCTGGGTGCGCAGCCCAGCAATTTTCAAATCGAAAAGGGCGTTGGCGACGATGTCGATGCGGTTGAAATACCAACTTAATTGACTTGTGATCAGAATGACCCCAGGAAAGATGGAAGTTTGTTGCCGTTGGGAAAGCAGATAACCATGCATCGTTACAAACGAAACGATCGAGACGACTGAGTGTAGGGCGTTGATTTCTACTTTTGCTACTAAACGTGAACTTTGATCCTCTAAAACCGAGATCCTGAAGATTGCAGTCAAGCAGGCAATTGCGAAAGTCAGTTATAGTGGCAGCAGATCGTGTGCCTCTGCCATGATTGTTCATACTGATGTAAAAGTTACATGTGTTATTATGAAAGTTGTTCAACTTTATATGATGGTTGTTCAGATTAATTGTGAAGATTGTTCGAGAGTGTACATAAACATCGTACAACCGGTTGTATGATAGTCGGATTGGTGCAGATGACTATGATGGTGGTGTGATAGAATCGTGAGTGAAAGAACGAAAGAGAGGCGCAGAGCCTCGGCTCTGGAGGCGTAAATCGTTAGGTTTAACCCTCATTCTTCTTTTATACAGCGGTCCTTGATTCTGATTTTTTTATCTTCAACCGCCTCTCTTCGGTAGTCACGTGCACCCATAATAATGACTTAATAGAGCATTGTTAATATTAACGTGAGTGACGTTAATATTATTCAATCACATGCAGCGATTAGCAATTGGCGTGAGTGATCATTCACCGTAATGATGAAGTAATGATTTGGCCATGATAAAATTCTGTTGCAGCATGATGGTAACAATAATCACCCAGTGGTTGATTCATTATGATAATTGGTATCGATCTCCCACCTCCGAATATACTATATATGATTAAATGTGACAATCATGTGTGATAATGGCAGCGTGTGTGTGTATATATATATATATATACACGTGTATGTATGAAGTAAGTTCAAGACTTTATCCTGCATTTGACACATAAAATGTATCAGCTCACATCAAAACATAAATCAAATGAAAAGCATATGATAAGTGAGAAATATGACATGAATTGCTAAGAAAATAGGAAGAATTAAAGCCCTAAAAATATATGTATTTCGCACTTTTCAGCCACGTGGGTGGCTAACGGCATTGTACCACCCGCAGTTATATTTAGAATTCTGCTGCGAGATTAATGGCAAATGTAATAGTTTAAGAGGTAATGACGAGATTAGCGGTTGGGGGTGTTACAACTATAATTCTTATTTAATCTATAGTTTTAACTCTTTATTTAATATCTTCCAAACTCATCCCTTAATTTCCGAAAATTCCCCTACAACCCCACATGCCATTCGGCTTTTATTTATTTATTCCTTAATTACAATCTCACCCCATAAATTTTATATATCTTTACATGTATACTATATTTCTTGTTTAATTTCATCTTTATTATTTATCTCTCAAATGTGCCCTTGTCAGCTTCTGTCTGACCTCTCTCATATAGGCACCGCTCCTTTGAGCCTCTCGCACCTCATCAACCAAGCTAGAAGAAGCGAGTAGCGAATGGAGTGAGTGTGCTCGGCGGCTGAGGGCGTCAGCTACAACATTGGCCTTCCCCTTCTTTGTACTGGAGGTCTATATCGTAGTCCTTCAAGAACTTTAACCATCTTCTCTGTCGAAGATTCAACTCCTTTCGAGTGAATATATATTTCAAGCTCTTATGGTCGGTGTAGATAGTCACACTAACCCCATATAAGTGATGGCGTCATATTTTCAAAGCGAAGACTACAGCTCCCAACTCCAAGTCGTGTGTGGGGTAGTTCTCCTCATGTTTCTTCAGCTGGCGAGAGGCATAAGCGACCACCTTGCCGTGCTGCATGAGTACACAACCCAATCCTCTACCAGATGCATCAGAATAAACCTCAAAGCCTCCGTACCGTCTGGAATGGTCAGAACAGGTGCAGAAGTCAATAAGTCCTTCAAACTTTGGAACGAACTCTCACAGTCAGGTATCCATATGAACGGTGCATCTTTCTTCATCAGCCTAGTCATCGGCTTTGCGACCTTAGAGAAATTCTTCACGAATTTGCGGTAGTAACCTGCCAAACTGAGAAAGCTCCTGATGTCGGTAACTGTCTTCGGTCTAGGCCAGGTGCGTACAGCATCAATCTTTGCTGGATCTATAGAGATCCCAGCATCCGAGATGACATGACCAAGGAAAGAGACCTGGTCTAGCCAAAACTCGCACTTGGAGACTTAGCATAAAGCTGGTTCTCCCTCAGTATCTCCAAAACTCTCCTCAAATGGTTTTCATGCTCAGCTCTCAGCTTCGAATATATCAATATATCTTCGATGAAGACCACAACCGAATTGTCCAACTGCTCCCTGAACAAACGGTTCATTAGATCCATGAACTTCGCTGGTGCGTTCGAAAAACACGAATGCATCACTATAAACTCGTAGTGGCCGTATCGTGTCTGGAATGCCGTCTTCTCAATCCTCCTCTCTATGGCTATCTGATGGTACCCTGATCTGAGATCAATCTTGGAGAACACAGATGCCCCCTTCACTGATCAAACAAATCGTCTATGCGTGTTAGCGGGTACTTGTTCTTCACTGTAACTGCATTCAACTCTTTGTAGTCGATGCAGAGGCAGAGGCTGCCATTCTTCCTCTTCACGAAGGAGTACTGGCGCTCCCCATGGTGAAACACTAGGTCGCACAAACCCTTTGTCAAGCAGGTCTCTCACTGTTCTTTCAATTCATTCATTTCAGCCGGAGCCATGCGGTAAGGCGCCCTAGCTATCGGTCCGGTTCCTGGCAGTAGCTCGATGGTGAACTCTACCTCTCGTGCTGGTGGCATGCCGGGTAGTTCCCTAGGAAACAGATCGGGAAACTCCGACACCACTAGTACATCGGGGTCGAACTCGAGGTCCCTCTCTATGTCTTGAACATAGCAAAGGTATACTTCTCTCTTCTTCCTCAGTTCCTTAAACATTGCCATGGAGGAGATGATCTTGGTCGAAGGCTCTCTAGGCCTCTGGCGGTATGATATTGTAACCCTAGATGGACTCCTGAGTAGCAGTCGGTGCTCAGCACAGAGGATACGACCCTTGTGCTGCTCCAACCAGTTCATCCCGAATATCACATCAAACCCCAAATCTCTGAACTCGATCAAGGTGACAGGAAAGTCTTCACCCTTGATTCTGATGGTGGCTGCTCGGTAGTAGCGAGTGCATCGAACCTTCTCCTTAGACGGGATCGTAACCGTGAAGTCCGGTAGCTCATCAGCGTCTAGCCCCAACCTCCTTGCAAATGAAGACGATATGAAGGTATGAGAGGCCCCTGAGTCGAAGAGCACTGATGCATCAGCGCCATTGATCGGAAATGTACCAGTGAGGATAGTACCGCTTTCGCCGGCCTGTGCCTCTGTAAGATTGCTTAGTGCACCTTCCGTACCGAGTCCACAACCTAATGTATTTCACATGCTTTCATGAGTATTGATGGTATAACACGAGTTGTAACAATTAATATGAACAACACTGTTATTTTATTAATAACCATACTTTTTACATCATGTGCTTCCTTCATTACATTATACTTAAAGTATTACATGGCTAATACTGTCTAAAGGTTAGGTTTAGTTGCCCTGGTCTCATATGCGTAGCATTGATTACTGCTGACGGTGCTGTATTCAGCTTGATGTTCTTAATACCATGGTATAACATTCTTGACTCTCCACCCATGATTAACCCATCTCCAGATTTAAGTACCAACTTCTTGGCATGGTCCACACGCTTCTGCTTGCCATAACGGAATTCAGCGTCATCTCCAATGGACCAAGACATTACGGGTATTGTAACACCCCTACTCTAATCGGCTCCTAACTATCTTACTTAACATTATAATCGCAGCGGTAATCTCAACAATTGTACTACTGATGTCACCGTTCTTACTCGCCCATACGAGTAATAACGTGTTTACTGATATATTCTTAAATACGAAACAATTTCCCACAGTGACGACGAGAGATAGGTCTAACCTTCCCAAACCAATATAAAATACATTCACAGTGAGCATTCTAAGTATCCCAATCCTATACACGTTTCTAGGTTTGTATCGAAATGCAACAGTGCATATTAAAACAACTGTGATTAAACTACCCAGCGCGTCCCTCTCTTTGCCGACACCGGAAGCTGCATACCTGCAAAAATGGTTGTTTGTGGTATGGAATCAGCCCCTGCTGAGTATGTTACTACATGACTGTCATGCCCCCTCGGACCCTCAGTTAATTGGTCGAGAGCATGCAATTCATTTTCATGCAAGTAGTTTAATGTTAAAACTGTAAAGCAACAATATATTGCAGTAAACTCAAATAACAACACAAGCCCCGGCTTCACACATCGCATCGTAATAAACCACTGAAAGCGTTACAACGCTTATATGAGTACAGAGACTCCATTCCAACAAACACTTAATAGTTCATAATTGAGTACGGCGACTCACTCGACCAAACAATCCACCATAATCTACACATGAGTACTGCGACTCGACTCAACCAGTTCACAACACACAATATGAGCACAATGGCTCGTTCAAACAAATCCACCAACATACCACACATACAAAGCATAACCACTGAGCAACAAGGCGAAACAACGAGAGTTATAAACAGGTATAATTACTCGTCTTTGGCGTACGAGCCCAAATAATGTTCGTCTAATGTACGAGCTAGTATAGTCGTTCGTAATTGTTCAGTCATGTCTAATGACAACGTCTCGTTAGAACGACGTGTCTCTAAGTTACCCATCTCTTATGGCGGGTCACCCACGGCAATAGCCACTCCACGGTAGAGTCTCCGACCTACGAACAATCTGTAGTTCGTTGGGAATTTATCCAGATACTTACGGTTACCACACGGTATCCTAGTATCGTTAATGGATCACAGTTCAGCACAGAGCCACATCCTCTTGATAAACTTATCTAAACCATCGCATCGTTTTACTTTTTTTTTCCTAACACAGCAGACTAAGGTCGTAGTCCAATCCTGAGTATGTCGACTCGGGATCCAGTGCTAGATACGAGAGCGGCGTTAAAGAGGCCAATGCTCCGTATATAAGTCTCAGATATTTTATATATCTTATTATCCTAATGCTACAACGTTTTACTTACGTTCCTTATATTACACATATAAGATAGCATCATTGCCGCTAGTTCGTTTTATAAAATGTTCATATATACGAACGGTACTGTTATCGTACAACAGTAATAATAAAGTAGCATTAATACACAACTCAAGCATATTAATTCACACAAGCAGACATTCAATCTTATCACAGATTTTCACACAATGTCTGAACTGAGGAAATCCTCAGAGACAATCAAGCCACATAAATAACATACCGTTCACCCTGAAAGTATTACGGTGGAGTATGATTCAGCTAGATCCGATGCTCCTCGTGTCGTCTCTAGCAGTCTAACAATACATAACACTACTGATTAGAATCCCGTATAACAACTTAACTCTACGGTACCCCGTACCGTCGCTACTACCTCCCGGTTAATCCCCCGTTATTAACTGTCAACGTTTGTCGGGTTTTCGGCTTAACTCGGAATTTGGAGAAACGTCATATTTCATGCGTGATTACGTCGAGTATATTAATATACTTAACTTTAAACGTTTATTATCGCATGTAACTTAATATACCCTTGTATATTATATAGTTTGTTTCTATATTCGCATGTATAATCCTTAATCATATATCATACATTTTACCTTAGTATTTATTTTCCTAAGGTTTTTTCCCCATTTAATGTAGTATAATTCATCTGTAAAAATACTTTGAACTATATACATCCTCATATACATTTTTCTTGTGTACGTATATATTTACCACATAGGTAAGTTCCATGAGTTATAAACTCTTATATTATATGTTACATTTTTCATCTTTTATTAGATGATTATTCCCCTTTAGTTGTACTATATTATACAACTTACATTAAGATTACTATCCTAATATTATGTAACATTTTATGTTGTATCTTTACAACTCCCAAGGTTTAATCAACATATACCTTAGTTTATAAATCCTATTTATTTATAGTTTGTCACATTACTTAATGTGAATATCCTTACTTATTTTAATTCCATTAAAACCACCTTTATACCATATAATTGTTATAACATTTATAACATAGTAGACCATAGTCTAAAATTCATTTTCCAACTCTTATTAATATTTCGGTACAGCCCTTGAATTTATTTAAATTCTATTTTGACCACATGACATTATGTAATGTTATACCATATACTAATATCATATATTATGATATTTTTATTCCCTTTAATTCATAACCTATAGTTTTTATACAAAACTATTATATATTGCCGCATAGGCACATATAAACCTTATTCTTTTCTATAAACCATAGTTTCCTTTATTTACAAAATCACCCCATTATTTATACCATGTTATATACCATTTAATATAACATTTCTAACTTATAAAAAGGGTATAACCTATGGTAATATTTTGTAAAATTCCGAACGGCCCATATATGTTCTATAATTGCCATTTGGCCCAATTTATAACATATAGTTTTAATTCATTAAAACTATATATTACATATATCTCAATAAATACCCTTATATAATTCTAAAAATCACCAAATTTTACCAAAGGGTTATAATTACCTTATTAACCCATATACTTTCGGTATTTACTATACCACCACATATATTTCTCCAAAGTGTCATAATGACATAATAACTATATATTATACATATATAGTTTATTTTAATTCCAAAAAAATCAACCCAATAAATTCCTAAAAATTCCTAATAGCCCATGGGTGTTTATAATACCATTATACACCCTTTATTTTCGGTAATAACATATATACCACATATGTTATAAAGTTGTTACAATTAAGTACATAACTTATTATAAAACCTTAAATAAGTTATCTAGCTTATTTAATTTGGTCAAAACCTACCATATGGTCAAGGTTGACCACCTTAATACTTCCTTGACCATTAATCCCCATATATTACGGTTTATACCCATATCTTTTCAGAAATTACCATTTAACCCCAAAACTTTATATAATCTTATAATTTTTATATAAAGTTATTTAAACCTCTAATTTTCGGCTTTATTAATATATAGCCCCCAAATTTAATTTATTTACACTATAACCCCAATAATTTGCGGTAATGCATATTTAGCACCTAAACTTAATTAAAAGCTTATAAATGCATAAATAAAATGGCCTAAAGTACATGGCCTTATTACAAACATTGGCTTATAAAATAAATTACACATAAATGCCCAAAAGTACTATAAACTCTCGGCCCTTACCATATATTTTCTTTATTTACCAATTTTCCACATAATGTCTTAAATTTGACAATTATGCTTATTAATTAGTTATATAAATTTATTAAACCATTCCTTAACCACCTAAGGTCAAAATAAGACCTTAATTAACCATTCACTCACGGCACAATATATATACATATGTATAAACACATATTAATATACCAAGTGAAGGTTTAAGTGATTTATACCTTGTTTTTGCCTAGTTTAAGCCTTGTTTGGCCACGCCCAGCTTAGGATAAAATTTCCACAGCATTATTTACATGTTTTCAAACAGCAATTAAGGCATGATTAGTCTCCAAGCAAGATCTAACCATAAGAAGTGTTTAATGTCAATTTTCAAGGTAAAATTTACCTCAAAATGCCAAGGTAAATAAGGTTGGTCACGGCCTGTTTTTACAGTAGGAAAAGAGTGTTAAAAGAGCTACTAAAACCAAGCTTTAAACTGGTATAACTCAGATTATAAGATGGCTAATCTTTACCTTGTTTAAAATGCCTAAATGGTGTTTTAGGCTTGGATCTGGTTACTTCGAAGCTCTTGATGTACCAACTGAATAAGTTATGTTAAGATGAATTATAGCTTAGAAACAAAGTTTCACAGCCGAATTTGAAGGGAATCAAAAGATATGTGCTTAAAGCACATTTTTACCTTAAAGGATGATTTTTGTGTTCTTAGCTCCAAGAACCCTTACCAACGAATTTGAACTCTTACTCTAACATCCACACTGAGATTGAGCCATGGGAAGAGTATAGAAGTTAGCTCATAAGATAGCCCTTGAAGAAAGGAAGAAAATGAGCTATTTTATGCCTTAAACCATTACCTTAGGTGAATTAGGTTGGTTTCCTTGCTAGATAGCTCAAAGCTCAACAATGGTGAGTTGGGAGCATGTGAGCTCGGCTGGGACAGAAGGAAGGAGCAAGGAGTCGTTGGAGACAAGAGATAAGGGAGGGATAATGAAGAAAATAAGGAAAAGGTAAGTTAAAGTATTAATTTCTTATTAAATGGAAAAGTAACACTCCACTAAGTCTCCTTTTGTCAATAATTCAGTTCAATCAGGCTCCCCCTGCCTTGTGGCTGCCGACTCAATGGAATCCAAGGGTCAACTTTGACCTCTTGACCATTCTTGGTCAACGTTGACTCAAACGGGCCCCCCTTTAGGGTTTTATTAATATTTTAATATTAAATTTGTAAAAATTTGCAAATTTCTGGAATTAAATTCCTAATATGTTATAATATGATATATTAGCATATTTATAGGTAATTATAACCTTTAAGCCCATTTAAAAGCCAATTTAGAAGGCAATTACACAAAAACGTGCTTTAAGGAATTTTAGTGCACATTTTGAGTCGCAGGTGTTTCTGAGCTCTGTTTTCTTTGAGAATTGTTTTGTTGTGTTCCTTACATGATATTTGATCATGGTATCCAATTTTATATCATTTAGAGGTCATTAGACCTTTAAGGTTCCCTTAGAGCACATTTTTGCCCTACTTGACCTTGAAGCATGAAAATGCTTGTTCTTTGTGTTGGAGTGTTGTCCAACAATTTTAATATGTTTAGTAATGTTTTAATAATCTTAGGACAAATTTTAGGTCCTAAGTAGTTCATTTGGGTATTTATTTACCCTAAACAGTCAAAGGGTGCAAAGTCTTGCTTTGTGTTGACCACTGTTGTTCTCAGTTGACTTTTAAGGCACGTTTAGGCCTTAGTCAATGTGATTAGATGTTTAATCCATCTTAGATCATTAGTAGATCATTTAATTAAGTTTTTAAGGTTAGGGGTATTTCAGTCTACCCCCCTTAAAAAGGCTTCGTCCCGAAGTCCTTACTCATCAACAGTTCACCTAAGGAATCCAGTTCCACTAAGTAATCACAGACAGATCATCACTAGGGAGTACATCCCACTACGTTCAGATCTAGTCTATATGTATTACATTTGATACAGCAATAATCTCATTCCATATAGTCAATAATCATGACACATTCATTGATAAACAGCACTAAACAAGGTGCAAAGCTCATTCATACACAACACTAGACAAGGTGCAAAACTCAATCATACACAGCACTAGACAAGGTGCAAAACTCAATCATACACAGCACTAGACAAGGTGCAAAACCAACCAGAAGTACTCAAAGGTGTCTCACAAGGGGTACTCCACCACCACCCCTATTCATATGCAAGTATCTCGCGAGGATACCTCTACACCACTCCGCGTGTATGTGTATGCATATCTTTAACGATGGCAAATCACAGGGAAGCAGTCATGAAGACCAGGACTTGACGATCCCCAACCCCATGCTAACCAACGTCAACCACCCGTGGACACACCGGTTTAGTAACGAAGGACACTGCGGTCCACGGCTCCTCGGACAGTATCACCTTATTTCCTTAATCACCCGCAGACACACCGGTCAAATGACAAAGGGCTCTGCGGTCCACGGCTCTTTGGGTGATGTCACTCGCAGACACACCGGTCTAATGACAAAGGACTCCACGGTCCACGGCTCTTCGAGTGACGCCCTAAATTCCAATTTCTATTCATATCTGTGTCCACTTGTAGGAAGTTTCGAGAGTCATTCAACCCCGACGTGGTCGGCGTCAGTGTTGAACTATCTCTCACCTCAATTTGTGTTCGGTTTCGCTTGATCGGACCAGGATCAAGTTCAACTTCCCACGTCAATTTCAATCAATCAATTGTTTATTCACTTTTAATCTTGTTTCCTCTTGATATTTGCCACCTTGTGTCCCATAGATACACAAGTCAACTAGTGTAATCAATCTAATCACCGGCATATAGGATCATGTATCCTAACCATGTACCAAGTTCATTCAACTTATAATTATTCATACAACTCCTAGAGGATTTACCTCCACTAGGTTACACATCGGTCTCATGCCGATTCACTCATCGCATTCCCATAATCGGTTTCATACCGAGTCATGAATCATATAGTATGGAGTTTTCTACTCCTTCTATTTGAAATCTCCCCTCGGAGTTACCAGATAGACCTACTTGAACTCTCAACTGGAGATAACAAGTTAGGCGTTTATGTGTTTAATGTTCGCAACGTTTGCATAAATAATCGGAATTAGGATAAGAACACTCTATCTGTTCTCCCTTTCCCATTCGCCACAGACATGCGAACTAAAATATATATATTCATACACATAATACATCACAATATTACCTCAAGTAATATAACACACTCATAATACTTGTACTCTACATACAATAATAGTTTGTAGTATGTGTACCATGCGTTACTCCTACGTACGGTATATTTTAAGCGTGCACAATCGCTCTACCCCCCTTAAAAGGGATTACGCCCACGTAATCTACGAATATGTCATCTTGAAGTAATAAGTACAAGATGTTCCACTCATATGGAATATTCGTGCACTGATGTGCTACGTACACATTACCCTTTTCCTCTCGGGTCGGGCTTTAGCCACTCTGGCTATACTACCTATGTCGGTTAGGTATATGTATGTTCATGTATGGTTTGATCGGGAGATGTAAACACATCGTTTGTTTTCCCAAATCTGTTAGGTATGTCTATCCTATGTGCTATGGGCCCACTCGCTCTGCAAGCAGTATGCCCAACTACTTTAGGGTTAGGTTACCCTTTTAAGTAGCAGCTTCATGCTGGTTTCTACTCCACGTGACGGTGTTTTCTACACGGTCTTCCATAATTATGGTCATGGAGGAAACTATATCGCTGCGTGGTATCATCATTACACACGCTAATTATTTCAACTGGTTATTCTATTCAGTCTTCCTGAATCCTATGCATGCTCATGGTATATTCCCAAGAGTTCATGCCTCCCTACCGAACTAACCGTCGGTGTAAGGGTTGTCGAGCTATGTTCTAGCACCTAGTGCTCGTAGTAGTCGTGTCTAAAATCTCAAGGCGAGTCTGATATGCGCAACTAACTGGCGCCTCATGACCCCAAGTTATTTCCTTCTGAGATGGGTTCATTCCTTAGGTACCTTATAGGTCCTCTTTTACTGGTGTGAACTCGTATCCCTCGTGTGTTGGTATTTTAGTACCCACACATATGGTTCATCCCTCTTCTCAATTAGGGGAATCCATTTGCCTTTCTGCTCTTCCACTTTCTGATTCTCAGCAACATAATTCAGTTAACAGTTATTATAATGGTCGCTTTGTTGCGCACCATGTACCAGTCGATTGGACGGTTATCCGCCATTGTGGTTTGCATGGGGTATTTAATCTCCAGCTTAGAGGATCTCTTATAATGCTCGCTTTTGCCCTTCGTCTGTTGTAAATATACAATACGACTGTGGCTTTAGCTTGGCATTCGTTTTCTGTTCGACCCTAATTGGTACTAACATACTAACGTTTTTCTGGCTTGAGCATGTGGTTATTATTATTTAATGCGACATCATCGCAGCGCCTTCAGCGCATGGTATAACTCTGTCTGTGCCCCCTTTTTGGGTAGCATCTAATATCACAAAGGTTTCTCTAATATAACTTCCTTAGATACCACAATTTCTCTTCTCATTCATGGGTTCAACTTGCCATTACCATTAAATTGGCCTTGGTTTCCTCGTTTACTAAAATCCTCAAAACTTGTATTCTAACTCATCCACTATGGTGTTGCGTCCTTATATCATTTTATTATCAAGCTATCCTTGATTTCCCCTAACCTAGTTGGTTTGACTGAGATCTCTCTCGTCAATTCATGGTTTACCTAGTCAGGACTCCATTCACTGACTCAGACACAGAGTGGACTACCCCCTGGGTCCTCACACTACTCGTTTACATACATGGGGTACATACTGATACATTACTACTTACCCAATTAACTCAATGTAAGTTTCGTCAGGCCCACAAGCTCCTAGGAGTGTGGTCGTCCCATGTCTCGTTTAGTGCACTCGTAGTGTTCGTACCCGGTGATTATCGTACTCTTAGTCCCGGTAATTTATGTTTAAGTAACTATGCTGCCAATTCTTAACCTTTAATGTGAGAATGGCTCTAATACTAGGTTCTATGGTTTCCTTTATTAATCTGTATTTCCCTTATCTTCTCTAAGATAGGTGTTTACGACTTATCGTCATAATACTGGTTTTCCACATGCTCGTCAACAGGTATCCGTGAGTGGGGATCAGTAACTACTTATTATCTATCTCGTTCACTCCTAGTGTTAACGCCTTCAGATATGAGTTTTCAGTTCTAAAACTCCACCCAATCCATTGGGTTACACCCTCTATTGTAATATGGACTCCATGACAAGGGTTGACACCTCGTGTTTCTCCTGCCTTATGGTAGTCCCTTTTTAGCCTGATATTAATCAGCATTTGTGATTCATCACCTTTGTTCAGGTACAATGCTTATTCTGATAATTAAACGATTGTTGGTCTTACTATTTAATTTAATCCTAGTTGGTTCTAATACTTTCTCCTCAGGTTACAATTGGATACCCACAACTTAATGAGTTCCTCTAATCATTGCTCTCCATTGTGTAGTCCTTATCCACTGCCCTCCGTACGGGAGTTTAGCAGCTTAATGGATTAACAACACTCCCCGATGGTATGTGAGGTGCGGCATAACATCGGCCCTTTTATTGCACGTTCACATCTGTCTATTAAATTGTTTTTTTTAACAATCAAAATAGTTTGTCATAACGATACTTGTCTATTATTCTCATCCACTCAATCGGATAGGTTTTATTTAGAGTCTTGGCTGATATAGCTCACTTCTTGCCCTCTGGCAATGTTCGATGGTAGTGGTTTAACCACAAGTGTCGCGCACTCCCTAAATATGGTTATGCTGGTCCTGAAGACTCGACACTCCCCACCGGTAATGATTGACGTTTAATGTCCATACCGGCACTGGGGTTAGGCTTGTAGACACTAATTATCGTTATTCTCATTTGCTCCCCTTTTAATACTCTACTAAATGGTGTATTATTTTCAGGTTTAATGGTCAGACCGGCTAGGTCTTCCCGAGGTTTTATCGACCTCCAACCCAAGGGTTTCGTACCCTGCCTTTAAGAAGGCTATGTCCCACTACATTGCATTACGGACTCACATAAAAGTTTAGTGCTTATTGGTAACTGCCTGGACCACTCGGTCTTTTAGGGTTAGTTTATCGTTGCTGCACTTGCTGTGGCAAGTGCGCAAGGCAGGTTGAAATTTAAGGTTTTGGTTAATGTGGCACTTGCGGTGGCAAGTGCGCCATGCAGACTGAGCCACCAGTACGGTGTGTCAGTGCAGTGTTATTCCCTAATCGGGTTGCTGTTCTAGTCAAAAGTTCTCATTCAAATTAATACAGTCTCACTCCCGCACTCGTTCCCACAAGTTTACCGTGGTAGTAAGGTCTTACTTTCCTCACGAGGCGTTGCATGATAGCGACTTAGCGAGTTCTTGTTTCTACAGTTCTCCTGATCTATCCTCATGCACGTCGGGCCATCATGAACCTTCAGTGTTGCATGGTTTTCGAGTTACTCGCTTCGGGTGAGACTTCTAAAGGTAACTCCTTCCGTCTGTTACATATCTCATAAACTAATCATTACTCGTGGTTCCTACCTCTTTCCCCTCAAGCGCACCATCGGTGCTTTCCTGGATGTAAGACAGGGTCGCCTTGCTTATAGCAAGCTAGCCCCATTAGTCCTACAGGAATTTTCTCCTCAAACTTGGTTTATTATTTATCTCATCCTCGTATGGTAGACATTATGTCATTACCAGGACCCCCGGTCCTAAACATTACATCAAAGCACAAAGTCTTATTTTCTACATTTAACATAATCCTCTTAGCATCCACATCGGGTCTTCCCGATCAGGAGAGTTATCTCCGTGGTGTTTCCCATTTCATTGTCTCACTACATGGTACTCGTGGCACGGGCTGCGGCGGGTGGGGTACCATTACAAATTTCCCGGGATGTTCTCCCATCAGTGCGAGCGTTTCATACAGTCTTCGCGTTACTTGGGGTTGCTGGACCCTCACCACCTTCCGCTGCTCCGTGTTCTTCCTTAGTACTGTTACCCAGACCTCTCCCTGACATATGTCAAGAGGACGGGTTATACCTTTACTTGGTCTAATACTATAGTCTCGGTTGTTTAATATTGAAGTGCCTCCACGGCTATGGTGTGCAAGCCTTGGGCATTGCAACGACCCCGCAAGGTCACGTATCCTCACAACGTTTCCCGTATTCCCAAAACCTATGCTCACTGTATAAATCCTACTATCTCTTGTCATCAGAGCGGTACTCCGCTCTGATACCACTTTTGTAACACCCCTACTCTAATCGGCTCCTAACTATCTTACTTAACATTATAATCGCAGCGGTAATCTCAACAATTGTACTACTGGTGTCACCGTTCTTACTCGCCCATACGAGTAATAACGTGCTTACTGATATATTCTTAAATACGAAACAATTTCCCACAGTGACGACGAGAGATAGGTCTAACCTTCCCAAACCAATATAAAATACATTCACAGTGAGCATTCTAAGTATCCCAATCCTATACACGTTTCTAGGTTTGTATCGAAATGCAACAGTGCATATTAAAACAACTGTGATTAAACTACCCAACGCGTCCCTCTCTTTGCCGACACCGGAAGCTGCATACCTGCAAAAATGGTTGTTTGTGGTATGGAATCAGCCCCTGCTGAGTATGTTACTACATGACTGTCATGCCCCCTCGGACCCTCAGTTAATTGGTCGAGAGCATGCAATTCATTTTCATGCAAGTAGTTTAATGTTAAAACTGTAAAGCAACAATATATTGCAGTAAACTCAAATAACAAACAAGCCCCGGCTTCACACATCGCATCGTAATAAACCACTGAAAGCGTTACAACGCTTATATGAGTACAGAGACTCCATTCCACAACACACTTAATAGTTCATAATTGAGTACGGCGACTCACTCGACCAAACAATCCACCATAATCTACACATGAGTACTGCGACTCGACTCAACCAGTTCACAACACACAATATGAGCACAATGGCTCGTTCAAACAAATCCACCAACATACCACACATAATTACAAAGCATAACCACTGAGCAACAAGGCGAAACAACGAGAGTTATAAACAGGTATAATTACTCGTCTTTGGCGTACGAGCCCAAATAATGTTCGTCTAATGTACGAGCTAGTATAGTCGTTCGTAATTGTTCAGTCATGTCTAATGACAACGTCTCGTTAGAACGACGTGTCTCTAAGTTACCCATCTCTTATGGCGGGTCACCCACGGCAATAGCCACTCCAGCGGTAGAGTCTCCGACCTACGAACAATCTGTAGTTCGTTGGGAATTTATCCAGATACTTACGGTTACCACACGGTATCCTAGTATCGTTAATGGATCACAGTTCACAGCAAGAGCCACATCCTCTTGATAAACTTATCTAAACCATCGCATCGTTTTACTTTTTTTTCCTAACACAGCAGACTAAGGTCGTAGTCCAATCCTGAGTATGTCGACTCGGGATCCAGTGCTAGATACGAGAGCGGCGTTAAAGAGGCCAATGCTCCGTATATAAGTCTCAGATATTTTATATATCTTATTATCCTAATGCTACAACGTTTTACTTACGTTCCTTATATTACACATATAAGATAGCATCATTGCCGCTAGTTCGTTTTATAATATGTTCATATATACGAACGGTACTGTTATCGTACAACAGTAATAATAAAGCAGCATTAATACACAACTCAAGCATATTAATTCACACAAGCAGACATTCAATCTTATCACAGATTTTCACACAATGTCTGAACTGAGGAAATCCTCAGAGACAATCAAGCCACATAAATAACATACCGTTCACCCTGAAAGTATTACGGTGGAGTATGATTCAGCTAGATCCGATGCTCCTCGTGTCGTCTCTAGCAGTCTAACAATACATAACGCTACTGATTAGAATCCCGTATAACAACTTAACTCTACGGTACCCCGTACCGTCGCTACTACCTCCCGGTTAATCCCCCGTTATTAACTGTCAACGTTTGTCGGGTTTTCGGCTTAACTCGGAATTTGGAGAAACGTCATATTTCATGCGTGATTACGTCGAGTATATTAATATACTTAACTTTAAACGTTTATTATCGCATGTAACTTAATATACCCTTGTATATTATATAGTTTGTTTCTATATTCGCATGTATAATCCTTAATCATATATCATACATTTTACCTTAGTATTTATTTTCCTAAGGTTAGTTTTTCCCCATTTAATGTAGTATAATTCATCTGTAAAAATACTTTGAACTATATACATCCTCATATACATTTTTCTTGTGTACGTATATATTTACCACATAGGTAAGTTCCATGAGTTATAAACTCTTATATTATATGTTACATTTTTATCATCTTTTATTAGATGATTATTCCCCTTTAGTTGTACTATATTATACAACTTACATTAAGATTACTATCCTAATATTATGTAACATTTTATGTTGTATCTTTACAACTCCCAAGGTTTAATCAACAATACCTTAGTTTATAAATCCTATTTATTTATAGTTTGTCACATTACTTAATGTGAATATCCTTACTTATTTTAATTCCATTAAAACCACCTTTATACCATATAATTGTTATAACATTTATAACATAGTAGACCATAGTCTAAAATTCATTTTCCAACTCTTATTAATATTTCGGTACAGCCCTTGAATTTATTTAAATTCTATTTTGACCACATGACATTATGTAATGTTATACCATATACTAATATCATATATTGATATTTTTATTCCCTTTAATTCATAACCTATAGTTTTTATACAAAACTATTATATATTGCCGCATAGGCACATATATTAAACCTTATTCTTTTATAAACCATAGTTTCCTTTATTTACAAAATCACCCCATTATTTATACCATGTTATATATACCATTTAATATAACATTTCTAACTTATAAAAAGGGTATAACCTATGGTAATATTTTGTAAAATTCCGAACGGCCCATATATGTTCTATAATTGCCATTTGGCCCAATTTATAACATATAGTTTAATAATTCATTAAAACTATATATTATACATATATCTCAATAAATACCCTTATATAATTCTAAAAATCACCAAATTTTACCAAAGGGTTATAATTACCTTATTAACCCATATACTTTTGGTATTTACTATACCACCACATATATTTCTCCAAAGTGTCATAATGACATAATAACTATATATTATACATATATAGTTTATTTTAATTAATCCAAAAAAAAAATCAACCCAATAAATTCCTAATAGCCCATGGGTGTTTATAATACCATTATACACCCTTTATTTTCGGTAATAACATATATACCACATATGTTATAAAGTTGTTACAATTAAGTACATAACTTATTATAAAACCTTAAATAAGTTATCTAGCTTATTTAATTTGGTCAAAACCTACCATATGGTCAAGGTTGACCACCTTAATACTTCCTTGACCATTAATCCCCATATATTACGGTTTATACCCATATCTTTTCAGAAATTACCATTTAACCCCAAAACTTTATATAATCTTATAATTTTTATATAAAGTTATTTAAACCTCTAATTTTCGGCTTTATTAATATATAGCCCCCAAATTTAATTTATTTACACTATAACCCCAATAATTTGCGGTAATGCATATTTAGCACCTAAACTTAATTAAAAGCTTATAAATGCATAAATAAAATGGCCTAAAGTACATGGCCTTATTACAAACATTGGCTTATAAAATAAATTACACATAAATGCCCAAAAGTACTATAAACTCTCGGCCCTTACCATATATTTTCTTTATTTACCAATTTTCCACATAATGTCTTAAATTTGACAATTATGCTTATTAATTAGTTATATAAATTTATTAAACCATTCCTTAACCACCTAAGGTCAAAATAAGACCTTAATTAACCATTCACTCACGGCACAATATATATACATATGTATAAACACATATTAATATACCAGTGAAGGTTTAAGTGGTTTTACCTTGTTTTTGCCTAGTTTAAGCCTTGTTTGGCCACGCCCAGCTTAGGATAAAATTTCCAGCATTATTTACATGTTTTCAAACAGCAATTAAGGCATGATTAGTCTCCAAGCAAGATATAACCATAAGAAGTGTTTAATGTCAATTTTCAAGGTAAAATTTACCTCGAAATGCCAAGGTAAATAAGGTTGGTCACGGCCTGTTTTTACAGTAGGCAAATAGTGTTAAAAGAGCTACTAAAACCAAGCTTTAAACTGGTTAACTCAGATTAGAAGATGGCTAATCTTTACCTTGTTTAAAATGCATAAAATGGTGTTTTAGGCTTGGATCTGGTTACACTTCGAAGCTCTTGATGTACCAACTGAATAAGTATGTTAAGATGAATATTATAAGCTTAGAAACAAAGTTTCACAGCCAAATTTGAAGGGAATCAAAAGATATGTGCTTAAAGCACATTTTTACCTTAAATGATGATTTTTGTGTTCTTAGCTCCAAGAACCCTTACCAACGAATTGAACTCTTACTCAAACATCCACACACTGAGATTGAGCCATGGGAAGAGTATAGAAGTTAGCTCATAAGATAGCCTTTGAGAAAGGAAGAAAATGAGCTATTTTATGCCTTAAACCATTACCTTAGGTGAATTAGGTTGGTTTCCTTGCTAGATAGCTTCAAAGCTCAACAATGGTGAGGTTGGGAGCATGTGAGCTCGGCTGGGACAGAAGGAAGGAGCAAGGAGTCGTTGGAGACAAGAGATAAGGGAGGGATGAAGAAAATAAGGAAAAGGTAAGTTAAAGTATTAATTTCTTATTAAATGGAAAAGTAGCACTCCACTAAGTCTCCTTTTGTCAATAATTCAGTTCAATCAGGCTCCCCCTGCCTTGTGGCTGCCGACTCAATGGAATCCAAGGGGTCAACTTTGACCTCTTGACCATTCTTGGTCAACGTTGACTCAAACCGGCCCCCTTTAGGGTTTTATTAATATTTTAATATTAAATTTGTAAAATTTGCAAATTTCTGGAATTAAATTCCTAATATGTTATAATATGATATATTAGCATATTTATAGGTAATTATAACCTTTAAGCCCATTTAAAAGCCAATTTAGAAGGCAATTACACAAAAACGTGCTTTAAGGAATTTTAGTGCACATTTTGAGTCGCAGGGTGTTTCTGAGCTCTGTTTTCTTTGAGAATTGTTTTGTTGTGTTCCTTACATGATATTTGATCATGGTATCCAATTTTATATCATTTAGAGGTCATTAGACCTTTAAGGTTCCCTTAGAGCACATTTTTGCCCTACTTGACCTTGAAGCATGAAAATGCTTGTTCTTTGTGTTGGAGTGTTGTCCAACAATTGTAATATGTTTAGTAATGTGTTAATAAGCTTAGGACAAATTTTAGGTCCTAAGTAGTTCATTTGGGTATTTATTTACCCTAAACAGTCAAAGGGTGCAAAGTCTTGCTTTGTGTTGACCACTATTGTTCTCAGTTGACTTTTAAGGCACGTTTAGGCCTTAGTCAGTGTGATTAGATGTTTAATCCATCTTAGATCATTATTAGATCATTTAATTAAGTTTTTAAGGTTAGGGGTATTTCAGGTATCCCTTTTTCAAGAGACTCCGCTGTCTCATCCTTATCTTGGTGTAGTCCAAGTCGTCCTTCTTTTTCATAGAATTTGATGATGAATAGATCTGCTTTATGTCTGGGATCGGATCAGCTTCAAGTTGTTGAGCGATCCCCACGGCTTGTGCAACAACTGGATGGAATTCTTCGGGTATTTCCGGTGGTGATACTCCCGGTTTCCCTCCTAACTGACTGCACCTCCTGATGATGGCGATTTGTGCTTCGGGTGTCAGGTATCCCCTTAATAAGATCATACTTGGGCAGATAACCTGACACTGATCTTGTGTGACCTCTCGGGTTTTGATGTCGGTCTCTTTCGGGTTAAGTGTTGAAGGTATTGGATAACAAATTTTGAAGTTTCCTATGGTGGTAGTAAATTATATCTTACTTAAGTTCTACTTAAGTACTAAAATCTTATCTAACTCAATCATTCACTCAAACATGCATGAAATGCGGTAAGCAGGCTTTTTTATTACTTAATGGGTTATAGCGGTACCTGGTCTCGATGAGGGTTCATCCTCATCCTCCCGCTCCACCATATGTAGAGTAGGCCCCGACTTCTGGACTACCCAGGGTCCCTTGTTAGCAGCAGGCTGAGTCACCTTCGACCGTTGGATTCAGTGCTCTGGTCGGCCTTACCCTTGCCCTTGCCTTTGCCCTTCCAATCGGGTTTGTAGGCTTTGTTCTCGAGGTTTCTAAAACATTCGAAGGCTCGGTGCCCCCAACCATCACAATGGTGGCACTACACCTTGTTACCGTCGCAGTCGAGTCCGGGGTGGTCCTTGCCACACCAAGAGCATATGTAACGTCGTTGGTAACCCCCGCCGGCTCCCTTTCCGGACTCAGAACCTGAGTTTTCACAACATTAGTTATCGGATTTCAAGGTTGCTAAATGATTGTTAACTTACATTAAGGTGTATTTCCTTACCCTTTGCGCTTTCGAGCGCAGAGGCTTTGCAGCAATAGCATAGGTTAGCTTCAAAGGCTCTTCAATAGCCTTGTCGTTCTCTCCCTTTCCTTTCGGGCCCTTCTGGGACTGAGGCTGGTACTTCGCTTTCTTGTACCCGCCTTGCCCTTGGTTATCAGCGCCCTTACTAGAAGACTTCCTCTTAGCAGCATTGTCCTCGTCCCTTAGTTGGATGGTGATCTCAACCTTTGCAGCGGCATGATAACACTCTTGCTTTCAAGGTATTAGTCTCATATTCACATGGTGTAAAACTTCAATCGCTTATGAATGGTTTAAACTCTCTCATTACCTGCAAGGTAGTGTAGCTCGTCGGCCCCATACCATATCGAAGTCGATGGCTCAGCCCGCCATAAAAGCGGTCGACTAGGATCTGGTCCGAGTATCCCAGTCCCGGTAAAAGATGTAGAAGAGCGGTGAACTCGGAGTAGTACTCGTCCACCGTCATCTTGTCGGTCTGCTTAAGAGCATCCAACTATAAGGGTTTCTTTGTCTAGACATAGGCGGGGTAGTACTTGGCTCGCAGCAAGGTCGTGTACTGCTCCCAGCCAAAACAAGGGTTGGCCAAATGCTCGGCCCTTACTAACTTCCACCAATCGCTTGCCGCCCCCTTTAAGTAGAACGTGGCAAGTCACACCTTGGTTCCAGCAGGAACATCAAGGGTCTCGAAGGCGGTCTCCAGCTCGGAGATGTACGCCTCAAGCTTGGGGGGATCGGTCTCCCCCTTAAACGATGCGGGTCGAAGATCAGCAAGATTCTTCACCCAGTTTGCTTCCCGGGGCTGTGGTGGTGGTGGCAATGCGCCGGGCTGATAGCCCATGTGCCCTAGAGTGGTAGCAACGATCTCAGCTATCGTCTGCCCACCCGGTATCCTGATAGTCTCATCGCCTCGGCCACGGCCTCGGCCTCCTCTCCTTCCTGACATCTGAATAAGCATAAATCACATTAGGCTTGGGTTTACAAAGGTCTCAGTTCCTCGGTAAAGATGATCCATACTTATTATTAGTCGTTTGACTCTTCTCACGCTAACATCTCACACCCTAAACCCATAACTTATGTCTTAACTCATATCTTGACTCGGTGTCTACCTAAGTTCGGTATTTCTAGTTTTCAGAGCGTAACTACGCTCTGATACCACTTTTGTAACACCCTAACTAATACAAACGTGGATATCACAAAAACCTACTAATATATATATCAACATCGCAACGGAATTAAACTACAACACCCAGTACCTTGCTACGGTCTGAACATCCAGAATATACCGAACTTAAATATTTACTACACTTTTCCAAAATACCAACCGAGTATCAAGTATCTCGAGTCTAACATAGTTTGCTAACAACTCCAACTATCAACAATGGGTGTACATGCACATCCCGAAACAAAAATAAAGCCCACACTATGTCTACCCGCTCCTACTCTCGAGGTGGGTCTTCTGAGGCCTCTTACCTGCAAAATTAATATGGATGCCCCGAGGGCCTCAACACCTTCGCTGGTACGATTAACTTGTAGCCCCCAAGCTAACGGGGCTATGCACGACTACTTTGCCGTAAACATGCAGTTGATTATTTATACAACATTAATAAGAAGTACAATAAATACAACGCAACATATGAAACAAATCATAGCTCAAACAGATTGGAGTACTTAATAAGCGTTCCTTAAGTAAGTGAGTTAGCTTTTTAACTCCTTAAGTTAAGAATTCTCTTATTCTCATATCCATTCTTATCTCAGTGTACCAACCGTTCTTTAATTAGAATTGGTTGTTCCTTAACTCAATGTTTATCTTTGTCAGGTCAAAAGTAACCCTAGCCAATGACCTATTAACTCCATTGGGTTAAATAAACAATATTTCTTAATTTGGGATTTAGGATATCCCACTGCACCATCTTAATCTGGCCTCCCTCCTTGGACTGTAATCCAAGGTGGTCGAGTCTATTTGTCGACTCTAGGCGACAAGTCAAAAGACGAGTCTCAAACGGAAGTCGGATCTGATACAGATACCGACCCCCTTCCTTAACATGCATGACCGGAGTCAGTCCCGGATTCCTCACTCCCCCCAAGTTCCAGTTAGTAGAAGTCTCAAAGACGAATGTGTTAGTTAAACCTTTTTCGGGTATTAACCAACCATTATTAGGGAGTGTGTTCTTATCTCATACCATTGTTTACCAAGCATAGTTAGTAAGTTCTCAAGGATAAGTTGTGTTAGTTTAATACAAACACACAACAAATACAATAAACCGGTTGCATGTCTTATCTTTTTTTAGTCGAAACAATTAAACAGATAGCACACAAGCCGAGGGACACCTCGTTAGCAAGCAAGCTACAAGAAAACCATACCGTTCACCGTTGGTCGTTGTTTGTCTATTCCCCTTCGAAATCCATACTTAAATCCTATAAGATTCATCCAATCGGGTGGTTAATTAAATTTAATTAACCTATCTTATCTAATCACTAATGATTTCCGATTAATAACCACTAAGTCATTGTAGTTTAATCTTAATCACATAAGTCATTTTACTTCTCATTATTTCTTAGGTTCTTATGTGCATATTTTTCTCACCATCACTACTCTCCCAATGGTTTACTACTAATGCCACTTTTTTTATTTGACCCGACCGACCCAACCAGGGTCGGTCCCTTGGGTCGGTCGAATGCAGAAGACATCTGGTTTGAAAATTTCAACTCGACCGACCCAGCCACGGTCGGTCCCTTGGGTTGGTCGGATGCAGAAGACATCTGGGTTTGGAAATTTCAACTCGACCTACCCAGCCAGGGTCGGTCTCTTGGGTCGGATGCAGAAGACATCCGGGTTTGGAAATTTCCACTCGATCGACCCCCCCCCCCCCCAAGGTCGGTCCTTGGGTCGGTCAACGTCAGACCCATTTTCCAATGTGTTTAATTAACTCAAATCCTTCCCACAAGTATCCTAGTATGTTTTAACATCATTTTGGCACTTTAAAAACCCTCCTAATTCATTGATCAACTCATCACTTAACTTCTTGATCTTTTACTCAATTTCTTACAAAATTCCTAACACTTGTAACTTAATTCCTTAGGATTCTAAGTGGTAAATTTTGCCTACAACCTTAGCTAACCAAAGTGTTTCCTCACAACCATTTTAACCACACCTAAAGCATTATTAGTCATCTTCATCTACTTTACGCACAATTCTCAAGGTTACTCTCTCTAGTTTATACCTAAGTCATTACAAGACATAATACCTCATTTCCTACAAATTTTGCACAAGTCTTAACACTTCTCATATCATGATTTTGGTGTGTCTAACTCACCCTTTTAATCTCTAAATCCTCCAAGACAATCCTAGGTCATTCTAATCCCCAAGAACTCCTTAATTTATTTATTTCCACCAATTTAACCCTTAATGATTCCTAGTACAACCTAGGTCATAATATCTCATTGGAACACTTAAAACCCTTAGTTTCTCCACCAAATTTTGGCATAGCTTCCCTACTATGTTATTATACCCAAAAGCATAGTTTTTCATCCTTAAACCACCCATGACAATCAAATCCTCAATGGATGTTCTCTACACACAATTTACACTCAAACTACACCAATTCACAATGTAGTGCATAAACTTAAATTGCTTGGCACTTAGGCCCTTAAATGACATGGCTTTTAGGCCCTTAAATGACATAAATTTAAACACTGAATTTCCCAAAGTTAGAGCTTTCAACCTGCAATTACATAACACTCAATCTCATAGTAATTATAAATGTTCTTATAATTCACCTTATGGTTGTTTTACTAACTCATTACCATTGGCTCTTTAGTCACAAGTTCACAAGTATGATCATGTTATTTTCCTAGGTTATATAGTACATAATATAATGTAAGGTCTAGGCTACATTTGGTACCTATCTAAACCCCATTCCTTAAAACATTAAACCACCTTAAGGTAAGTCATTTACCTTATGTTTTTTAAGCTTTTCTCACTTTCTCTTCCTTCGGTTTTCTTGATTGAAAATCGGCCAAGGCTTTGTTCACTTGCTAATCTTCTAATAAACATTCAAATAAGGTAATGTGTGATAAGGAATATACCTAGACTCTTGGAATCATTCCTAGGTTACAAAGGAGTGTTTAATGCATAAAATGAATGATTACCTTAAGAGTTTGGAATGAACTTTGGTAAGGGATCAAAGGAAGACCTCCACTAGTCTCTTGGAGATTGAAACAAAGCTAATTCAAGGAGTAAAACAAGACCCCATGAGAATTCATTTTCGGACGTGAACAAAAATGGAGAAAGCCTTGGATTTTTCAAGCTTTTCTTACCTTGAGTCAAAGGAGGAGTAATGGAGCTCTAGAAACTGAAATTTTCTCTTCAAATGGAGCTCCTACAATGGATTACAACTTGATCTTTGAGAGTTTTGAAAGGACCAAAAGCAAGGTCTTGCTCCAACTAGCAATAATCTATGCTTGGTTTTTGATCTGGAGCTATATATCAACTTTGGTGTGCAAGACAAAATGGAGAAGAATGAGAGATGGAACTTACGTGAATGGATAATAAGAGAATGAAGAAAACCGGTGGTGAAGGGAGGAAATGAAGAAAAGAGAGGAGAGAGGTAAGTTAAGGTAAGATATTTAGTTAAAAAGCAAATAGTCTTTTTACTTTACTTTCCCTCTTCTTTTCTAAACAAGCTGGACATTGGTGATGACTC
Organism: Limonium bicolor; assembly: GCA_023374045.1. Classification (NCBI taxonomy): domain Eukaryota; kingdom Viridiplantae; phylum Streptophyta; class Magnoliopsida; order Caryophyllales; family Plumbaginaceae; genus Limonium; species Limonium bicolor. The sequence continues at coordinate 55,364,527 of CM041778.1, forward strand.
ACCATCCTAAAAGCCGGCCCCATCCATTCCTTGGATATTTATGGACTTAATTTGAACATTGACTAATTAAAGTTGACTTAAGGCTTAATTGAGCACTATTTGGTCACTATTCATAATTAGTGCACAAATTTGTGAAATTTATTGTTTCTCATTGATTTAGCCTTCATAATGTGATACTAAATAGTACACATTTTGATTAAGGTATAATCTAGGTCATTTAGCCACTCAAAACCCCTTTCTAAGACAATTTTTCAAAAATGTGCTTTAAGGAGTCTTAAAGCATGATTTGTGTTTTAACTTGTTTTTGAGCTTGTTTTTCTTTGGTAATTGATTTAACATGTTCATTATCATGTTAATAAGGTCTAAGAATGCTCTTTGGGTCCTAATCAAGGTTACACCAAGTCTAGAGCAAGTATTTGCTTAAATTGTCTCTATGGTGTTTCCTTGTATTTTCTATGGTTTAGATTGTTTAATAATGTTTCTAAGGCATGTTTTAGCCTTATTATATCATATTTTAACATTTATTTACCATAGCTAGGTTTGGGGTTGAAATACCCCGTAATTAAAAAATAGTGATTAATTAGGCTAATAAGTAATTTAGAGGCTTAATTAAGTGTAAATAATCATGAGGGAACAAATCTCGAAGAAAACGGATCCTTAAAATGGACTAAAATCACTAATGAACATTAAAGCGCGTTTTTCGAGGTAACCGGGAAAACGTGTCTTTAAGCGGGTCAAATAGACTCGTAACAGTTTTGGTCAACTAAATAATCATTAATAAATATTAGTGAAGCTTTAGAACCAATAAAATCAATAAAAAGAGATTAGTAAAAACTGTCAAAAACGGGAAGTTGTGGGGTAGAAACATAATTAACACAAACTTATGTGTCCACTTTTAAAATAAAAAGTAAAATTTGTGTGTGTGTGTGGGGTGCAGCCGATGGGCTCTATTTCCCCCTCCTCTCTCTCACACACTCTTTATTCCTCTCTTATTAATAAAAGACAAAAACAATAACACTCACCTCACTTTATTACTCTCACACTCACTTTTGCAATTCTCTCTCCTACCCCTCACTCTCTTCTCACGTGAACACACCCCTCCTCACTCTCTCTTTTCTTCTTCCCCTACCTCATGCGATTTCCATGGTGGAAATAGAAACACCCACAAACTTCTACTTCTCTCCTTTGTAACTCTCTCCAAACTCTTCCAAAAATTATAAAAATACTACCATTGTAATCCCCTCACCAAGAGCTACATTTTCATCTTTCCAAAATTCGAAAACAACGATTTTCGTTTTCATGGGTATGTCCCATTTGGAGCTTCAACACCACCATTAGAAGGCCCTCCTTCTCCTTGTTCTTCGAAGGTAAAAATATTTCGAAAACTCCATCTTTTTCTAGCCTCAAAGGCAAAACGAAAATCTAGACTAAACCCTTGTTTGGTCTCTTGTGTTCTAGCCGATTTTGGCTTGTTGGTGGAGTTGGAAATATCGTTCTTGAACCACTCCAAGCTTCATTTGCACTCTTGGAAGGTAATAAATTTTCTAAACCCTAAAACCTAGATTGAAACTTGATTAATGGTTAGGGTTAGTTTTAGTATTAAAATGGTGTATTGAAATGTATATATGTAAATGGTTGTAGTGTTAGAGGAATTGAGATTACAAAACCGGTAGAGAGAGAAGGAAGGAAGAAGAAAGAAGAAGAAAGAAAACCTAGAAGAAAAACAAGGTAAGAATACTCTTTTGTGTAACTTGGTATATATATGTACGTAACAGTTTTTGGTAGCTTGAAATGAGGAATGGAAATGGTAATGTATTAGTAGTGTAATGTGTAGGAAGATATAAGTATTTTGAAGCCTTAAAAGACACTTAAAAACTTGTTAAAACAGGTTGGGAAAGATGTGTTTGAGTGCAGGAATTTTTATGAGTGTTTTAGTAATGGTATTGTATATGGGAGCTAGCATATTGTTGTTGTGTATAAACAGGTGAGATGTTGATAATAATGTGAGCAAAACAATGTGGTGAGTGTATAAAAATACAAGGGAGACTATGGCAAAATTTATCTAGGATTAGAACACTTAGTGAATTTTAAACTAGGTGAATGATGTAAGTTGTAACAGATTTTGAAATAGATAGACAGAGGGAAGATGGGGAGAGATAGTTAATGTAGTTGTAATGTATTAGAGGTGTTAGAAATGACATTAGAAGAGGGAGTTGTAGATGGAGAGTGTTAGTGTTAAAATCTGTAGCATAATGCAACTAGAGAAGAATCTAGGTGAGTGTTGTGAGAAACTTGGAAGAATTATGTGAGTGAATTAGTATAGAATTGTGTAGAGAGTTAAGGAGTGAACTAGGGGGTATTAAGAGGGTTAACTAGTGTTAAAACATGTGGGAATAAGTGTAGGAACAATGGGGAAGTAATGGGTAAAAGAGAGGACTGAAAACAGAAATCAAAATGCAAATACTGGGTCGGACCGAACTTGCGACCGGACTTGCAAGTTCGGTCGAGCCCAGACTTACAAAGACGGGAAAGCTTCTGGAATCGACCGGACTTGCGACCGGACTTGCAAGTTCGGTCGGAGCAGAAAATTTTCCCGTCAGAAGCTACTGGAATCGACCTTGCGACTTGCAAGTTCGGTCGGACCAGAAAATTTCCCCGGCTGTAACCTACTGGAATCGACCGGACTTGCGACCGGACATGCAAGTTCGGTCGAGCCAGAAAAATCCACCGAGGAAACCTTCTGGAATGGACCGAACTTGCGACCGGACTTGCAAGTTCGGTCGGCCAGAAGGATTTCGGTGATCTGAGCTACTGGAATGGACCGGACTTGCAAGGTCGGTCGCAAGTCCGGTCCGGTCAAAAAAAAAATTATTTAAATTAAATAATATATATATATATACCTACTATATATATATATGTACATGTATGAAAGCATGCCAAAGTTAAGTAAGAAAGTAAAACTTAAGTAATGAAAAGTAAGTAAGTAAAGTGTAGTGTAAGAAGTGTAAGGACAGTAAGTAGGAGTTAAGTTGATGATAGGTAATTAATCATTCAATTGTATGTATATAGGACTTGATTGTGACACCGAAGGACGTTTGGAAACACGTGCAACGGTGAACGGTATGGATTCCTCATGCCCCGTATGCTATCTTGGTTACTCTGATTTGTGTGTTGTGTGCTAATTGATCACCAAATAAGATAAATGCACGAATCGGAGTTAATATGCATACTTGTGATTGTAGTGTTGTATGTGTGAATATTTCTTAAATTTAGTTTGTATAATTCATGAAATGTTTGGATGTAATGAATGTGTGTATGTAGATGTACTGTACCGTGACCGTTATTATGTGTTTGGACTTCTAACTTGTTCCTAACAAGCTAACCATCCTAACTTAAATTGGTATTAAATTGGAATGAGTAGAAGTCCGATATAGTTTCGGCCACGCGTGAGGATGCGGAGTCACGAGAGGTTGGCTCCAATTCCTGACTCTTAAACTGGTCCGCGGCCCAAATCCCTTAAGTGGGTAGCATCCCGGATTGGTGAGTCAAGTAAATCCCGGAGGTGGGACGGTGTAGTCCCCAGGGCCGGAGGTCCCGACGACTTAACTTGAGTATAAGTAAGTAAGTAAGAATGAGTAAGTAAAGTAAATGAAAGTAAGTAATTGTAAGTAAGAAAAAGTAAGTAATGAGTAAAAGTAAAGCATTCCGATTAACCCGGATGCATAATTTGGCTAACCTTGTGAAGGTAAGTGAGATGTATGCTATGGTATTGTTGCCTTGATTGTGTAATGAATTGTATAGCATGTATGTTGTATGCAAAGCATGTATGTATGAAATAATGAACTGCATGTTTAGTGGACGTCAAATAGTCGGCGTGCCCTAGCTAGCACGCGGTATATGCGGAGTCTATATGCAGCGTTTGCTGAGCCCTTGGGGCACCATTTTTACTACACGCAGGTACCCAAGGATGAAGACTAGGAGAGTGAAGTTTAATTTTCCTGTCTTTCTTTTGGTTTGTAAACAATGAATTTATGATGGGTGTACTAAGTAGTACATGGCTACAGTTTTTGAATAGCCGGTGTACCATGGGGTACACCTTTTTGGATTTTGGGATAGAAGAGAATTGGTATAGATGAGTAGTTGGTAACTCATTCTTTTGGAACTTAGAAATGATGTAATCGAATATACTTTAATACTCGGTGATCCAATGATGTAAGTATTTGGTACATGGTATTTGGCAAGTAATTTAGTAGCTCGGTACGTTATGTTCATCAGACCGTGACTGTAAGTAAGGTAAGCCTAGCTAGCCGTATGGGCGGTTAGCGGCGTTGTACCACCCGCCGTAGTATGTAATATTTCCGCTGCTGAACTCGTAAGATTAGAGGACGATTAGACGGTAAGCATAGAATTAGCGGTTGGGGTGTTACAAAAAGTGGTATCAGAGCGTAGTTACGCTCTGATGTCCATAGTACCGAGCATAGGGGATTACCGAGTTAGGATTTCAACCGTCTTAAGACGGATACTTAGAAACCTAACTAGGAACTACCGTTGTTAACAACGGATACCCTTAACGTTCTTATGAACGATACCTTGCTTAAATTTCAAGACCCTTAGGTCATATCATGCAAAGCCTAATGTAACTGTGAATATTCAGATGTCAGGCAGAGGTCCAGGTCGCCCTAGAGGAGGGGGCAATGACGGACCGGCACGCAGACGATAGCTGAGATCGTCGCCGCCACGGTAGCGCAGATGCTACCACAAGTAATCCAAGTGTACAACAATCTCAACAAAAAACAAACACAAGCGGGGCCAATCCCTCCCCCGCCACCCAGAGAAGCAAACTGGGTAAAAGCTGTAGCGGAGCTCCGCCCTCCCTGCTTTAGGGGCGAGAGTGATCCGGCTAAGCTCGAGGCCTACATCTCCGAGATGGAGACGGCTTTCGAAACACTCGAAGCTCCTGCTGGAGTTCGAGTCAGAGTTGCTGCTACTACCTAAAGGATGCTGCTATGGATTGGTGGAAGCTGGTCAAGCACGAGCATGTCAGCGACCCCACATTCGACTGGGATTCCTTTGCATCTCTCCTCCGTTCAAAATACTACCCCGAGCATGTAAAACAAGAAAAGGCTAGAGCTAGACGCCTTGAAAATGACGAGAAGATGACTGTCGACGAGTACTACCGCACCTTTACCTCCATTCTTCTCTCCTCCCTGATCTAGGATACACCGGCCAGGTGTTGGTCGATCGCTTCTATGGCGGTCTGAGCCATCGCCTTCGGTACGGTATGGGCTACACGAGATTTACCTCCCTTCAGGTAAATATCAGTTAACCCTTAGTATCAATTCAATTCCTTGAATTCCTTAAATTCCTTGAATTCTTTGAATCTTTCTTTATTCCTCCTTAAATGAGAATCCCGGCTAATACCTGAGATTTCAGGAGTGTTATCACGCGGCTTCTCGCGTTGAGATCACTTGCCAGTTAAGGGATGAGAGACCGCGCTGAAGCGCAAAGCCAACAACAAAAACACCAGCACTGAGGAGCAGAACCAGGGGAAGAGCTGGAAAAAGAAGAAAGGGAATTTCTTTCAGCAATCCCAAAAGAAATCCCAGGGTGAGAGCAGTGCCCATGCTGAGCAGGGCAAACCAACTGAGCTTCTTCAGCTTGGTTATTCTGCACCGGTGGCAGCAAAGCCACTGAGATCACACCCACCAAAGGGTAAATTCCTAATCCAATTTGTATTCGTATAAGTAATGTATCTAGTATATCCACGCACACATGTGCTAACCCTCTAACCTCAGGTTCTAGCTCCGGTGCCGCCAAAACCTTCTCCGATGGCCGCACCTATGTGTGCAGAAAGTGCAACCAGGACCATCCTGGTAAAGACTGATGGAGAGACATCAAATGCTACAACTGTCAGAAGCTGGGCACACAGCTAATAGATGCCCAGAGAATGCTAAGCCAAAGGGAAACTTCAGAACTACAAGCAGAGAGAGGGCAAGGAGGTGGCATCTGGCGATGCACCGGCCCAGCAGGCACCTCAGGGACAGGGATCCCGGGGTCCCCAGAGGGGCGCACCTCAGAGGCAGCCTGTTCTCATGTTATTGACCGTGATGGGTCCGGTTCGAAATCCGGCCCAGGTAATCATCTAAACCTTTAATCCTTGAAATAGCATGCCTAGTAGTAGAGTAACTGTATGAGTGAATGCATGAATAAATAAAATGGAGTGTGTATTAAGCATGAAATGAAGTAGTTGAAACTAGTACTCACCGTAGATGAAATTTGTAACCATAGGAAGCTTTAGTATCTGTTACCCGATACCGGTAAACTTGAATCAAGAAGAGATCGACATCACCAACCACGACTACACCAACAAACAGTGTCAGGTCATCCGACCAGGTATGATCTTATTAAAGGGATACCTGACACCCGAAGCGCAAATCTCAATCATTCGACGATGCAACGAGCTAGGAACGGGTCAAGGTGGATTTTACACACCCGAATTCCCCGGTGGAGCGAAGATGAAGCTGAAGATGATGTGCTTGGGAAAGGACTGGAATCCTTATACCAAGACATACCAGGAGACACGAACACAAGACGGAGCGACGCCACCGACAATACCACCAGAGTTTCAGACACTCATCACACAAGCAGTAGAACTTGCACAACAATGCGAACCTGAACCGATCCCCGCACTTGAAGCGGATCTCTGTATCGTCAACTTCTATGAGAAAGAAGGACGACTTGGGTTACACCAAGACAAGGACGAGACAGCGGAATCTCTTGAACAAGGAGTGCCCGTAGTGTCTTGGTCCATTGGTGATGACGCCGTATTCCTGTATAGCGAGCAGAAGCGTGTGGACCTCGCAGAAAAATTGGTATTGAGATCAGGAGATGTCCTAATCATGGGTGGAAACTCTAGGATGCTGTATCACGGGATCAACAAGATCAAGTTGAATACGGCACCGCCGGCAATAATCAATGCCACACACATGAAACCAGGACGCCTGAACCTTACCTTTAGAAAGTATTAAATTCCTAGTATCATGTAATCAATTAGTAACGTGTATTAGAGACACGACATGTATGATGGTTGGTTTATCAATAAAGAGCAGTGTTGATTTAATTCCACTTGTGTCCACCATCAATACTTATCCAATTGTGAATCCAATAGGTTGTGGACTCGGTACCGAAGGTAACCTGAGCATCCTCACCGAAGCACAAGCCGGCAGAAGCGGCACCAATCTAACGGGAACCTTCCCAGTAAATGGCATTGATGCCAATGTGTTATTCGACTCCGGCGCCTCTCACACTTTCGTATCACCATCCTTTGTGAAGAGGTTGAAGCTAGATGCGGATGAGCTACCGAACTTCATGGTTACTCTCCCATCGAAGGAGCGAGTAAAGTGCACCAAATATCAATCAGCCACAATCCAAATCAAAGGCGAATCGTTTCCCATTTCCTTCATCGAATTCAATGGATTGGGATTCGACGTAATCATTGGAATGAATTGGTTGGAGCGGCACAAGGGTAGAATCCTCTGCGCCGAGCATCGTTTGCTGCTCAAGAGTCCTTCTGGGGTTACAGTATCTTACCGCCAGAGACCGAGAGAGCCTTCGACCACACTCATATCTGCCATGGCTATGTACCGGGAGCTCAGAAAGGGCCAAGAGGTGTATCTTTGTTATGTACAAGACCTGGAGCGAGATCCAGAGTTCAGTGATGAAGTACCCATTGTATCCGAGTATCCCGATGTATTCCCTAAGGAGCTACCCGGCATGCCACCACCGAGAGCAGTGGAATTCGAAATTGATCTATTGCCAGGTACCGGTCCCATTGCCAGGGCACCGTACCGCATGGCACCAGCAAGATGACCGAATTGAAAGAACAGTTAAGAGACCTTCTAGACAAAGGGTTTATACGCCCGAGCGTATCACCCTGGGGAGCACCGGTCCTCTTCGTGAAGAAGAAGGACGGTAGTCTCCGACTATGCATTGACTACCGCGAGCTGAATGCGGTCACAGTCAAAAATAAATACCCACTACCACGTATCGACGACCTATTCGACCAGTTGAAAGGAGCCTCAGTCTTCTCCAAGATCGACCTCCGTTCAGGGTATCATCAGATTGCAATCAAAGAGCAAGACATTGAGAAAACGGCATTCCGTACCAGATATGGCCACTATGAATTCACAGTGATGCCATTCGGTTTGTCAAACGCACCGGCAAAATTCATGGATCATGAATCGACTATTCAAGCAGTTGGACACTTCGGTTGTGGTCTTCATCGACGACATCCTTGTATATTCCAAATCAGAGGAACATGAAACCCATTTGAGGAAAGTGCTTGAGACACTGCGCGAGAACCAGCTGTGTGCGAAGTTCTCCAAATGCGAGTTTTGGCTTGATCAGGTATCATTCCTTGGACATGTCATCTCGAGCGCAGGTATCTCGGTTGACCCTTCTAAGGTAGAAGCTGTACGATCATGGCCTAGACCCAAGACTGTTACCGACATTAGGAGCTTTCTTGGTCTAGCCGGTTACTACCGGAGATTTGTAAGGGACTTCTCGAAAGTCGCTAAGCCCATGACTACATTGATGAAGAAAGATGCACCGTTTGTATGGACACACGAGTGCGAGCTATCATTTCAGAAACTGAAAGACTCATTGACCTCAGCGCCCGTCCTTACTCTTCCAGAGGGCACAGAGGGATTTGAGGTGTACTGTGATGCATCAGGCAAAGGAATGGGATGCGTACTCATGCAGCATGGCAAGGTTGTTGCTTATGCCTCTCGCCAGCTGAAAAAGCATGAGGAGAATTACCCGACTCACGACTTAGAGTTAGGAGCCATTGTCTTCGCCTTGAAGATATGGCGACACTATCTCTATGGGGTAAGCATCACCATCTACTCCGACCATAAGAGCTTACAGTATGTATTCACACAGAAAGAACTGAACTTGAGACAGAGAAGATGGATGGAATTTCTTTCAGACTATGACATCAACTTGCAGTATAAGGAAGGGAAGGCAAACATTGTAGCCGACGCCCTGAGCCGTCGAGCACACTCGCTCCATTCGCTACTCGCTTCTTCTAGCTTGGTTGACGAGGTGCGAGACGCTCAGTTGAGCGACCCTTACCTAACCGAAATCAGACACAAGATCGAGAATGGTACATTTGAGAAGAAAAAGTATGATTTTAAGCTACATGAAGATGGTTTGATTCGGTTGAATGGCAGGCTATGCGTCCCCCGAAGCAATGCTGAGCTAAGGGATTGCATCCTGCGAGAGTCACACTGTTCCACATTGTCAGTCCATCCGGGAGCCTCCAAGATGTACAAAGACATGAAGAGGTACTTCTGGTGGTCTGGAATGAAAGCAGATGTGACAGAATTTGTATTGAGATGCTTGACATGCCAGAAGGTAAAATTTGAACACCGTAGACCGGGCGGAATGGTACAATCTATGCCAGTTCCGGAGTGGAAATTTCATGATATCTCCATGGATTTTGTTGTAGGACTCCCACCTGCTAGGGGAGGACTCAACATGATCTGGGTTGTAGTAGATCGCCTTACCAAGGTTGCCAGATTCATACCGATGAAGGACACCTGGAAGGTAGTAAAGCTAGCTGAGCTTTTTGATAAGGAGATTATCAGACACCACGGAGTCCCTAAGACTATAGTATCTGACCGCGACACCAGATTTCTTTCGAGATACTGGAGAGCTACAAGGGAAGCGTTGGGTACAGAATTGAAGTTGAGTACCGCCTTCCATCCTCAGACCGACGGTCAGACAGAAAGGACCATCCAGACACTGGAGGACATGCTTCGGGCATGTGCCTTGGACTTTCAGGGGAGTTGGTTAGATAAGCTTCATCTTATCGAGTTCTCGTATAATAATAGTTATCACGCCTCGATTAAGATGTCGCCTTTCCAAGCTCTATACGGTAGACCTTGCCGTACACCCTTGTGTTGGGATGAGTCAAGTGAAGCGGTCATAATAGGACCGGAGTATCTTGAGCAAGTGCAAGCCGAAGTGCAACAATCCGAGCTAACATGAAGGCAGCCCAAGATAGACAGAAATCCTATGCGGATGTGAGACGACGCGACCTTGAGTTCGCCGTGGGCGACCAAGTGTTCTTGCGAGTTTCACCTATGAAGGGTGTCTTCCGTTTTGGTCAGAAGGGCAAGCTAAGCCCAAAGTTTGTAGGGCCGTACACTATCACCGAAAGAGTTGGATCCGTAGCCTACAGGTTAGCACTACCTGAGGACTTGGGGCGTGTCCATGATGTATTTCATGTGTCACAACTCAAGAAGTATATTGCTGATCCTTCTCATGTGTAGAGCCCGAGACTTATCCATTGAGCCACATGAGATATGTCGAAACCCCAGTGAGAATCCTTGATAGGAAGACCAGAGACACTCGCCATAAGTCTATACGAATGGTGAAGGTCCTATGGTCAAACCATGATGTCGAAGAAGCGACATGGGAGCTGGAAGATGCCATGAAGGCTAAGTACCCACAGTTATTCATAGACTAGAGAGTCTAGTATTTAGATACGGGTACGGGTCGTACCCCTTTTAAGGGGGGTAGAGCCCTTTTGCTTTTGCATTGCTTCGGGGTAAGCATTGCTTAGTGTGTAGGTATTGTAAGATTTTGTATGGCACATGTAGTGTAAGTGAATTGGTATGTGTATGTATGTGTAATGTGTAGGTATAATGTATTTGTACGTTGTATGATGGATGATGTATGTGCAATGGGTATTGTGAATGGTAATGTTGTATTGTGTAATGTGGAATGGTATGCATGTAAATTGTGTATGTTGCTGAACCGTGTATGTTTGCAATGTGGAATGAAGTGAACCTCATAGGTGGTAGTAAGACACATTGGTGCAATTGGTTTGCCTAATGAGTAGAATTACTTAAACCATTAACCTTGAGCAACTTTGAGGGCAAAGTTTCTTAAGGGGGTAGATTGAAATACCCCGTAATTAAAAATAGTGATTAATTAGGCTAATAAGTAATTTAGAGGCTTAATTAAGTGTAAATAATCATGAGGGAACAAATCCCGAAGAAAACGGATCCTTAAAATGGACTAAAATCACTAATGAACATTAAAGCGTTTTTTCGAGGTAACCGGGAAAACGTGTCTTTAAGCGGGTCAAATAGACTCGTAACAGTTTTGGTCAACTAAATAATCATTAATAAATATTAGTGAAGCTTTAGAACCAATAAATCAATAAAACGAGAGATTAGTAAAAACTGTCAAAACGGGAAGTTGTGGGGTAGAAACATAATTAACACAAACTTATGTGTCACTTTTAAAATAAAAAGTAAATTTGTGTGTGTGTGGGATGCAGCCGATGGGCTCTATTTCCCCCTCCTCTCTCTCACAACTCTTTATTCCTCTCTATTAATAAAAGACAAAAACAATAACACTCACCTCACTTTATTACTCTCACACTCACTTTTGCAATTCTCTCTCCTACCCCTCACTCTCTTCTCACGTGAACGCACCCCTCCTCACTCTCTCTTTTCTTCTTCCCCTACCTCATGTGATTTCCATGGTGGAAATAGAAACACCCACAAACTTCTACTTCTCTCCTTTGTAACTCTCTCCAAACTCTTCCAAAAATTATAAAAATACCACCATTGTAATCCCCTCACCAAGAGCTACATTTTCATCTTTCCAAAATTCGAAAACAACGATTTTCGTTTTCAAGGGTATGTCCCATTTGGAGCTTCAACATTACCATTAGAAGGCCCTCTTTCTCCTTGTTCTTCTAAGGTAAAAATATTTCGAAAACTCCATCTTTTTCTAGCCTCAAAGGCAAAACGAAAATCTAGACTAAACCCTTGTTTGGTCTCTTGTGTTCTAGCCGATTTTGGCTTGTTGGTGGAGTTGGAAATATCGTTCTTGAACCACTCCAAGCTTCATTTGCACTCTTGGAAGGTAATAAATTTTCTAAACCCTAAAACCTAGATTGAAACTTGATTAATGGTTAGGGTTAGTTTTAGTATTAAAATGGTGTATTGAAATGTATATGTAAATGGTTGTAGTGTTAGAGGAATTGAGATTACAAAACCGGTAGAGAGAAGGAAGGAAGAAGAAGAAAGAAGAAGAAAGAAACCTAGAAGAAAAACAAGGTAAGAATACTCTTTGTGTAACTTGGTATATATATGTACGTAACAGTTTTTGGTAGCTTGAAATGAGGAATGGAAATGGTAATGTATAGTAGTGTATGTGTAGGAAGATATAAGTATTTGAAGCCTTAAAAGACACTTAAAAACTTGTTAAACAGGTTGGGAAAGGTGTTTGAGTGCAGGAATTTTTATGAGTGTTTTAGTAATGGTATTGTATATGGGAGCTAGCATATTGTTGTTGTGTAAAACAGGTGAGATGTTGATAATAATGTGAGCAAAACAATGTGGTGAGTGTATAAAAATACAAGGGAGACTATGGTAAAATTTATCTAGGATTAGAACACTTAGTGAATTTTAAACTAGGTGAATGATGTAAGTTGTAACAGATTTTAAATAGATAGACAGAGGGAAGATGGGGAGAGATAGTTAATGTATGTAATGTATTAGAGGTGTTATAAATGACATTAGAAGAGGGAGTTGTAGATGGAGAGTGTTAGTGTTAAAATCTGTAGCATAATGCAACTAGAGAAGAATCTAGGTGAGTGTTGTGAGAAACTTGGAAGAATTATGTGAGTGAATTAGTATAGAATTGTGTAGAGAGTTAAGGAGTGAACTAGGGGGTATTAAGAGGGTTAACTAGTGTTAAAACATGTGGGAATAAGTGTAGGAACAATGGGGAAGTAATGGGTAAAAGAGAGGACTGAAAACAGAAATCAAAATGCAAATACTGGGTCGGACCGAACTTGCGACCGGACTTGCAAGTTCGGTCGAGCCCAGACTTACAAAGACGGGAAAGCTTCTGGAATCGACCGGACTTGCGACCGGACTTGCAAGTTCGGTCGGAGCAGAAAATTTTCCCGTCAGAAAGCTACTGGAATTGACCGGACTTGCAAGTTCGATCGGACCAGAAAATTTCCCCAGCTGTAACCTACTGGAATCGACCGGACTTGCGACCGGACATGCAAGTTCGGTCGAGCCAGAAAAATCCACGAGGAAACCTTCTGGAATGGACCGAACTTGCGACCGGACTTGCAAGTTCGGTCGGCCAGAAGGATTTCGGTGATCTGAGCTACTGGAATGGACCGGACTTGCAAGGTCGGTCGCAAGTCCGGTCCGGTCAAAAAAAAAATTATTTAAATTAAATAATATATGTATATACCTACAATATATATATATGTACATGTATGAAAGCATGCCAAAGTTAAGTAAGAAAGTAAAACTTAAGTAATGAAAAGTAAGTAAGTAAAGTGTAGTGTAAGAAGTGTAAGGACATAGTAAGTAGGAGTTAAGTTGATGATAGGTAAATTAATCATTCAATTGTATGTATATAATAGGACTTGATTGGTGACACCGAAGGACGTTTGGAAACACGTGCAACGGTGAACGGTATGGATTCCTCATGCCCCGTATGCTATCTTGGTTACTCTGATTTGTGTGTTGTGTGCTAATTGACCACCAAATAAGATAAATGCACGAATCGGAGTTAATATGCATACTTGTGATTATGTAGTGTTGTATGATGTGAATATTCTCTTAAATTTTAGTTTGTATAATTCATGAAACGTTTGGATGATAATGAATGTGTGTATGTAGGATGTACTGTACCGTGACCGTTTATTATTGTGTTTGGACTTCTAACTTGTTCCTAACAAGCTAACCATCCTAACTTAAATTGGTGATTAAATTGGAATGAGTAGAAGTCCGATATAGTTTCGGCCACGCGTGAGGATGCGGAGTCACGAGAGGTTGGCTCCAATTCCTGACTCTTAAACTGGTCCGCGGCCCAAATCCCTTAAGTGGGTAGCATCCCGGATTGGTGAGTCAAGTAATCCCGGAGGTGGGACGGTGTAGTCCCCAGGGCCGGAGGTCCCGACGACTTAACTTGAGTATAAGTAAGTAAGTAAGAATGAGTAAGTAAAGTAAATGAAAGTAAGTAATTGTAAGTAAGAAAAAAGGGTAAGTAACGAGTAAAAAAGTAAAGCATTCCGATTAACCCGGATGCATAATTTGGCTAACCTTGTGAAGGTAAGTGAGATGTATGCTATGGTATTGTTGCCTTGATTTGTGTAATGAATTGTATAGCATGTATGTTGTATGCAAAGCATGTATGCATGAAAATAATGAACTGCATGTTTAGTGGACGTCAAATAGTCGGCGTGCCCTAGCTAGCACGCGGTATATGCGGAGTCTATATGCAGCGTTTGCTGAGCCCTTGGGGCACCATTTTTACTACACGCAGGTACCCGTGAAGGATGAAGACTAGGAGAGTGAAGTTTAATTTTCCTGTCTTTCTTTTGGTTTGTAAACAATGAATTTATGATGGGTGTACTAAGTAGTACATGGCTACAGTTTTTGAATAGCCGGTGTACCATGGGGTACACCTTTTTGGATTTTGGGATAGAACGAGAGTTGGTATAGATGAGTAGTTGGTAACTCATTCTTTTGGAACTTAGAAAAGATGTAATCGAATATACTTTAATTCTCGGTGATCCAATGATGTAAGTATTTGGTACATGGTATTTGGCAAGTAATTTTAGTAGCTCGGTACGTTATGTTCATCAGACCGTGACTGTAAGTAAGGTAAGCCTAGCTAGCCGTATGGGCGGTTAGCGGCGTTGTACCACCCGCCGTAGTAGGTATGTAATATTTCCGCTGCGAACTCGTAAGATTAGTAGGACGATTAGACGGTAAGCATAGAATTAGCGGTTGGGGTGTTACAGGGGTATTTCAACTTCCTTGGAAGAGCTTGATATTCTAAGGTAAATTCACCTTGAAAATTCATGTTTTATGACTTCAAATTCCTTCTTATGGCTAGTTCATGTTTATAGGTTAACTTAGGCTTGTTCTTGCTGTCAAGAAAATTTCAAGAAGTTGAACAAAGTCCTCTTAGGCTGTCGTGACCAAAATTAAGAGTTTGGCATTATAATTCAAGGCATAAACTTTAATGTCATTCTTACATCTTAAGGTATTTTTAAGCTTATGTTCGTATCATGGCTGAGAGTGAACTAATGAAAATATTCAAGTTTGACCTTAAAATGACTAAGAAATGTTATAGGTAACTTTGGCTAATCATTTAAGTGATTAAATAACATAATTGTCAAATTTAAGATATTATGTGGTAAATTGGTAATTACCAAAAATATGAGAGTGAGGTCGATAATTTAAAATGTTTTTAAAGATGATTTAAGTGTAATTCTATGTTACAAAATCAAAATTGTAATAAGGCCATGTCATCAGGACATTTCATTATGTTATTTAAAGGTTAAATTACATTTAAAGTAATTTATGGCATTATTATAGAGTTTGGGGGAAAACCGTAAAAAAACAAAATTATGAGGGTTGTAGATAAATATAGCCGAAAGTTAGGGTTTAAAAGGAGTTTAAATGAAGATTGTAAGATTTTACAAAGTTTAGGGCTAAAATGTAATTTCTAGGAAAATTAGGGGTGAATTCATAAATACTGGAAATTGGTGGTCAAGATAGTGTTTGGGAGGTCAACATTGACCATATAAGAGACCTTGACCAAATTAGATGATTTAATAATTTAATTATCACATTATATTAAAATTCGGAGTTAAATGTAAAAGTTACATTATATATGGGGTGGAAGTGTAATTTCCAAAAATTCAAGGCTAAAATGATATTTAGAACAGACTAGGGTATGTTGGGAAATTTTAGGAATTTTTGGAGATTTAATTGGAGCTATATATACCATGGTGTATAATATATATTAAAGGATTAAATTGTAACAATTGATAACATTTGGGGTTATTTGGTAATTAAAGAAAGTTATGGGGATTTGAAGAAATTAAATTGGATAGACAAGAGGGTCTGTTCGACATTTATAAAGTATGGTACAACCATAGGTTATACATAATATAAGAGTATAAATGTCATAGTATATGACATATGGATATAATGGTAACATTATATAATTAATGTGGTAAGTTTGTAAATGATGGAAAGTTAAGGGCTGTGGCGAGATTAGAAGAGTTAGAGATGGAATATAGACTATGGTTTATAATGTTATAAAAGCTATAACAATTATAGGTATTAATAGTCATTAAGGAAGAGGTGAATATGTTATAAACAATACCATTTAATAAATGGGTTTTATAATTCATATAAATATATGAATATATGATGTGTGGTGAATTTATATAATATGTTTGGATAACCATATAATACTAAGAATGGAACGTTATGTTGAAGAATATTATAAGTGTTACATTAATCATAAAGTATTAATGTCATTAAAGTGGAACTAGTACAAGGGTAAGGAATTACATGAAATAATAAGGATTAACCTTATATAATGTATTTTATAATTCCTAAGAGGAATATAAATGTGATAAGAGTTATATAATATGATTGGGAAATCCTAAAGAATATGGTGGAATATGATATAAAGTGGAAGGATGGAATTTTTAAAGACTGGTAAGGGATCACCAAACCCCTTAGAAAGATAGTCAAAACCCAATGAGAGGATCCGACTAATATAAACAATGTCCCGAACATGAGAGTATTCGATAAGTTGGGTAAAACCTAAAATCTGAGAATACTAGACATTGAGAGTTACCTAAGCCAATAGATGTTATCGAGAGAGATACTTCTAGGCTAATCCATGAGATTATGAAACAACTCCGAGAGAGGAGTTTTGGGAATTTGAATAGTCCGGTAGAGAAACAGACATTTGAGAATTTGATTGAGTACTTGATTGAGAATTTGAGGAGCTAATTGTATAGCCCCGTTTGTATTTGTAAGCCCGGTGGTGGGTCTTGTGTATGACCCTGCCCGGAGGTCATGGGTAATGACTTAAAATATACCCTTGAGTATTGTATTGAGATTTGAGTATTATATTGAGACTTGAGAATTTGATTGAGGTTAGAGAATTGAGTGTTGAGTATTGAGTTGAAACTTGAGAGGCTTGAGAATCGAGTTTGAGTATTGTAGAACTTGCTTGAGGTTGAGAGTAAGAGAATTTGAGTAAGAGTACCCTAGAGAGTGGAGAAGACAATGAGTAATTGAGTAAGGCATAGTGAGGTAGAACCCTCAAAACCTAAGTATGGGATATATTAAACTAACCTCTTGATGTGTGTGTTAGTACTTGTGTTTGATGTTGAACCTTGATTGTGCCAATATACATATATAATGTATTATTGCCTTGCATGCTGTTTGAATTAAAATGAACCGCATGTTCTCGACCAAAGTAGTCGGTGTACCCCCGTTAGCACGGGAAATTATCATATGCAGCAATTTTACTAAGCCCCTTGGGGCACCATTTTTATTTTCCAGGTACATGGAAGCTGATCACCGTTCGAGAGTAGGACGGGGTTGCTATAAAAGCATGGGTAGTTGTTTAGTGAAGGTTGTAATTATTTGAAATGTCGATCTGTAAGCCCGGATTGTTACCGGCAACTTGATGATTGTAGAAACTCGGTATAGTATTGAATGGATATTGTGTTTGTATAATATGGATTTGAGGTTGTAATTGAATTGAGATTTGACTAAGGATTGGAATGTATTGTTGGATAGTATACTCGATATAATAACCCATCAGACCGATATTGTATTTGATTTGTTGTATTGGATTTGGCCTTGTTAGTCACGTGGGTGACTAACGGCATTGTAATACCCGCCGTTGGTAGTTTGATTTCCGCTGCTTGACGATGGTAAGTGGGACGGGTTAGGAGTTAATGGTTGGTTTAGCGGCAGGGGTGTTACAAAAAAGTTTGTTTCATAATTTTTAAAAAAGTTTTTCAAATATCATATAAAATAATTGTAATTCACTATATATCACAAATTACTAATCCAAAACTTTTTAAGACCAAAATACCCATACTTGTTAATAAACATAATTCACGGTATACCACATGTAACACCCCTAATACGAACATGATACTAATGAAATCGCAGCGGAATAAAACAACTAAACAGTAACTAACGCTTCGGTGCGTGCTACAACGCCGTCAACCACCCACGTGGTTGGCAAGGCAGAATAAATACAATTGTACCGGTCTGATGATCAGACTCCCGAGCATAAAACTAAACCATAAATACATTATATACAATACCGAGTGTTTACATAACCTTAACTGTATAACATCACTGTAACTGCCACAACCAAACGTATATAACGCCACAGGAGCACAGGCGCATCCCGGGCCAACATCCAAAAGTATACAAAAGTAATTCACATCCTAGGATCTAAAGCCACTCCGCTTCTTCGATCCTCATCCTGCAGTATAAGAAATATGGATCCCCCGAGGGGGTCAGCAACCCTTGGCTGGTATGGCTAACGCGCAGCCCATCGGCTACCGGGATACGCGCAGCTACTTGTCATTATAACATGGCATTCAATTTTATACATAGCATAACATAACATGGAGCATAGCATCAATAGTGCATAGCTCAACAACACATACACAGTGGATTTTCACTCCACGATAACAAACCACAAGGGTCAAATAACATAAGAGCCTAGAGAGTGATTCACTCTCATGTCAAGCTCGTTAAACACACTCATTACCGTTCTGTTAGGCGAACGAGTAACTTAAGTCACAGATGGTTCGGATTTAGTGACCCGAACACACCACAAACACAGGTTCCCACTAAACCGATCATAAGTCAGAATAGGTAAGCTTTGGAAGAAGCTAGCGGGAGATCGAACGCCAATTTAAGGAGAACAATCTTAACAACATAAGAGTCGAATCTGATTCAGATATCTACTCTTAACTTACATGCATGACCGGATAACCGGATTCCTCACTTCCCAGTTAACACTTGTTAGAAGTTCATAGTGGAACTTAACAACCAACACACACAGGTGGTAAGTCATGTTAGACACACACAAGGGAAATGAGTCACAACACACATCATAAATAAATGAACAACTGTAAACTCATTACATGTTTAAATCTTATAACGTTGTAAACACACAGAAAAACATACACAACACACAAACCGGTGTAAACCGCTAGACAACAGACTGCAAGAAAACCATACCTTGGTCCTTGCCTCGTTTGGTTTCCTCCGTAGGTCACTCCTATACATAATTCAAGAACGTCGGTTAATTAACTTACTTAACCTCCAAATTTACTAAGTGTTTAACATAATTGTATGACATGTTTTAATGTCTATCTTACCCTAGGTTACCTTCATTATACACCCTAGGGTTAACTACATAAGTCACATTCTTTCTTTTTTTTT